>CM077092.1:159932439-160452541 GCA_039513925.1 Platanthera zijinensis
AGGTCGTCGGAATCCGGGTAGGATTCTACGGTAAATCCTCTTGGGGATAGGGACGTCTAGATCGGAGGATCTAGCGGGGATCTAAGACCCTTCCTTGTGAGGAGGTGAAGAGTCGGATCGAAGACTTTTCCTGGAGGGAAAAGGAGAGAGCCAACCAGTCCATGGAGCAGATTGGTATAGAGACCAAAAGACCGTTTCTACTCATCGCCTTAGATCTTCGGCATCACAAAGATCACCTTTTTGTACTCATCTAGAACTATTGTTGTTTTTAATTCATGCAATGAAATTTGTTATTTCTGTGTTAATTACTTCTGGGTGTGTGATATGATTGTTTAGCGAATGTGTTTTTTTGTGGGGTTGGAACTCGAATCTGTATAGGAAAACGAGCAGTGTGACTAACTGTCGCCCGTTAGCTACCTAATGCCCCACGGTAGCTTTCAGAACTCAATTTTTTGTGGCTAAATATTTTCAAATTCTATTTAACGCTAAAACCTTATTCATCCCCCCTCTAAGGTTGTCCATTAGATCCAACAAGTTGTATTAGAGGTAGGTTATTCTAACACGGTTTCACCACCAGAAATAATGGCCAACCCTGACCTTGAATCGACAAGTGGGGATGAAAAATTATATACTGAAAATTCATTTGCACCACCTCTATTCATAGGATTGAACTATTACGATTGGAGAACACTTATGAAGATATTTCTTACATTATTAGATATAGAAGTTTGGAACATGACGTGTGTCAAACCCCCAAATAACTTAAATAAGCACGAATGCTATTAGAATGCAAAAGCTATAAATGCCAAATTTAAATTATAACGCAATTACATGATGTGAACTTGCAAACACATGCAAATCTCTAACAAAGAGAAGTCAAAAGAAGGTAAATTTAAAATATAATATGAGTACTTGAATTGAACTCACGAACACCTACTAATCTCTATAAAAGAGAAGTCAAAAGTAGGTAAATTTAAAATATAACGCTAGTACCTGAAGTGAACTTCCAAACACCTGCTAATCTTTGCATAAGAGATGTCATAAGCGCGTAAATTTAAAATATTATGCGAGTACCTGAAGTGAACTCGCGAAAACTTGCTAATCTATACAGAAGAGAAGTCAAAAGCTGGTAAATTTAAAATATAACGCAAGTACCTGAAGTGAACTCGCTAATACCTGCCAAAGAGAATTCAAAAGAAAGTAAATTTTAAAAAAAGAACGTACCTGATGTGAACTCGCGAACAATTTCTAATCTCTGCAAAAGAGAAGTCAAAATAAAGTAAATTTAAAATATAACGCGTGTACCTGAAGTGAACTCGCGAATACCTGCCAATCTCTGTAAAAGAGAAGTCAAAAGAAGGTAAATTTAAAATATAACGCGAGTACTTGAAGTGAACTCGCGAACACCTCCTAATCTCTTAAAATGAGAAGTAAAAAGAAGGTAAATTTGAAATATTACACGAGTACCTAAAATTAACTTGCGAACACCTACTAATCTCAACAAAGAAGAATTCAAAAGCATGTAAATTTAATATATAACACGAGTACCTGAAGTTAACTCGCGAACACATACTAATCTCTGCAAAAGAGAATTCAAAAGTTGGTAAATTTAAAATATAACGGGAGTACCAAATGTGAACACTCAAACAACTGCTAATCTCTGCCAAAGAGAAGTCAAAAGATGGTAAATTTAAAATATAAAGCGAGTACCTGAATTTAACTCGCGACACAAAATAATCTCTGCAAAAGAGAAGTCAAAAATAGGTTTATTTTAAATATAATGCAAGTACCTAAATTGAACTCACAAACACATGCTAATCTCTAAAAAGAGAAGTCAAATCAGGTAAATTTAAAATATAACGCGAGTACGTGAAGTGAACATGCAAAGACCTGCTAATCTCTGCAAAAGAGAAGTCAAAAGCATGTAAATTTAAAATTTAACGCGAGTACCTTATGTGAACACGCAAACACCTGCTAATCTCTGCCAAAGTGAAGTCAAAAGAAGGTAAATTTAAAATATAGTCTGATACCTGAATTGAACTCGCTAACACCTACTAATCTCTACAAAGGAGAATTCAAAAGTGGTTAAATTTAAAATATAACGCGAGTTCATGAAGTGAACTTGCAAACACCTATAAATCTCTACCAAAGAGAAGTCAAAAGAAAGTAAATATAAAATATAACGTGAGTACCTGATGGGAACTCGCGAACACCTGCTAAACTCTGTAAAAGAGAACTCAAAATCTGGTAAATTTAAATAATAATGCGATTACATGATATAAACTCGCGAACACTTGCTAATCTCCGTCAAGAAGAAGTCGAAAGAAGGTAAATTTAAAATATAATACGAGTACCTAAATGTAACTCGCAAACACCTACTAATCTCTACATGAGAGAAGTCAAAAGTAGGTAAATTTAAAACATAACACAAGTACCTGAAGTGAACGTGAAACACCTTCTAATCTTTATATAAGAGATATCATAAGATGTTAAATTTAAAATATAATGCGAGTACATGAAGTGAACTCGCGAATACCTACTAATCTCTGTAAAAGAGAAGTCAGAAAAAGGTCAATTTTAAATATAACATAAGTTGCTGAATTGTACTCGTGAACACCTACCAAAGAGAAGTCAAAAGAAGTAAATTTATAATATAAAGTGAGTACCTAATGTGAACTCACAAACAACTGCTAATCTCTACAAAAGAGAAGTAAAAATGTGGTAAATTAAAAATGTAATGCGTGAACCTGAAGTGAACTCGCGAACACCTGCAAATCTCTACAAAACAAAAGAAAAAAGAAGGGAAATTTAAAATATAATGCGAGAACTTGAATTGAACTCGCGAACACCAACTAAGCTCTGTAAATGAGAATTCAAAAGCAGTTAAATTAAAAATATAACACGAGTACCAGAAGTGAACTCGCTAACACCTACTAATCTCTACAAAAGAGAATTCAAAAGTTGGTAAATATAAAATATTATGCGAGTACCTGATGTGAACACGTTAACACCAACTAAACTCTGCCAAAGAGAAGTCAAAAAAAGGTAAATATATAATATAACGCGAGACCTGAATTGAACTTACGAATAACTACAAATCTCTGCAAAAGAGAAGCAAAAGCAGGTAAAATTAAAATATAACTTGAGTACCTGGAGTGAACTCGCGAACACCTTCTAATCTATGCATTAGAGATATCGAAAGCAGATACATTTAAAATTATACGTTAGAACCTGAAGTGAACTCGCAAACACCTGTTAATCTCTGCAAAGGAGAAGTTAAAAGTAGGTAAATTTAAAATTTAACGCCAGTACCTTAACTGAACTCGCAAATCCCTACTAATATTTGCAAAGCAGAAGTCAAAAGCGGGTAAATTTAAAATATAACATAAGTACCTAAAGTGAACTCAAGAACACCTACTAATCTCTGGCAAAGAGAAGTCAAAAGAAGGTAAATTTTAAATATAATGCGAGTGCCTGAATTGAACTCGCGAACATATATTAATCACTATAAAGGAGAATTAAAAAGAGGTTAAATTTAAAATATTACCCGAGTACTGATAGTATGTTTTGTAGTCTAAACTATTAGGGAATTTTCAGGTTTTTAATACACGAATCATGTCTTGTAAGCTTATATGTTGACCTCCTTTTGTATATATTATTGCTACTAATGTGTTTTATTATTTTTTGAAGGTTTTCACAACTTTTGGCCAATTTTGCTGTTACACGCCCCCGGGGCACGCCCTACCCAGGGGTGTACTTGGGGCATATAACCCATTCCCGTGGTAGAAATCATCTAGAAGCTAGATAACTAGAAAATCACATGACACTACCCCTATCACGTCTTCCCTGGGCGTGTCATCGGGCGTGTAACCCGATCCCGAGTAAGTTTGCAGCAAAAAACCAAATCTCGATAAAAACACCTGACACGCCCCCCTGACAAGCCCCCCTAGGCATGTCTCTGGGCATGTCACCCCGATCCCGACACCTATTGCCGCAATTAAAAATTTTGTGTTATTGCATGTCAACAGTACTAACACGCCCCCCAACACAGGCGTGTCGTCGGGCGTGTACCACCTTTTCGACAATTGACAGATTTCTTACGAATGATTGCGACGTGACATGCCTTATATGCCCACCTCCACGGGCATGTCCCAGGGCGTGTCCAATATTGTACGGAAGCAATCATCATTTCTGCCAGAAATTAGTTCCCAAAGTCAACCCCGTACCTGACATGCCCCCCTAACACGCCCTCCCCGGGCTTGACTAGGGGGCATGCCTGACCCAAAAAAATAATCTATAAATTTAGGCCCCCCTTATGTCCAGAGAATGTTTTGTGGGAGAGGGGATGTTTATGAGTCCAAATATTACACTGATTTTTGGACTAATCTGGGCCTATTTTATCGTCTTAGTACTGCACTTGATTGCTATAACCGCTTATATTTTCTTATTTGCATATTTTATGATAAAGTGCACTTTAGGACCGTTTTCTGTGTCCTTTTGTTGTTTCTGTATTTTCGTTTGTTTTAATTGTTCTCTCGCCGTGTCTTGAGAATGTGGTGTGCACTTTTGGTGGCATATCTGCTTCTTCTACTGGTGCATGGGTCGTGTGTGTGCTCCGAAACTGCTCGGGAGACCCCGACGATACAGGAACACTGCGCAAGATAACTGGACTCACTGTGCACGACCACTGGTCGTGCACCACTGATCATGCGCATTATATTCTCCTTTTCCCCAGTTCTGTCTTGACGATCGCACGATCACTAGACCTATTACGCACGACCATTGGTCGTGTGCTGGTGATCATGCGCTCTATCCTCTTCTTAATCCTAGTTCTACCCGGGTAATCACACGAGCACTGGCCATTTCATGCACGACCATCGGTCGTGCGCCACTGCTCGTGCTCGTTTACCTCATGTTTTCTGCAGTTCTGTCATAGCCAATCGCACGATCAGTGGATTCAGTGCGCACTACCACCGGTCGTGCGCCACTGATCGTGCACATATTTGCTGATGTTTCTATCCAGGTTGTTGGTTTAATTGGAAATTGCGCACGATCATCGACCGATAGTGCGCACGACCACTGGTCGTGCGTCATTGATCATGCGCTCTGCTTGTTTTGCCTCCGTATTTAAGGTCCTTCTCCGCCATTTAGGTCTACGATGGTCATTTCTGCGATCGGAGAGTGCGCGGGAAGTGCCGCTCTACTTCTCTAGCTACTCTAGCCACCTCCACCTTCATCCCTTCCACCGGGAGTCCGTAGCCATTGATTCCAAAGCTTTCCAAACCCTTGAGCGAAGCTCCTGGCCATTGATGACCTCAACTCCAAGCTTTCAACAGGAGTTGGAGAAGAAGACGATCTAGAGAATAGACTCAAAGGAATTTGAGGTGATAGCTCGTTGGTACCGGAAGCCTCCTCGGACTGAGCCCAAAAGCGGATTGACAACTCGCTATTCCAGCCACGACCTGCGGTGGAACTTTAACCTCTAGTAGTTTACTCCTCTTCCCCTTTCTTCATTGAATAGAATGATTTGATATTGTAATGAACTATATTTTCTACTCTATATCTAATTGGTTGTTTGTAGTTTTCATTTGCTTTGGAGTTATGTGTTGTGAATGTGCCTCGCCCACTCCACATCCACTCCATAACCTTGTTTCACCTGATTGCACTCCGCACAAGGACACTTCCATCCATTAACTTTCCGTCCACTCGCCCAACTGAAGTTTGGCATCGCTGCCGATACACTCACCTCACTTTGCAAAGCGGTGCCTTCGACCCTCATAGTCTTAATTTGTTTATTAGATCAAGAAACCACAATCTCACAAGCCCCCTTTTTAATCTTTTCTAAGTATAACCCTCATAACAATATTTTCTAAACTATCGCCGCTCTATTCTAATTGCATTCCTCAAGAGACCGAAACTCGGGGATTTATTCCCAAATTTTACTACTTGTGCGAACGGTGCACTTGCCGATTTCCATGCAACAAGTTTTTGGCGCCGTTGCCGGGGAATGCAACTATAGAGCGACTCAGGATGACTAAAAATATTGTTATAAGAGTTAGTGTTTTTGACTGTTGTTTCCTTGTGTAGTTTGCCGCAGTGAATGCAGGGTCGAGCCACAAGAGATCTTGTAGCCTACGACCCGGAGATCGAACGTTCTATCCTAGGTCGAAGACGCACCGCAACCATCACTTTAGCCCCAATAGGAGACTAGCTTAATATCGATGCCGACAACCGAGTTGGAGGGATACCTCCTAGCGACCGAAATGGCGACGAAAATGTAGTGAACTTCCCAAGGTCCTCACCATGAAGGATTACACTACACCTATAGTCGGGAGAATATACCCCGGTTTCGGACCTGCTATCACCAACTAACAGTTCGAGATTAAACCAGTTATCCTGAATATTATTCGGAAAAACGCTCAGTTCTTAGGAATGGACACTAAAGACGCCCATCTTCACCTGGCAGAATTCTCCAAAATCTGTGCCACGTTCCGCTACGCTGGAATCCCGGACAAAATAGTAAAGCTCCGCCTCTTCCCTTTTTCACTAAGGGACCAAGCAAAGACTTTGCTTCACTCCCTTCCACCTGGAACAACCACCACCTGGGAGGCTTTGACCACAAAATTCCTAGCTAAGTTCCACCAGGTAGATCGGATCATGAGCATGAGGCGAGCAATTGCCAACTTCCGACAAGCTGATCAAGAATGTTTAGTCGAAGTTTGGGAGCGTTTCAACGAGCTGCTGAGGAAGTGACCTAACCATGGAATCCAAACATGGAACCTCGTCGAAAATTTCTACTTCGCTATTGAACCCAACCACCAAGCCTTGATCGATGCCGCCTCTGGAGGAACATTCATGAACCTTGCTCCAAAAGATGCATTGAGAATCTTACAAGACACTTCCACCCGCAGCACATACTTGCCCGCTGGATGAATCATCCCACGAAGCACAAGCGGAGTATTCGTCGTTGATATCCCCAAGCCCGCCTCCACCGCCCCAGTGATGGAAATCTCATGCCAAGGTTGTTGAAGCACCGACCACCATAACTTCGAATACCTAGGAGTCTAGGTACAAGACGAATCTTCTTTTCTGAATGAGTCAGCTAATTTTGTAGCAAATCAAAATAGGGGAGTGCCATACGGAAACACATATAACCCGGGGGTGAGAAACCACCACAATTTTTCTTGGAATACAAACACATCTGGACAAAGATGGCAACTGGGGCAGCATCAAAACGATGCGTATGCCTCCGGAAGCCAACCGCAACTGCCTAAAACAAATTATTCCCAAGGGCCCCCTGCAGTTAAAAAAAGTTCTTTGGAAGAGATGTTCGAGAAATTCGTTGAAATTTCCCAAACAACCATGACAAATCAAGCCGCCTCGATGCACAAACTAGAGGCACAATTGGGCAAATCGGCCCAAGTGGTCTTCGAGCGCACCCAAGGCACCTTATATAGTAACACTGAAAAGAACCCCCGAGAACAAGGTAAAAGCCTTGGGGAGGAAAATTTCGTAAAAAGCAACGAACTCGTCATCAATTTTAAAATAAACAACTTCAAAACCCCCGCATTATGCGACTTCGGGGCATCAAACAACATCCTCACCCTACAAGATATTTCAAAGATGCACCTACAAGTCGACACTGAAAACCAAAAGTCGCTTATCCTAGCGAATGGTAATTTGGTTGACACCGAGGGAGGTGTACGGGAAGTCGAAATCGAGGTAAACAGAAAAAGTATAACCACTGACTTCCACGTTTTGGGACCAAGGGAAAATAACTCTATTCCTATATTAGGAGTCCCATTCCTGACGGCTAGCGGCACATCCCTCGACTTTTCCAAAGGACGCATCACTTGGTCGGCCGAAGATTCCGCCCACGATAACACATCCGTACATCCCACTCCCACCAAAAATAATAACTTTCTGAGTGTCACAGATACCAAGATAGATTCAGGAATCCCAACATTGTAAGAAGCACATCCGGAAGAGATGACAAAAAAAGGACTCTCCCAGGAGATAGATGAGAATCTGAGCTATTGGTCAAAGAGGAGACCGAGTGCACCAAACCACAGATGCCTTTCTACTTCCCGCCAACTATGTTTGCGAGCATGGCGAACCGTGTTTTATCCGGGAGAAATCCCTAGACACTTATTTGTATAACACTGCTGATAACTCTGTTAAGAGATCTGTAGCTTGGACAGATACGGTCTCCGTCATGGTGCTTGACAGGATGCCACCAACCACAAAAAATGGAAAACCCATAGACTATATCCATTGGAAGTCTCCCACGGTGGAAAAACTGAAAGAGGCAAAGCTTTTACGCGACGAGCGCTATGCTGCCATCCGGCGTGAGGAAGCGCACAATCAGAGTAAGGGGAAATCCCCTTCCCCTGTCGCAAAAAGACAATCTGCCATCCCCTCGCACCCCACCGGAGTGACTTACCACAAATCCGCTTATAGCTGATTGCAATACCAACATTCCACGTACCCTCCTCATTCCGTTTTCTCACTGCGTATGGAACTCTAGTTCGCTCAATTTTATATCTTTATTTTCAAGCTGCAAAGAACTCTTTATTATAATTGCTAATACAAGTATTTGGTCCACCTTAAGGACGGTAAACAAAAGTGGCTTCTGGGAGACAACCCATGTTGGACCATTTTGTCCTGTGGTGTGTTTGAGCTTTATATATATATATGTCCATCTTTTGTTTTGCGTATGTATTTAAATCGCAGGTGCAGGAATTTTTGAGGCGCGGCAACTTGGACGCACTTGGATATCTCGTCGCATGACTGGTATGCTCAATTTTGAGCATTGGTACTTCTCCCCTAGCCCTTTAATATTATTTGTATGTTTTACTTTTTCGTATTGTCATATTTTAGTCAGGGGGTAGAGTTTCCTGTGATAACTACACATCACAGTTTATTGCATACTTGTCTGCATTTATTTATTTCATGATCACTACTGCACACACTAAATCACCCACATTAGTGCGCACTTAAACACGCGCGCGGCTCAAGTCAAATGTATTACTTTTGTGTAAACTCTAAAAAGTTGTGTTGGCTTCAGATTTAGTAGTTCGAAACTCATGCAATGCTCCTAATCGAGTACTCATGATTTGCGTAGAAATAGTATAGGATTACATTTTCTTCATGCGCGTGACTAAAATTTATTCTGCAAAAGTTAATTTTATTTGTGCTACATAAAATTATAGAATCTGGAGTAATCGAACGGTAGTGTAGAGATGAGTGTGGCCGTCACTAGACTCGTATTGCTCGAGTCAGGGGGGAAGGATCGTCTTTTTCGGGGACTGAGAACTTGCCCCAAGCTACTCTCAAAACATTGGTGCTCGGTTAGTCAAGTGTGAGCATGAGGTAGGCCTTCTTTTTGGTAGTTTGAGCATTTTTGTACCTATTCATAGTAGCTGACCCTTGCAAGCCAAATTTTCGCCTACCATCCTTTTATTTCAGCTCCACCTATATTCACAAAAGCCTAAAAGTCAACCCTTTTGTTGCAACCAAAACATTGAGCTTGATCGATTTCAAAAATTTGATATGTTGTGATATTTTGGATTCATGTGATGTGGACATGAATTCATGAAATGTTAATTGTTAGATTTGGGGATTGCTGAATGAAAAAGAAAAAAAATGAAAAAGAAAAGTATGAAAAAAGAGAAAGAAAATCTAAAAGTATTACAATGAGAATTGCAATCCCCATCTTGTGTGTTAGTTTTTGGTCGGGATAGGCCGTGTGCATACCTGGTTTTCAAGCCAAGTCTGCGGGATTGTCACACATGCATTTCTTAGTGGCTGTATTGGTTTAGCTATTGTTCGCTCCCTTTGGTTGCGTGTAGCCTCCATGTTTATATTTGACTACCACACCTTAGCCTTAGCCCCATTCAAACCTACAAGTCATGCTGATTCACATTTGAGTCTACTTAGCATCGTAGAGAGAGTGTGAAAGGGCAAGCTTATGGTTCCCGACATTGATGGATTTCTTTGGACGTGATCACGAGCCTTGGTCTTGGGAAATGCTCACCTTAGCGGCATGTCTACTTTCTCCATACACAAGACCAAACGACTCTCCAGAATTCTAATTTTATGTAGACATAATATTTATTTACCTCTGTCGAATAATTTAAGCTCCATAGTATAATTAAAAAGTTTTTGTATTCTATTTTCTATGCACATGTTGTATTTGATTTCTCATCCTACTTTATTTTGAAGTTTCTAAGCCAGCTAGCTGTTTTTACAGTCCACGGAGTAATGATTTGCGCAGGACGCGCAAATGGGTAAGTCTTGGGGTGTGATGTGTCCAAATATTACACTAATGTTTGGACTCATCTGGGCCAGTTTTATCGTCTTAGCACTGCACTTGAGAACTATAGTCGCTTATATTTGCTTATTTGCCTATTTCATGATAAAGTGCACTTTAGGCTCGTTTTCTGTGTGTTTTTGTTATTTCTGTGTTTTTGTTTTTTTTACATGTTCTCTCGCCGTGTCTTGAGAATGTGGTGTGCTCTTTTGGTAGCCTATCTTCTTCTTCTGCTGGTGCATGGGTCGTGTGCGTGCTCCGGAAATGCTCGGGAGACCACGACGATACAGGAACACTGCGCACGATCACTGGACTCACTGCGCACGACTACTGGTCATGCGCCACTGATCTTGCGCATTACATTCTCATTTTCCCCAGTTATGTCTTGATGATCGCACGATCACAAGACCTATTACGCACAAACATTGATCGTGCGCTGGTGATCGTGTGCTCTGTCCTCTACTTATTCCTAGTTCTGCCCGGGTATTCACACGAGCACTGTCCATTGCGCGCACGACCACTGGTCATGCGCCACTTATCGTGCGTGTTTACCTCATGTTTTCTGTAGTTCTGTCTTAGCTAATCGCATGACCACCGCTCGTGCACCACTGATCGTGCCCATATTTGCTGATGTTTCTATCCAAGTTGTAGGTTTAATTGGAAATTGTGCACGATCATCGACCGACAGTGCGCACGACCACTGATCATGCGCTTTGCTTGTTTTTGCCTCCATATTTTAGGTTCTGCTTCGCGATTTTGGTCAATGCTGGTCATTTATACGATAAGAAAGTGCGCGGGAAGTGCAGTTCTACTTTTCCAGCTACTCCAACCACCTCCACCTTCATCCTTTCCATCGGGAGTCCGTAGAAATTGATTCCGAAGCTTTCCAAACCCTACGGCGAAGCTCCTGGCCATTGATGACATCAACTCCAAGCTTTCCACCGGAGTTGGAGAAGAAGACGACATAGAGAATGGACTCAAAGGCCTTCGAGGGGAAAGCTCATTGGTACCGGAAGCATCCTCGGACTGAGCCCGGAATCTGATTGACAACTTGCTATTCTGGCCACGACCTGCAGTGGACCTTCACCCTCTAGTGGTTTACACCTCTTCCCCTTTCATCATTGTATGGAATGATTTGATATTGTAATGAACTACATTTTCTACTTTATATCTAATTGGATGTTTGTATTTTTCATTTGCTTTTGAGTTGTGTGTTGTGAATGTGCCTCGCCCACTCCACATAAACTCCATACCCTTGTTTCACCAGATTTCACTACGCACAAGAACACTTCCATCCATTTGCTTTCCTTCCACTCTCCCAACTGAAGTTAGGCATCACGACCGATACACTTACCTCACTTTGCAAAGCGATGCCTTCGACCCGCATAGTCTTAATTAGTTTATTAGATCAAGAAACCACAATCTCACAAGCCCCCTTTTTAATCTTTCTAAGTATAACCCTCATAACAATATTTTCTGAACTGTCGCCGCTCTATGCTAATTGCATTCCTCAAGAGACCGACACTCGGGGATTTATTCCCAAATTTTACTACTTGTGCGATCGGTGCGCTTGCCGATTTCCACGCATCAGATATGCATCCCTTTTATTTCTTGGAGTTTTTATGCTCTCTCTCTCTTTCTCATTTTAAGCTTTTCTTAATTCTCTCTTAGTGTACCCTTTTGTATTAGCTCTTTTAATTTCTATAGTAGCATAATGTTAATGCTAGCCTTGGTTTAAATTTCCATGTACTTGTAATCTTTAATTTCAAAGTTGTAACTCTCTTTTAGCATTAATATAAAGTGCCCTTTTACTTGGTTTTCATAATGTTCTTCTACCCATCTCTCTTCCTCAACTACTCCATGATTAACTAATCCTCCTCGTACTCAATCTTGATGATCTGAGGTTCGAGTTAATTATGTTATGAGGCTTTATATTTACATTTTCTTTGTAGGGTTTAGGTCTTCGATTTACTCTTGAAAATTCATGCTTGGAGTTATATAATCGATATATAATTTCCATCTTTATTTTCACTCTTAGCTGCTGTGAGGCTCATAGTTTGATGTGAACACTCAAGAGTAAAGAGAGTTGCACGCACTCCTCGAGAGAGAGGAAGATGTTTAATCTCATGGATTTGAGTGAAATCTAATAGTGCGGTTCACCACGTAAAGCAAGCTTTAGATCTCCGATTTGGACAAGAGTTCGGACGGACCTTCCTAAACTCAGTTGGGCACGACTTCGAGAGAAGCATGTTCAAGCTTTAGGAGCCTCCACAGTCAAGGACCTTTACCTTATTTTGATAGGGTTTATTATCGCATTTTAATCATCTTTTGCCGAGGTGATTCTCGATCGAGTGCTTTTTAATTTCATCGTTTCAACCCCTCGTTATAATCGCTTTTAGTATCTCTTTATTTAGCTGCAAGTAGTTCTCTTTTTAGCGCAACATTTCTTTTCTTATTTGTAATTTGTTTTCACTTAACAAACCCTAAAACAATCTTTCGATAAGATAATAGTCTTCGTGTGAGTAAGATTACTCAACAGTTCCCGGATCTTAATACGACACTTGTGTCCCCTAGAAACAATTCAATAGGTATACTTGCCTAGATGGATTGCTAGTTCGGTTCTTATTCTCTTCACAATTAGTAGACACTAAATTTTTGGCGCCGTTGTCGGGGACCAACTTTTGTTGATAATTCGAAATCACGAACCTATTACTCTTATCATTTCTCATTCTCATCCTCTTTCTTAAAAATTAAAAATTCAAAAAACATATTAACGCTCTTAAAAAAACCCGCAACACAATTTTTCTACACCACCTAACTCACCTGAAAAGGGCAATGTGGCTTAAATACCACTATCTTGTCTAGTAGCTTGCAAACCCTTTATCCGGTAGCCCTTGGGAAGTTCTGGAGTTAAAACATTAAAAAAAATCTTTTTCAAAAAATTTTAACTCTTTTTTCGAGTTTTTTTGTCTCTTCCTTTATCTTCTCTTCTTCTAGTGCATGACCAGCGGAAATCCGTCGGATATTTTTGACTTGGACCACGAAATAGAGCGTACTCTTCGGAGAAGATCACTATTTTAAGGCCCTACTCTCCAAATACCGATTGAGGATTCCGAGTTATTTTCTACCTTAAGAATGGAAGAACCCAACGTAGAGGAAGCCCTACATAGGCCTTTGTCCAATTATGCAAGGCTGAATCTAGAGTATATAGAATCAAGCATAGTTCGCCCTACTATAGCTAATAATAACTTCGAACTAAAGCCTACCATAATTCAAATGGTGCAGCAGTATGTGCAATATGACGGACTTCAAGAAGAAGACCTGAATGCCCACATCGCATGCTTTCTTGAGATTTGTGACACCTTTAAAATCAATGGTGTTACAAATGATGTTATTAGGCTAAGACTCTTCCCCTTCTCCCTTAGAACCAAAGCTAAACAATGGTTGATTACACTGCCAAGAGGGAGCATCACTACTTGGGATCAACTAACCGAAAAATTTCTTACGAAGTATTTTCTGCCAGCTAAAACTACAAAACTTAGGAATGATATTTCTGCATTTTGTCAAATAGATTTTGAATCTCTATATGAAACTTGGGAAAGATTTAAAGATCTCTTAAGATGATAAACCAATCACGCGCTTCCTGTATGGTTACAAGTGAAGATATTTTATAATTGGCTAAATCAAAATACAAATAAAATGATAGGCGCAGCTTTGGTTGGTACTTTAAACCACAAACCCCGGAAGCAACTCTTGAGCTTTTCCAGGACATGGCCATGAATACATATCAGTGGAATGTGCCTAGATCTCGTCCAAACAAACCTGTAGGTATATTTGAAGTAGACAATGTCTCCCAGCTAGCCCTACAAGTGGAAATACTAAGCAAAAAGATAACGGAGGTGTCTGCCGTCTCCTCCCCTAAGGTATGGGAATCTGCAACTGTTGCCCCCGAACAAATAGATTTTATTAATAATATGCCTAGGAATGCCTTTAATAATTTATGTGCTACAAATTTTCCTGCGTTGGGCTTTGGTTTTCCGAATAGTTATAATCCCGCTTTACGAAACCACCCAAATTTCTCGTGGAATAACCCTTCGAACGCGATGCACCCGCCACCGCAAAATGTTTTTTATGCACTACCTCAACCTCTTCAAAATTATCAAAAACCACAAAGCTTGGAGGAAATGTTTTCAAAATATATGAATGTTAATGACGTGACTATAAGAAGCCTAGATAGAATAGTTAAAAGTATAGAGAATCAAGTAGGACAAGTAGCTAATATTATATCTAAGCGACCTGCCGGGTCTCGTCCTGCCAATACCGAGCCTAACCCAAGAGAGCAAAAGAAAGCTATAACTCTACAGAGTGGGAAGCAAGAATTTGGTATGGTTAGCAAAGAGCCCCAGGCAATCTCCACCCCCATTTTGAATATTCCACCATCTGCTGAAAAGAAGTTTTCACTCCGCCCACTACTTTAGAAAAAGATCTCGCTCCACCACCAATTTTTAAAAATGATCCAACTCCACCATACCCTTCCCAACTTAAAAAACAACTTCTTGATGATCAGTATACCCGGTTCTTAGAATTGTTTAAGCAAATCCACATAAATCTACCCTTCAATAAAGCGATTTTCCAGATGCCGAAGTACGCTAAGTACCTAAAGGACCTCCTGACAAATAAGAAGAAGTTAGAGAACTTATCGCACATCACATTAAACGATGTGTGATCTACTTTCTTGACAAATGGTTTACCAAAGAAGATTAGTGATCCAAGTAGTTTTTCTATATCGTGTGTCTTTCGTGATCTCTTTATCAAGCATGCATTGGCCGATTTAGGTGCAAGTATCAACCTAATTCCCTTCTCATAATTTAATAAGTTAGGAAATAGTAGCCTCAACCCCACGGATATTAAAATCCAGCTCGCTGATAGAACCGTTAAGTATCTGTTAGGAATAGTGGAGAATTTTCTAGTCAAAGTCGGCAAATTCATATTCCAGGTGGATTTCGTCATATTAGACATCGAAGAAGACGTCGAGGTTCCCCTGATCCTTGGCCGACCCTTCCTTGCCACCTCCCGAGTTGTCATTGACATAAGCAATGACAAGCTCTTCCTATGAGTAGGCGATGATGAAGTGACCTTGTCTATTACCCCTTCGATGAAAAATATCCTTGAGAATGACGACTCCTGTTTCTTCTTAGATACCTCAAGTGATGAATCTTCCTACAGCATTCCTGAAGGTTAATTTTCCGATCTTTGTTCTTCCTCAACTTTTCCTACTGAAAGTCTGCAAGAAACTGTCATGGACATTAATTCACCCCCCTCCAATTTCCTGTATAAGTTAAAAGTCTACGAAGATTTTATTTTTAAAAATGAAAGAACATCCAAAACATCTTATGGAGAACTCCCTACCCTAGAATAAAAAAAACATCCTGAACATCTCAAGTATGCCTTCCAAGAAAAAGATTCCAAACTGCCAGTGATAGTTTCGGCCTACCTAACTAAATTAAAAAATGACAAACTCCTTCTAGTTTTACGAAAACATCGCCCAGCCATCGCTTGGCAGATATTTTATATCAAGGGCATAAGCCCATCTTTCTGCACCCACAAAAACTTAATGGAAGATAATTCACATAACTCCATCCAACCTCAGTGTTGTATAAATCCGAACATGAAAGAAGTCGTAAAAGGCGAGGTTATGAAACTCTTAGATGCAGGAATTATCTATCCTATTTCAGATAGTAAGTGGGTTAGCCCTGTTTAGGTAGTGCTGAAAAAGGGAGGGATAACTGTAGTTGTTAATGAAAATAATGATTTAATCCTGACACAGACGGTGACGGGGTGGCGAATGTGTATTGACAATAGTAGGTTAAATGACGCCACCTGGACGGACCACTTTCCCTTGCCATTCATCGATCAAATCTTAGAGCGATTATCCGTCCATAGCTTTTACTGTTTTCTTGATGGCCTCTCGGGGTATATTCAAATCACTATCTCACCTGAGGACAAGGAGAAAACTACGTTTACTTCCCTTTTCGGCACCTTCGTTTACCAAAGAATGTCGTTTGGGTTAGGCAATGCGCCATCTACATTCCAAAGATGTATGCTAGCCATCTTTGACAAGTACGTTGAAAGTATAATGGAGGTATTTATGGATGATTTCTCCGTGTTCGGCGATGCCTTCGATAGTTGCTTAGAAAGCTTAAAAAATGTCTTAGAAAGATGCGAAGAAACTAACCTTGCCCTAAATTGGGAAAAATTCCAATTTATGGTGAGGGAGGGGTTAGTTTTTGGACATAAGATTTATGCCTGAGGGATTGAAGTAGATATCGCTAAGATAGAAGTAATAGAAAAGCTGCTGTCACCTATGAATGTTAAAGCTATAAAAAGTTTCCTAGATAATGTTGGCTTTTACCGCCATTTCATAAAAGCCTTATCCAAAATCACCAAACCCCTTACTCAACTCTTAGAAAAAGATACCCCATTTGTTTTTGATGACCTTTGTTTATCTGCTTTTGAATCAATTAAAGATAAATTAATTAAAGCACCAATTATGATAGATCCAGTGTGGGACCTTCCCTTTGAGATAATGTGTGATGCTATTAGTTTCGCGGTGGGAGCTGTATTAGGTCAACAAATATCTAAAAACTTCCACAGCATTTATTACGCAAGTAAAACACTCATATCTGCACAAGAAAACTAGACCACGACGGAGAAGGAGCTCTTAGCGATTGTCTTTTCCTTCGATAAATTTTAGCCATATATTACGCTTTCAAAAATTATAGTTTTCACGGACCACTCGGCCCTAAGTACTTACTTGCTAAGACGAATGCCAAGTTGTGTTTGATATACTGGGTCTTACTCCTCCAAGAGTTTGAATTAGAAATCTACTATAAGAGGGGGGTCGAGAATTTGTCCCCCGATCATCTCTCTCGCATAGATAATCCGTATATAGAAAATTTAGATGAAAAAACGTTTAATTATTTCTTCCCAGATGAAAAGCAATTTTTTATTAACACTTCTCCTTGCCCCTGGTTTGCAAATATTGCCAACTATTTAGTTGCTCGTGTCCTCCCAAAAAAGTTATCCTCTTAGCAAAAGATGAAATTATTTTCTGAGTTGAAGAACTATTTTTGGGAGGACCCACATCTTTTCCGAGTTTGTGCGGACCAGGTGATAAAGAGATGTGTTTCTTTTGAAGAAGGTCAAGATATTCTAAAATACTTACATGAATGACCAAATGGTGGTCACTATCAAGCTGCTGGCACTGCTCACAAAGTGCTTTGTGTAGATTTTTACTGGCCTATGGTCTTTAAAGATGGGCAAATTTTTGTCAGTAGGCGTGATAGTTGCCAACTGTAGGGCAATATTTCCAATAAAAATTAAATGCCACAAAATTATTTCCTCGAGTGCGAAGTTTTCTACCTCTTGGGAATTGATTTTGTTGGCCCCCTTTCTTCTAGTTTCAGGAACAAATACATCTTAGTTGCTATGATTATGTTTCATGTTGGGCTGAGGCCCAAGCTCCTCCTACTAATGAGTCCCGAATCGTAATTTATTTCTTAAAAAAATATTTTCTCGATTTGGTGCTCCACGCGCCATCGTTTGTGATAGGGGTTCACATTTCTATAACGCACAGTTTTCTAAAACTCTTATAAAATATGGTGTTACGCATAATATTTCAACTGCCTACCACCCCCCAAACTAACGGGCAAGTCGAAGTAGTGAATAGAGAGATAAAATATATTTTAGAAAAGACTTTCCACTTTTAGAAAAGAATGGTCAACAAAAGTAGACGATGCTCTATGGTCCTACCGAACATCGTACAAAACTGCCATCATATGTATGTCGTATCAGTTGGTTAATGGAAAAACGTGCCATTTACCCGTAGAATTAGAACACCGTGCTTTTTGGTCCTTAAGGCTTTTAAATTTCGATCCCCACTCTGGTGGCGATTTTCGAAAATTTCAACTTAACATACTCGACGAGTGGCACTCTTATGCACACGAAAATAACAATTTTTATAAAGAGCGGACGAAATGTTTTCACGACAAACACTTAAGGCCCCCAAAAACCTTCAAACCGGGCGACCGAGTATTTTTATACAATTCCCGTTTACGTTTATTTCCTGGCAAACTAAAGCCACGATGGTTTAGGCCATTTTTTGTTAAATTAGTTTTTCTGTATGGCACTGTGTTAATTTCATACCCTGATAAGGGTGATTTCAAAGTGAATGGGCAGTGTCTTAAACTCTATTTCTCTGGTGATGATGATGTCGGTCCGAACAATATTAAGTTTCTTCTGCACAAACTTTTACTAACTTAATACTATTTATATTTGTTAAAAACTTTAATTATTATTTTGGACAATATTATTTTGTTGCGTCAAGCTCAAACGACATTTTAAACAAAGGGAGCTCCTAGGAGGCAGCTAAAATTATTTTTCTTTTTTCTTTATTTTACACTTTTTGCCCTGAACTGCTCCGACAAGCTTAAGCTTCTGCGATCGCCTACTCCAATGCTATTGAATCTATCATGAAGTTCAATGATGACATTTCAAGAAGTTCCAAAGCGCAAGCATGGGGGAGCGAAATCACTCAACATTCATGACGCATAAATCTAGGGAAGTTCCTATTTTTCAATTCTGTACTTTCATTTATATTTTCATTTCTCTCTCTCCTCCCCCTCCTTTCTCCATTGAGGACATTGTCCATTTTAAGCTTAGGGGAGGATTTCCTCCTTCTCTTGTCTTTTTTATATATATCTTAAAAATCAAAAAAATAGAGAATATTTCAAAATAAAAAAAATATATATATACTATTTGTTTTTTACTTTAATAGTTTAAACGAATTTTGGTATTTAAATAGTACCCCTTGAGTTTTTTTTGTTTTTATCAATATTCCCTATAACAACATAGCTAATTATGATCTTTCTAATCATTCTTTATAATTATGTTTCACAAGTAAAATGTTGGTCATGCTGTGTTTCTAATTCACGATAGCATGTTAATGTGAAACATTTTTCTAAAACTCGCATTTTTATTATGGTTTTCGTTCTTTATTTTCTTTTCTTTCTTAAAATCTTTCATCCACTATTTTTCTTTTTATTTTTGGATAATTTTTGTAATGTAAACTTTTGATTAGTATAGTAGACGTGAACGATCCAAGTTACTTATTATTTCTATTTTCAAGACAATTCCATTACTCTTCATTATTATCTAGGATATGCTTTTTGAAAATTTTCAAAGATAATGCTTTAGATAAATTTAGAAGCATGAGAATGATTTAGGCTGTTTTTTGGTTTTCGTTTGATCCCTCTTGCCAACCTAAATTTTTTTTATCCCTAGTTAACCGTTTTTGAGCCTTTTTCCGATTTCAATTGATAGCTCCACTTATCATTTCATTTTCAACAAAGCTAAAATTTTCCAACCTATCTAATCACACTAACCTTTTGAGTTTCATTAAAGATTTTCATGATAATGATAGGGTTGTTTTGTGATATATTTTGAGGACTTTTTGAAAAAGTATGCTCAAAAAGAAGTGTTTACTTTTGTTTGGCCAATTTCAAAATGAAAAGAAAAATTATTTATGGCCTTTGTTTTAAAAAAAAGAAAGAAAAAAAAGGAAATGAAAAAAGAAGAAAAATATTTTATTTATGATGAAATTTTTGAAACTCTTTATTTTGGTTTAGTGTGATTTTAAAGCCTCCTTGTTTATCTTTGAATTCCACTCCTAATTATAATCCTAAACCAAAAATTTTGGTCCTGATAAGCCTTTTTGATTCATGTTTTGGAATTTTATTTATTAGCTTAGTAAAGAAGAAAAGTATATTAGTAAAATTTTGGATTTAAATTTTTATTTTTGTTATTTAATTGATATAGTTATAATGTGTCTCTTGGATCTAGTAATAATTCATTGCGCTTTTTCATTTTGTTGCCTTGCTTAAATTTACTGAAAGAATTTTGTTAAAATTTTGGATGATTTTTTTTAGTTAGCAAAGTTTATAAATTATTAAACCATGCTTAAGTAACTATCTTAGGTTTACTTTTCACCTTCTCCCTACTTAGAATTTCGCATAGTACTTGTGTAAGCATAATTAGAACTTTTTGATTAGTCACTTTTTATGTTAGCTAGTTTTTATATCTTTGTTTGGGGACAAGCAAAGCTTAAACATTGGGGAATTTGCTAGTACGTTTTATAGTCAAACTATTAAGTTATTTTCAGGTTTTTAATACACGAATCATATCTTGTAAGCTTATATGTTGACATCATTTTGTATATATTATTGCCACTAATGTGTTTTTTATTTTTTGCAGGTTTTCACACCTTTCGACCAATTTTGTTGTTACATCCCCTGGATCACTCCCTACTCGGGTGTGTACTTGGGGCGTGTAACCCATTCTTGAGGCAGGAATCATCAAGAATCCAGATCCTGAGAAAATCACATGACATGCCCCCTATCACACCCTCCCTGGGCGTGTCATCGGGCGTGTAACCCGATCCCGAGAAAATTTGCTTCCAAAAACCAATTCCCCAGAAAAATACCTGACACGCCTCCTAGGCGTGTCTCTGGGCATGTCACCTCGATCACGAAGCCTGCTACCGCAATTAAAGATTTTTCATTGCTACACGTCAACTTTATTGATACGCCCCCCTACACGGGCGTGTCACAGGGCGTGTACCACCTTTTTGACGATTGACAGATTTTCGACCAATGATTGTGACCTGACGTGCCTTATACGCCCCCCTATACGGGCGTGTCCATTGTTGTATAGAAGCAATCATCATTTTTTCCAGTATTCAGTTCCCGCGGTCAACCCCGTACCTGATATGCCCCCCTAACATGCCCTCCTCGGGCATCACCGGGGGGCGTGAATTACCCTGAAAAAAATCTATAAATTCATGCCCCCTCTTGTGTTTAGAGAAATTTTTGGTGGGATAGGGGAGGTGATTCCATTTTATTTCTTGGAGTTTTTCATGCGCTTTCTCTCTCCCTCTTTCTAATTTTAAGTTTTTCTTAATTTTAGCTTAGTGTACCCTTTTGTATAAGCTCTTGTAATTTCTTTAGTAGCTTTATGTTAATACTAGCCTATGTTTAAATTTCCATGCACTAGTAATCTTTAATTTCAAAGTTTCAACGCTCTTTTAGCATTAATATAAAGTGCCCTTTTACTTGGTTTTCATAATATTCTTCTACCTATCTCTCTTCCTCCACTTCTCCATAATTAACTAATCATCCATGTACACGGTCTTGATGATACAAGGTTCGAGTTGATTAAGTTATAATTCTTTAAGTTTACTTTTTCTTTTTAGGGTTTAGGCCTTCGATTTATTCTTGAAAATTCATGCTTGGAGTTATATCATCGATATATTATTTTCATCGTTGTTTTCACTATTATCTAACTGAGAGGCTTATAGTTTGAAGTGAACACTCAAGAGTAAAGAGAGTTGCATGCACTCTTCGAGAAAGGCAGACGTTAAATCTCCCAGATTAGAGTGAAATTCAACAGTGGGGTTCACCGTATAAAGCGAGCTTTAGGTCTCCAATTTGGGCGAGAGTTCAGTAGGAAATTCCTAAACTCAGTTGGGCACGACTTCGAGAGAAGCGTGTTCAAGCTTTAGGAACATTCATGGTCAAGGACCTTTATCTTATTATGATAGGGTTTACTATCACATTTTTAATCAACTTTTGTCGAGGTGATTCTCGATCGAGTGCTTTTTTATTTCATCGTTTCAACCCCTCAATATAATCAGTTTTAGTAGCTCATAATTTAACTGCAAGTAGTTCTCTTTTTAGCGCAATATTTCTTTTCATAAATGAAATTAGTTTTCTCAAAACAAACCCTAAAACACTCTTTCGATAAGATAATAGTCTTCGTGTGAGTAAGATTACTCAAAAGTTTTTGGATCTTAATATTACACTTGTGTCCCCTAGCTACAATTCTATAGGTATACATGCTTAGATGGATGGCTAGTTCGGTTATTATTCTCTTCACGATTAGTAGACACCAAGTACCTGGAGTGAACTCGCAAACACCTACTAATCTTAGCATTAGAGATTTCAAAAGCAGATAAATTTCTTAAATTTAAAGAGAGAACCTGAAGTAAACTCACAAATACCTGATAATCTCGTCAAATGAGAAGTTAAAAGCCGGTAAATTAAAATTTTAACGTGAGTACCTGAACTAAACTCGCAAACCCCTACTAATCTCTGCAAAGGAGAAGTCAAAAGTAGATAAATTTGAAATATAACATGAGTACCTGAATTGAACTTGCGAAAACCTACTAATATCTACTAGAGGTCAAAAGAAAGTAAATTTTAAATATAACGCGACTACCTGATGTGAACTCAAAAACATCTGGTAATCTCTGCCAAAGAGAAGTCAAAAGAAGTTAATTTAAAATATAATGCGTGTACTTGAATTGAACTAATGAACACCTGCTAATCTCTAGAAATGAGAAGTAAAAAGCAGGTAAATTTAAAATATAACATTTATACTTGAAGTGAACTCACAAACACCTACAAATCTATAAATAAGAGAAGTCAAAACAGGTGAATTAAAAAAATAATGTGAGTAACTGTAGTGAACTCCCAAACTACTGATAATATCAACAAATTAGAAGTCAAAAGCAGGTAAGTTTTAAATGTAACGCGAGTACCTGAAGTGAACTAACAAACACCTACTAATCTCTGCCAAAGATAAGACAAAAGAAGGTAAATTTAAAATATAACGCGAGTGCCTGAATTGAACTCGCAAACTCCTACTAATCTCTACAAAGGGGAGTCAAAAGAAAGTAAATTTAAAATATAACATGAGTACCTGAAGTGAACTCATGAACACCTGCTAATCTCTACAAAAGAGAAGTCAAAAGCAAGTAAATTTGTAATATAACGCGAGTACCTTATATGAACACAAAAACACCTGCTAATCTCTACCAAAGAGAAGTCAAAAGAAGGTAATTTTAAAATATAACACGAGTCACTTAATTAAACTCAGTAAGACCTACTAATCTCTACAAAGGATGATTCAAATATAGTTAAATTTAAAATATAACGCGAGTTCCTGAAGTGAACGCGCAAACACCTGCTAATCTCTGTCAAAGAGAATTAAAATGAAAGTAAATTTAAAATATAATGCGAGTGCCTGAATTGAACTCCTGAACACCTTCTAATCTCTAGAAAAGAGAAGTCAAAATCAGGTAAATTTAAAATATAATGCGAGTACTTGAAGTGAACTCACGAACACTTGCTAATCTATACATAAAAGTAGTTATATAAGGTAAATTTTAAAAAAATTAAGAGTACCTGTCGTGAACTCTCGAATACCAGATAATCTCTACGAAAGAGAAGTCAAAAGTAGGTAAATTTAAAATATTACGTGAGTACCGGATGTGAACACGCGAACACTCGCGAATCTCTGCCAAAGAGACGTCAAAATAAGGTAAATTTAAAATATACCCGAGTACCTGAATTGAAATCGCGAACACCTACTAATCTATGAAAAAGAGAAGTCAACAACACGTAAATTTAAAATATAACCCGAGTACCTGAAGTGAACTCGCGAACACCTGCTAATTACTACATAAGAGATGTCAAAAGCAGGTAAATTTAAAATATAAGGCTATAACCTTAAGTGAACTCGCAAACACCTGCTAATCTCTACAAAGGAGAAGTTAAATGCAGGTAAATTTAAAATATAATGCGAGCAACTGAACTTAACGCAAACACCTACTAATCTCTACAAAGGAGAATTTAAAAGCATGTAAATTTAAAATATAACGTGAGTACCTGAAGTGAACTCACGAACACCTGCTAATAACTGCCAAATAGAAGTCAAAAGAAAGATAATTTATAATATAACGTGAGTACCAGATGTTCACTCACGAATACCTGCTAATCTCTTCTTAATAGAATTCAAAAGAAGTTAATTTAAGTTATAACGTGAGTACCAGAAGTGAACTCGCGAACACCTACTAATCTCTACAAAAGAGAAGTCAAAAGCAGGTAAATTTAAAATATAACCAGAGTACATGATGTGAAATCGCGAACCCCTGCAAATCTCAGCCAAATAGAAGTCGAAATAAGGTAAATTTTAAATATAACACGAGTATTTTAATTGAACTTGTGAACACCTACTAATATCTACAAAGGAAAAGTCAAAAGTAGGTAAATTTAAAATATAATGATTGTACCTGAAGTGAACTCGCAAACACATGCTAACCTCTACAAAAGAGAAGTAAAAATCCGGTAAATTTTAAATATAAAATGAGTATCTGAAGTGAACTCGCGAACACCTGTTAATCTCTACAAAAGAGAATTTAAAAGAAGGTAAACATAAAATATTACAAGAGTACCTGAAGTGAACACCTACTAATCTCTGCCAAAGAGAAGTCAAAAGAAAAAAAAAATTAAAATATAACGCGAGTGTCTTAAGTGAACTCACAAACACGTGCCAATCTCTGCAAAAGAAAAGTAAAAATCAGGTTTTTAAAATATGATGCAAGGACCAAAAGTGCACTCGCAAATACTTCCTAATCTCAACAAAAGAGAAGTCAAAAGAAGGTAAATTTAAAATATAACGCCAGTACCTGATGTGAACACTGAACACTCGGCAATCTCTGCCAAAGAGACGTAAAAATAAGGTAAATTTAAAATATATTGCTAGAACATGAATTGAACTCGTGAACACCTACTAATCACTGTAAAAGAAAAGTCAACAACACATAAATTTAAAATATAACCCGAGTACCTAAAGTGTACTCGCAAACACCTGCTAATCTCTATATAAGAGATGTCAAAAGCGCGTAAATTTAAAATATATGGCTAAATCCTGAAGTGAACTCGCAAACACCTACTAATCTCAGCAAAGGAGAAGCTAAAAGCCGGTAAATTTAAAATATAGTGCGAGCACCTTAACTGAACTCATGAACACCTACTAATCTCTGCAAAGGAGAAGTCAAAAGCATGTAAATTTATAATATAACGCGAGTACCTGAAGTATACTCGTGAACACCTACTAATATCTGCCAAAGTGAAGTCAAAAGAAAGTAAATTTAAAGTATAACATGAGTACCTGATGTGAACTCACAAATACCTGCTAATCTCTGCCAAAGAGAAGTCAAAAGAAGTTAATTTAAAATATAATGCGAGTACTAGAAGTGAACTCGCAAACACCTACTAATATCTGCAAAAGAGAAGTCAAAAGCAGGTAATTTAAAATATAACCCGAGTACCTAATGTAAACTCGCGAACTACTGTTAATCTGTGCCAAAGAGAAGTCAATATAACACGAGTAATTGAATTGAACTCATGAACACCTACTAATCTCAATAAAAGAGAAGTCAAAAGCAGGTAAATTTAAAATATAATGCTTGTACCTTAAGTGAACTCATGAACAACTGCTAATCTCTACATAAGAGAAGTCAAAATCCGGAAAATTTATAATATAAAATGAGTATCTGAAGTTAACTCGCGAACACCTAATAATCTCTTTAAAAGAGAAGTCAAAAGTAGGTAAATATAAAATATAACGCGTGCACCGTAAGTTAACTCACAAACACCTGTTAATCACTACCAAAGAGAAGTCAAAAGAAAATAAATTTAAATATAAGGCGAGTACCTGAAGTGAACTCACAAACACTTGCTAATCTCTTGAAAAGAAAAGTCAAAATCTGGTTAATTTAAAATAAAATGTAAGGACCAAAAGTGAACATGCAAATACTTTCTAATCTCTACAAAAGAGAAGTCATAAGAAGGTAAATTTAAAATATAATGCAAGAACATGAAGTGAACACGCAAATACCTGCTAACCTCTTCAAAGGAGAAGTCAAAAGCAGGTAAATTGAAAATATAACACGATTACCTTATGTGAACACGCAAACACCTGATAATCTCTGCCAAACAGAAGTCAAAAGAAGGTAAATTTAAAATATAACTCCAGTACCTGAATTGAACTCACTAATACAAACTAATCTCGACAAAGGGGAATTCAAAAGTAGTTAAATTTAAAATATAACACATGTTCCTTAAGTGAACTCGCAAATAACTGCTAATCTCTACGAAAGAGAAGTCAAAATAAAGTAAATTTAAAATATAAATGAGTACCTTAAGTTAACTCATGAATAGCTGTTAATATGTGCAGAAGAGAAGTCAAAATCATGTAAATTTAAAATATAACGCAATTACATTATGTGAACTCGCAAACACCTGGTAATATCTGTCAAAGGGAAGTCAAAAGAAGGTAAATTTAAAATATAACGCGAGTACCTAAATTTAACTCGTGAACACCTACTAATCTTGACAAAGGAGAAGTCAAAAGTTAGTAAATTTAAAATATAACGCGAGAACCTCAGGTGAACTAGAAAACACCTGCTAATCTTTGCATAAGAGATGTCATAAGATAGTAAATTTAAAATATAATGCAAGTACCTGAAGTGAACTCGCGAACACCTACAAATCTCTACAAATGAGAAGTAAAAAGCACGTAAATTTAGAATGTAACGCAAGTAACTGAAGTGAAATCGTGAACACCTGTCAAAGAGAAGTCAAAATATAGTAAATTTATAATATAACGTGAGAACCTGATGTAAACTCGCGAACACTTGCTAATCTCTGCAAAAGAGAAGTCAAAATTAGGTAAATTTAAAATATAACGTGTGTGCCTGAAGTTAACTCGCAAACACCTGCTAATCTATGCAAAAGAGAAGTCAAAAGAAGGTAAATTTAAAGTATAATGTTAGTACCTAAATTGAACTCTCAAACACCTACTATTCTTCGCAAAGGAGAATTCAAAAGCAGGTAAATTTAAAATATAACACAAGTACCTGAAGTGAACACATGAACACCTACTAATCTCTACAAAAGAGATGTCAAAAATAGGTTAATTTGAAATATAACGCGAGTGCCTGATATAAATACATGAACAGCTGATAATCTCTGCCAAAAAAAGTTGAAAGAAGGTAAATTTAAAATATAACGCAAGTGCCTGATGTGAATACGTGAACAGCTGCTAATCCCTGCCAAAAAAAGTCGAAAGCAGGTAAATTTAAAATATAACCCGAGTACCTGAAGTGAACTCACGAACCCCGATAAATATCTTCATAAGAGATGTCAAAAGCAGGTAAATTTAAAATATAACGCAATAACCTGAAGTGAACTCGCAAACACCTGCTAATCTCTGCAAAGGATAAGTTAAATGATGGTAAATTTAAAATATAACGTGAGCACCTAAACTGAAGTTGTGAACAACTACTAATCTCTATAAAGGAGAAGTCAAATGCAGGTAAATTTAAAATATAACGTGAGTACCTAAAGTGAACTCGCGAACACTTGCTTATATCTTCCAAATAGATGTTAAAAGAAAGTTAATTTTAAATATAACGAGAGTATCTGTTATGAACTCACAAACACATGCTAATCTCTGCCAAAGAGAAGTCAGAAGAAGTTAAGTTAAAATATAACGCGAGTTCCTGAATTAATGCGCAAACACCTACTAAACTCTGCCAAAGAGATGTCGAAAAAAATTTAATTTTAAATATAACGAGAGTATCTGCTGTGAACTCACGAACACATACTAATCTCTGCCAAAGGGAAGTAAAAATAAGGTAAATTTAAAATATAATGCGAGTACCAAAAGCAACTCACGAACAACTGCTAATCTGAACAAAAGAGAAGTCAAAAGCATGTAAAATTTAAAATATAACGCGATTACCTGAAGTGAACTCGCGAACACATGCTAATCTCTGCCAAAGATAAGTAAAAGAAAGTAAATTTAAAATATAACGTGAGTACCTGAAGTGAACTCGCGGACAATTACTAATCTCTGCAAAAGAGAAATACAAATCAGGATAATTTAAAATATAACATAAGTACCTAAACTGAACTCGCAAACACATGGTAATCTCTGAAAAATAGAAGTCAAAAGAAGGTAAATTTAAAATATAATGCGAGTATCTGAAGTGAACAAAAAAAACACCTGCTAATCTCAGCAAAGGAGAAGTCAAAAGCTGGTAAATTTAAAATATAATGCGAGTACATTATGTGAACACACGAACACCTGCTAATCTCTGTCAAAGAGAAGTCAAAAGAATGTAAAATTAAAATATAACATGAGTACCAAATGTGAACACGCAAACACTCACTATTCTCTGCCAAAGAGACGTCAAAATAAGGTAAATTTTTTTAAAAAATGTGAGTATCAAAATTGAACTCGCGAACACCTATTAATCTTTGCAAAAGGGAGGTCAATAACACGTAAATTAAAAATATAACCTTAGTACCTGAAGTGAACACGCGAACACCTGCTAATATCTGCATAAGAGATTTCAAAAGAGGGTAAATTTAAAATATAAGGCTAATACCTTAAGTGAACTCGCAAATACCTACTAATCTCTACAAAGTAGAAGTTAAAAGCAGGTAAATTTAAAATATAACGCGAGAAACTAAACTGAACTCGTAAACACCTACTAATCTCTGCAAAGGAGAAGTCAAAAGCATGCAAATTTAAAATATAACATTACTACCTGAAGTGAACACGTGAACACTTGTTAATATCTGCCAATGAGAAGTTAAAACAAAGTAAATTTAAAATATAATGCGAGTACCAAATGTGAACTCACGAATAACTTCTTATATCTACCAAAGAGAAGTCAAAAGAAGTTAATTTAAAATATAACGCGCGTACCTAAAGTGAACTCGCGAACACCTACTAATCTCTACAAAAAAGAAGTCAAAACCAGGTAAATTTAAAATAGAACCCGAGTACCTGATATGAACTCGGGAACACCTGCTAATCTTTGCAATAGAGAAGTCAAATTTAGGAAAATTTTAATTGTAACACGAGTACTTGAATTGAACTCGTGAACACATATGAATCTCTACAAAGGAGAAGTCAAAACCATGAAATTTTAAAATATAACGCTTGTACCTGTTGTTAACACGCGAACACCTGCTAATATCTACATAAGAGAAGTCAAATTCCGGTAAATTTAAAATATAAAATGAGTATCTGAAGTGAACTCGTGAACACCTGCTTATCTCTTCAAAAGAAAAGTCAAAAGCAGGTAAATATAAAATATAATGCGAGTACCTGAAGTGAACTCGCGAACACCTGCTAATCTATGCCAAAGGGAATTAAAAAAAAAATTTAAAATATAATGCGAGTACCTGAAGTGAACTCACGAACACCTGCTAATTTCTGCAAAAGAGAAATCAAAATCAGATTAATTTAAAATATAATTCAAGGACCAAAAGTGAACTTGCAAATACTTCATATTCTCTGCAAAAGAGAAGTCAAAAGAAGGTAAATTTAAAATATAACACGAGTAGCTTAAGTGAACACGCAAACAACTGCCAATCTCTGCAAAGGATATGCGAAAAGTAGGAAAATTTAAAATATAACGTGAGTGCCTGAAGTGAACTCGCAAACACCTGCTAATCTCTGCATAAGAGATGTCATAGGCAGGTAAATTAAAAATATAATGCGAGTACCTGAAGCAAACTTGTGAACTCCTTCTAATCTCTATAAATGAGAAGTCAAAAGCAGTTAAATTTAGAATATAATGCAAGTACCAGAAGTGAAATCGCGAACACCTGCAAAAGAGAAGTCCAAAGATAGTAAATTTAAAATATAACGTGAGTACCTGATATGAACTTGCAAACACCTGCTAATCTCTACAAAATACAAGTCAAAATCAGGTAAATTTAAAATATAACGCGTGTACCTAAAGTAAACTCGCAAACACCTGCTATTCTCTACAAAAGAGAACTTAAAAAGAATTTAAATTTAAAGTATAACACAAGTACCTAAATTGAACTCGCAAACACCTACTAATTTCCTCAAAAGAGATTTTAAAAGCCGGTAAATTTAAAATATAACACGAGTACCTGAAGTTATCTCGCAAACACCTACTAATCTCTGCAAAAGAGATGTCAAAAATAGGAAAATTTAAAATATAACGCGAGTACATGATGTGAACACGTGAACATCTGTTAATCTTTGCCAAAGAAAAGTCAAAAGATGGTAAATTTAAAATGTAACGCAAGTACAAGAATTGAATTCACGGACACCTACTAATATCTACAAAAGAGAAGTCAAAAGAAGGTAAATTTAAAATATAACCCAAGTACCTGATGTGAACTTGCGAACACCTGCTAATCTCTATATAATAGATGTCAAAAGAAGGTAAATTGAAAATAAAACACAATAACCTTAAGTGAACTCGCAAACACCTGCTAATCTCTATAAAGGAGAAGTTAAATGACTACAAATTTAAAATATAATGCGAGCACCTGAACTGTGGTTGCAAAGACGTACTAATATCTGCAAAGGAGAAGTCAAAAGCACATAAATTTAAAATATAATGTGAGTACCAAAAGTGAACTAGCGAACACCTGATAATATCTGCAAAAGTGTTGTGAAAAGAAAGTAAATTTAAAATATAATACGAGTACCTGATTTGAACTCACAAACACCTACAAATCTTTTCCAAAGAAAAGTCAAAAGAAGTTAATTTAAAATATAATGGGAGTACCTGAAGTGAACGCGCAAACAAATACTAATCTCTACAAAAGAGAAGTCAAAAGCAGGTAAATTTAAAATATAACTCGAGTACCAGATGTGAACTCGCAAACACCTGCTAATCTCTACCAAAGAGAAGTCAAAACAAGGTAAATTTTAAATATAACGTGGGTACCTGAATTGAACTCATGAACACCTACTAATCTCTATAAAGGAGAAGTCAATGTAGGAAAATTTTAAATATAATGCGAGTACCTGAAGTGAACTCACGAACACCTGTAAATCTCTATATAAGAGAAGTAAAAATCAGGTAAATTTAAAATATAATGCTAGTACCTGAAGTCAACTAACGAACACCTTCTAATGTAACACGAGTACTTGAAGTGAACTCACGAACACCTACCTATCTATGCCAAAGAGAAGTCAAAAGAAAGTAAATTTAAAATATAACGCGAGTACCTAAAGTGAACTCGCTAACACCTACTAATCTCTATAAAAGAGAAGGCAAAATTAGGATAATTTAAAATATAACGCAAGTACCTTAAGTGAACTCGCAAAAACATGCTAATCTCTGCAAAAGAGAAGCCAAAAGAAGGTAAATTTAAAACAAAATGCGAGTACCTGAAGTGAACATGCAAACACCTGCTAATCTCTGTAAAAGAGAAGTCAAAAGCATGTAAATTTAAAATATAACGTGAGTAACTTATGTGAACACGCGAACACCTACTAATCTCTACCAAAGAGATGTCCAAAGAAGGTAAATTTAATATATAATAAGAGTACCTGAATTGAACTCGCTAACACCTACTAATCTCTGCAAAGGAGAATACAAAAGTAGTTAAATTTAAAATATAACGCGAGTTCCTGAAGTGAATTCACAAACACTTGCTAATATCTGCCAAAGAGAAGTCAAAAGAAAGTAAATTTAAAATATAATGTGAGTAGCTGAAGTGAACTCATGAACACCTGTTAATCCTTACAAAAGAGAAGTCAAAATTAGGTATATTTAAATTATAACACAATTACATTATGTGAACTCGCGAACACCTGTTAATATTTGTCAAAGAGAAGTAAAAAGAAAGTAAATTTAAAATATAACGTGAGTATCTGAATCGAACTCGTGAACATCTACTAATATCTACAAAGGAGAAGTCAAATGTAGGTAAATTAAAAATATAATAGAGTACGTGAAGTCAACTCGCAAACACCTGTTATTCTCTGCATAAGAGATGTCATAAGCAGGTAAATTTAAAATATAATGTGAGTACCTGAATTGAACTCGTGAATACTGGCTAATCTCTACAAAAATGACGTCATAAGCAGTTAAATTTAGAATATAATGCAAGTAACTGATGTGAACTCGCGAACACTTGCCAAAGAGAAGACAAAAGATAGTAAATTTATAATATAACGTGAGTATAAAATGTGACCTCATAAATAACTTCTAATCTCTGTAAAAGAGAAGTCAAAATAAATAAAATTTAAAATATAATGCGTGTACCTGGAGTAACTCGCGAACACCTGCTAATCTCTGCAAAAGAGAAGTCAAAATAAGGTAAATTTAATGTATAATGTGACTATCTGAATTGAACTCACAAACACCTACTAATCTCTACAGAGGAGAATTCACAAGCAGGTAAATTTAAAATTTAACACGAGTACCTGAAGTGAACTCGCGAACACCTATTAATCTCTACAAAATAGAAGTCAAAAGTAGTAAATTTAAAATATAACAAGAGTACCTGATAAAAAAATGCGAACACCTAATAATCTCTGCAACAGAGAAGTCAAAATAAGGTAAATTGAAAATATAACGCGATTACTGGAATTAAACTCATGAACACCTACTAATCTCTACAAAAGAGAAGTCAAAAGTAGGTAAATTTAAAATATAACCCGAGTACCAGAAGTGAACTCGCGAACACTTGCTAATCTATGTATAAGAGATGTCAAAACTTGGTAAATTTAAAATATTACACGAGAACCTGAAGTGAACTGTCAAACGCCTACTAATCTCTACAAAGCTGAAGTTAAATGCTGGTATATTTAAAATATAATGCGAGAACCTGAACTGAACATGCAAACACCTACTAATCTCTGCAATGGAGAAGTCAAAAACAGGTAAATTTAAAATATAACCCGAGTACGTAATGTGAACTCATGAACACAAGCAAATCTCTGCTTAAGAGACGTTGAAACAAGCTAAATATTAAGTATAACGCGAGTACCTGAATTAAACTCATGAAAACATACAAATTTCTACAAAGGAGAATTCAAAAGCAAGTAAATTTAAAATATAACGCGAGTACCTGAAGTGAACTCACAAACACCTACTAATCTCTATATAAGAGAAGTCAAAATAAGGTAAATTTAAAATATAATGCGAGTACCTGAAGTGAACTCCCGAACTACTGCTAATCTCTACAAAAGAGAAGTAAAAAGCAGGTAAATTTAAAATATAACATGACTAACAGAAGTGAACTCAAGAACACCTGCTAATCTCTACCAAAGAGAAGTCAAAGGAAAGGAAATTTAAAATATAATGCGAGGACCTGAAGTGAACTCACGAACACCTGCTAATCTCTGCAAAAGAGAAGTAAAAATTGGGTTAATTTTAAATATAAAATAAGTACCTGAAGTGAAGTCGCAAACACATGCTAATCTCTGCTAAAGAGAAATCAAAATTAGGTAATTTTAAAATATAATGTTTGTACCTGAAGTGAACACGCGAACACCTGTAAAATAGAAGACAAAAGATAGTAAATTTAAAATATAATGTGAGTACCATATGTAACCTTGCGAGCAACTGCTAATCTCTACAAAAGAGAAGTCAAAATAAGATAAATTTAAAATGTAATGCGTGTACTTGAAGTAACTCACGAACACCTGCTAATCTCTGCAAAAGAGAAGTCAAAAAAAGTTAAATTTAAAGTATAATGTGAGTACCTGAATTAAACGCACAAACACATATTAATCTTTGCAAAGGAGAATTCAAAAGCAGGTAAATTTAAAATTTAATAAGAGTACCTGAAGTGAACTCGCTAACACCAATTAATCTCTACAAAAGAGAAGTCAAAAGTAGTAATTTAAATTATAATGTGAGTACCTGATGTGAACACACGAACACCAACTAATCTCTGCCAAAGAAAATTCAAAAGAAGGCAAATTGAAAATATAATGCAAGTACCTGATTTGAACTTGCGAACACCTACTAATCTCAATAAAAGAGAAGTCAAAAGCAGTTAAATTTAAAATATAACCCGAGTTCCTGAAGTGAACTCGCAAACACCTACTAATCCTTGCATAAGAGATGTCAAAAGCAGGAAAATTTAAAATATAATGCGAGTACCTGAAGTGAACTGGCGAACACCTGCTAATCTCTGCAAAATTTAAAATATAATACAAGTTCAATTTAGGTTCTCGCATTATACTCGTGAACTTGCGAACACCTGCTAATTTCTACAAAAGAAAAGTCAAAATAAGGTAAATTTAAAATATAACGCTAGTATTTGAATTGAACTCACGAACACCTACTAATCTCTGCAAAGGAGAAGTCAAAATCAGGTAAATTTAAAATATGACACGAGCACCTGATGTGAACTCACGAACACATGCTAATCTCTTCCAAAGAGAAGTCAAAACAAGGTAAATTTTAAATATGACGAGAGTACCAGAATTGAACTTGTGAAAACCTATTAATCTCTACAAAGGAGAATTCAAAAGAGATAAATTAAAAATATAATGCGAGTACTTGAAGTGAACTCGCGAACACCTGCTAATCTCTACTTAAGTGAAATTAAAATCAGGTAAATTTAAAATATAATGCGAGTACCTGAAATGAACTCACGAACCTCAGCTAATCTATACAAAAGAGAAGTCAAAAGCTGGTAAATTTAAAATATAATGTGAGTACCTGAAGTGAACTCGCGAACACCTATTAATATCTGCCAAAGAAAAGTCAAAAGAAAGTAAATTTAAAATATAACGCGATTATCTAATGTGAACTCACGAATACCTGCTAATCTCTGCCAAAGTGAAGTCAAAAGATGTTAATTTAAAATATAACGCTAGTACCTTAAGTGAACTCGCAAACACCTACTAATCTCAGTAAAAAAGAAGTCAAAAGCAGGTAAATTTAAAATATTACTTGAGTACCTGATGTGAACTCGCGAACACCAGCTAATCTATGCCAAAGAGAAGTCAAAATAAAGGAATTTTTAAATAAAATACGAGTACCTGAATTGAACTCGCGAACACCTACTAATCGCTTCAAAAGAGAAGTCAAAAGCAGGTAAATTAAAATATAATGCGAGTACCTGAAGTGAACTCGCGAACACCTGCTAATCTCTGCCAAAGAGAAGTCAAAAGAAAATAATTTTAAAATATAATGCAAGTACCTGAAGTAAACTCGCGAATACCTGCTAATCTCTGCTAAAACAAAAGTCAAAATCAGGATAATTTAAAATTTAACGCTGGACCAAAAGTGAACACGCAAATATTAGGAATGTTAATTACAAATACACAAAATATTACGGCCTTAAGGACTTACAGTTATTCTTTATAAGTGTGGTTTACAAACATCGGCACGCAGGCCGGCCACATATGAAAACATTAAAAGTTCTCCTTTGGGCCTTCGAGGGCCAGCCAATCGCAGCACAAGGGCTTCAGCCCGCTACTTTCCACTTGGCTCTCAAGCACTTGCAAAGCACAACCCACCAAAACGTGGCAAATAAGGTAACGGTCAGCAATTGCCGACCCATTTATAACAAGCCCACCCCTTACTTGGGGCTGCGATTCTCCTTCCCTGCAATAACAGTATATATATGTATATTGGCAACAACAATGTGCATTTAAGTACTCATCACAACATACGCAGGCTCAACAACCACACACTCCGTCAACTCAGGGCACATTCTCGGTGTACCGGACTTCCGGGATACCACCTCCGATTCAAAGGTCCAAGACATAATGGTACATTCTTGAGCATTTTAGTCTTTTTGGCCCTAGGCCTAAGACTCTCATTATACCATCCTACGAAAGCCAATTACATTAGTCAATCTAATCAGGATAGACATAATGAAGGTACAGTTCAGTCAATTCCCATTACTCAGATCGTCATGCCACTTATGATATCCAAAGCAATCAAGGAGAATAGACAAGACGCAGGTAGACCTCTCCTCTACTGTTCGGCTCAACAGCATTTAGAGTTGGGCACTATATGCTCATAGCTTCGTTACGGCTTTCACGGCCATAATAGTTGGCCTTCAAGGCTCAACTCACTAGCCCCATTTCCTTCACAAGATTGGCTTTACACCAAAATAGGCTGGTACTCATAGCTACAATAGTTAGGCACTGCAGGCTCTCAGCTTTTCATACATGACCCCGAGGACTCCTTGAGCCAGGCCTCACAAACATAGCTCACTGGGAGCTATCACCAGCGATTCTCACTATCTCCTGGCGATATCCAATAGTTTTGCAACCATGGATTTCTTGGTTATTTTCCTGGAGAGCATCTCCAGTACTTCCTGCTACTCCCATTTCACAGGCATAACTCACAAAACCCATTAACTGCTCATTTATACGTAGAGTCTTCTCCGACACGCAAAATAAAACATCACCAATACAGACCAACCTGTACGGATGGGCTTCACACCTCATGCCTATTTCATACTGCAAATTTTCGTATCTATATGCAAATATAATTTGGGATCACAATGATCGACCCATTGGAAACCACCCTTTCTTCACCTTTTTGTGAGGGGTTCCATGCATGTATGCAAATTGAGGACTTCACTTGGTCATGGAGAAAATCGTTACCTTAGTAGTCCATTTTGGAGCCATGAACGAGATCTATGTTCGGTTGGAAAGGAATGCCCCACTTTCAACTTCACAGATCTAGCCTCAATTCTCTGTTCCGACCAAAGAATCTCCTTCACCAAGCTTCCAAGATCAGCTTCAGCCTTCTTCCTTAGCTCCTTCTTCCAAGAGAGCAAATGGAAATGAAGAGAGAGAGAGAGAGAGAAGTGAAATGAGACTTCTCTAGATCTCTCCTCTGCTTAAGTGGCCTCAGGATTAATCCCAACCACATGCTCATTTCATTAAATGGAAGCAAAGGCCACGATTTCGGTTGAATAGTCAACAATAACGCTATTGCCTGGCGATATCCGCTATCACCTGAGCAATAGCATCGATAACCGCTTTGACCCCTGTCAACCACCGCTCTTCGGTCGTCACCCAGTAATCTGACACGTGTCAACAAATATGTGGCAGTATCGTCTGGCAATATCCATTGTCGTAGTTCTGGTAGCTTACTTAACAATTTTACGGCATCGAGTGAATTGAGTTCACACAACGCTTTAAGGCAACAAGAGCGTTGAGAGTTGGGGTTATCGCCGCTCGATTGCCACTATCGTCACATGATAGTCTCTTACTCAACGATTCGTCGAATGGCGTCAAGTGTGTTGAGCTCACTCAATGCTTTATGGCGTAGAGTGTTATTGCTATCGCCATCGGCGATACCCACTATCACCTGGCGATAGCGACCAAAAGTACTTATGTCAAATTTGGGGTGTTACACAACCAACCAGAAGTTATCCACTACTAAAAGAGTTCGAACCCGCATTAAGGTATTACAATATACAATTATCCAGAAACTGAAACAATAACCACAAATAAAGAAACGTGCCTAGACACTCTTAGCTACCTCAGCATGCAAGACGAAAACATAGTGCACTAAGCTTAACACTAAACAAAATAAAGCTGCTAAACAAAAAACCCAATTTATGATGCTTAGGCCTTTTTGGCCGGCGAGCTTGCTCCCGCTTGTGACCCTTTCCCTGTCAAAATTATTATAACGTGGGTCAGCAAAGGCTGACCTCAAATGTGTAACCAACACATCTCCTCCCAGCCATCCCTAGCGTACCCTGGGGCACACCATCACTATGCAGGTCAGCACTTCATATGAAAATGTATATAAAAATATAGAGTAAATGAACATGTTATGATGTAAAATACATCAAACATGTTTCTAGGTTGAGTTGTTAATAAAAAGGGGCCTACTATGCAACATGTATGCAAACCTGGGTTTCACCCAAGGCAGCCTAGCGCATGAAACTAACATATCATCACGCATCAACACAACACATCAAATGTGTACTTTTATTTCCCATAATGACATTTAAGCTGTCACACGGAAGTCTTGCAAATTCCCCACCTTCTCATGGGTCTCAAAACCCGGGCTTGCCTGCAAGTTCTGACTTGTCACGTCAAGATTCTATCTCACAAACAATAAACTTATGCCAAGAACCGTTACTTGACCCCACAAGCTCATGGGCTTCATCACCTGGGCTTGACAAAAGCTTGGTGTTCTCGTCAATTTCACAGAAGCGGACTTGTCTCGCCGGGACGATCTCCACACATAACTTGCACGTCACGGGCTAGCCAGCCGACCATAGAGACAAACCACGCCTTCGCACATCAATCAACAAACGTAGCCTTTCCCACCCTAATCCACCATTCGTTCTCGCACGAAATAAAAGGGGGGGGGAACATCACAAACGGCTTCTTGCCGCAAACGGATTTCTAGCAAAATCCTTAAGGCTTGTAATGCAACATCACCGAGTTAGACTATTGGTTGCAACTACGCCTTCACCACAATGCCTAATCCACTAACGGAGCAGATTTTTAATGCAAGATCATGTCGGGGATGGACACACTCGACCCGGTGGTTCCTCTTTAACCATGGAAACCCGAACCCCTCTAATTTGAGAGATCCGATGCCTAAATGCTTTAAAGAAAAACAAGATAAGTGGGATACAATGAATGCATCCTAATGACCGAGAGGAGCTGTGTTGTCACCTTATGACTCCTCTTCCTTATCATTGAGATCTTGGTTTGCATGGATGAATATGTGAGTCTTCAAGTACTTTCTACGGATCTGGCCTCAGATCGACGATCGGAGCCCCGAAGCTTCGTCAATGATGGAGAAAACTCTTCTTCTTCCTCCTCAAAACTCTTTCTCCAAAACCCTAAATCTCACTCAACGGAGACAAAAATGAGAGGAAAGAGCCTTTCAGCCTTACTTATGCCTCTTGGATGGAGTGCCCTGGGACATAGGATAAAAACCAAAGCGAAATCGGATGGACAGAACACAGATCTACTAAACTACTCCCGTCCGCTACCGCCGAGTGGAAACTACCTATCGGGCCATGGTAGCTTCCAGAGCCCTCGGTCAAAAAGAATTAATGTCGCGCTACAGCCGGTGGTTGAAATACCGCTGTGCGGTAGCTCACTCAACGCTTCCATCTCAATGCAAGAAGGCTAACACAAAGCGGTAACTAGCTAACGCCGTGCGCTAGCACTCAATAGACTCAATGCCTACACCTCAATGCCTCCACTTAATGCCTGCTACTCAGTGCACTCAATGCCAAGCTACCGTTGAGCGGTATCTATCTAACATGACGTTAGCACTCGACGCTCTCAGTGCTTTCTACTCAACTCCTAGTCTCGACAAAACAAGGCTATCGTCGGGCGATAGCTACCTATTGCCGCGCGATAGCTTCTAGAGGCTCAAGTATAGGAAAATTGGGGTGTTACAACTCCTCCCCCCTTAGAAGAATTTCGTACTCAAAATTTAACATGTACTCAAACAAGAAGCATACATGAAGCAAAAAGTTCTGGGAAGTCATCCAGTATTGTTTGCTCATGCTCCTAGGAGAACTCGTCCATCCCGCAGTTATCCCAGCGCACTTTTACGAGCTGAACCTCTTTATTCTGCAACTGCCGAACTTCTGAATACTTTTTTCCAACTAGATAGACTTTCATCCTCAAGTGCTCTTCTACCGGCACCGCCGTTGAATAACCACAACACTTGCCTCCCCCAAGGCTTTCCTTAAAACAAAAACATGGAAGACATCATGTAATACACTCAGATCTAGGGACAATGCCAACCAATAGGCTGCTTCTCCAATTCGTTCCATGACTTCGAACGACACCAAAAACCTCGGACTCTACTTCTTGAGTTGATGAATCCGCGAAACACCTTTGAACGGCTTTATCTTTAGAAATACCCAATCGCCTACCACAAACTCCATGTTCCTATGACGCACATTGAAATACTTCTCCTGTCAATACTGCACAACCTTCATGCGCTCCTAAATTATTCGCACCAACTCACAAGCATCATCCACCACCTCATTTCCCAAAAGTTTTGTGTCTACTGCCTTTATCCAAGACATCGTTGTTCGACACTGCCTTTCATAAAAATCCTCGTAAGGCGTCATCTTGATACTCTCCTAGAAACTGTTATTATTGGAAAACTCCACCATGAAAAGGTGATCTTCCCACCTCTTGCCAAAATAAACAGTACACATTCTCAGCATATCCTCCATAGTACGGTTCGTCCTTTCGGTTTGACCATCTGTTTGAGGATGGAACATCGTACTAAACTTGAGCCTTGTGCCTTGACTCTTCTTTACCAACCTCCTGTATTTGGACGTGAACAGTCCATCGTGATCACTAACGATACTCTTTGGACCTCCATGCAGTCATACAATATTGCGAACTTATAATTCTATAAACTTCTCTACGCTGTCCTCCTTCCGATTTGGGATGAAGTGAGCCACTTTGGTCAAGCGATCCACGATCACCCCAACTACATCATTACCCTGCTGCGAACAAGGTATGCCATGCACAAGGTCCATGGAGATGTCATCAAATTTCCACTCGGGGATAGGAAGAGGCTTCAGGAACCCTCCTGACTTTTGACACTCAGCCTTCACTTTGGCACAAGTTTGGCACCGAATCATGTACAAATCTACATCCCCCTTCAAACAGGACACAAAAGGATTTATTCTTATCCAAGTACATCTTCGTACTGCCCGGGTGAATGGAGTACTTCGTGAAATGAGCCCAAAACATTAACTCCTTACAGAGCTTGCCAAACTGCAGTACAAATAACCTTCCATCATTCTTCAAGATTCCACCAACCATCTCCCAATTATTACCCTCGCATTTTTTTGCTTCCACCACAAAGGGCTAGAACTCTACATCCATAATGGTCGCTTTCGAGATACGATCAGACAAGTCGCTCTATAAATATATCCAGTTCAACCGAGCCATGCTAGACATGCTTCTTGTTACACACTAAATGCCAATGGACTCAAAATCCCGCACCAACAACTCATCATGAGCTTCAATCTAATTCCCTTATCCTGAATACTTCCTACTTAAGGCATCGGGCACCACGTTGCCCTTTCCCATCATATACTGATTTGCCACGTCGTAGTCCCCAAGGGCCTCGACCCACCTATATTGTCGCATGTTCACGTCTTTTTGATATATAAGATAGTTCAGGCTTTTGTGGTCCGTGAAGATCTCCACTTTTGCACCATATCAATAGTGTCACCACAACTTCAACGCAAAGATTACTGCTACAAACTCCAAGTAATGGACGAGGTAATTCCTCTCATTAGGCTTTAATGGTCTAGATCTAAAGGCTATCACACTGCCATGTTGCACTAGCACACAACCCAAACCGCATCCTGTCTTTTTCCACGGTTCTCAGAATTGGCCAATCCCTAATGGCCTCAACTTTCATTGGATCCACCGCCACCACATCACCACTAGTCACATGTCCAAAAAATGCCACATTCTCTAACCAGAACTCACATTTCGAGAAGTTTGAATAAAGTTGGCTCTCTCTCAAAGTCTGCAAGACTACTCTCAAATGAGCCTCATGCTCCACCTCTTATTTGGAGTATACCAAAATATCATCGATGAAGACCACCACGAATGAGTCTAGGTACTCCCAAAAAAGTCGGTTCATCAAATTCATGAATAACGATTGCGCATTTGTCAACCCGAATGACATCACCGAGAACTCGAAGTGGCCATACCTTGTACAAAAAGCTGTCTTGGGCATGTCCTCATCTCAAATTTGCAACTGATAGTACCCTGACTTCAAGTCCAACTTAGAGTACACAACTAACCCCACCAACTGGTCGAACAGGTCATCTATCCATGGAATCAGATACTTATTCTTGACTGTTAGTTTATTCAGTTTACGGTAGTCTATGCACCACCGCATACTACTATATTTCTTCTTTACAAACAACACCGACACGCTCCATAGAGATGAGCTCGACCTATTGTACCCCTGCTCCAATAGTTCCTGCAACTGTACTTTGATCTCGGCCAACTCCTTCAGTGCTATCCAAAAAGGAGGACGTGACATTGGCCTAGCTTTCAGCAATAACTTAATCGAGAAATCGATCTCCCGTCGACGAGGTGCTCTTAGAAGCTCCTCAGGAAACATATCATCAAATTCTGCCACTACCAACACTTCTACAAGTGATAGCTTGGAAATGTGACCTTTCAACAATGCCACAAAAGCTATTCCTCCCTAGTTACTTGCCCGCACCAACTGCACGGCCAAAATAAGGGAACATACAACTGTACTAAGGGCCTCAAATTTTACTTCTTCCTTTCCTTCATTTTCCAGAATCACCACCTTAGATAGGCAGTCAATACTGGCTCACTGCTCGTCCAGCCAGTCCATACCCAAGATCACATCGAACTTTGCTAACGGTAGAACCACTACTACCAACATGAAGTCAACTCTTTCTAAACTCCCACCAATGTGTCTTTCGTTCTGGTAGTCCTGAAAGACCCATTGGGAATGCTCACCCTAAGCTCTATATTTGCCGAAAAGGGCTCGACTCTTATTCTCCGGATAAAGTTATCTGCAATAAAGGATTGTGATGCTCCCATGTCGAACAATACCCTAGCGGGGAAATCGAAAATTAGCACGAAGCCTAAAGCAAAGGCAATACACATAAAAGTCTCGAATGTCTAAAGCCAATAAATAAACTTAAACATTCCCATACTTGTCACCATATCGGGTTATTGAATCACGTCCTATTGCCCAAGGTTGTAAGCCCTTGGTTGCATGTGTTGGAACCGTGAAGCGCTCAACTCTGCCATATTACCTTTCTCCGCGGCACAGGGATCGGAACGCACTGACTGTTCCTGCCATGGCTCTTGCTCATCATCACCCTCAGTACAAAAATGAGCTATGTGGTCTGACTTGCCACACTTGTAGTATGTTGGTGGTCCCTTGAAGAGAGATCCCCTGATCTTGTACTGCTCTTCTCCCATTACTTGAATGGATGGGGCTTCTTCCTCCACTTACTCCTTTTGGACTTTCCTTGTGATTGAGAAAGCTTTCCCACTCCTTGCTTGATCGCGAGTCCCTTACGACATTGGGTTCGCTCCATATCACATTCCAACGTCTGGCAGCCTCAATCATCTAATTCAAACCCACATTCTTCATATCTATAAGTGGTTGTCTAAAATTCTCCCTCAACCCATGGAAGGAGAGGATGTCCCTCTCCTCATCATCAGCCATATTCATTCCTGCATAATGACCCAAATGAGTAAATTCCTGAACATACTCATCCACCGTCTTGTCCCATTGCACCAAGTGCAAAAACTATGTCTGATGGGCTAACCTTGTCGACGAAGGTATATACTTCTTTAAGAACGCATTCCCAAACTCCTGCATGCACGGGGTGCATTTAGAAAACTGGCGGTCGATTTGGCTCACCCACCATAGCTTGGTGTCACCTTCTAACTTGATGGTCACTAATTGAGATTCTTTTCCTCTGACATCTCTGCCGCCCTTAGTAGTTCTAGAATCCCTGCTAACCAATCCCCCTGCATAAGTCGGTGTGCCGACTAACTTGAACGTTGTAGGATGGAAGCTTAGAAAGTACTTCATCTATCGGTCTCCCTCTCCAACAACCACTCCCTCAGCCAAAGACACTGCCGGCCTGGCTCCGTCTCCCGGTATGACCAGTGTCACATCCGGGGTAATAGGAGTCGTTACCTATGTAACAAGTGTCACATCTTGTGTTGCAGCTAAAGCTTGGGCCGCTACTATTACTTCTATAAGAATGCGATAGAAATCGGTCATGGTCACACCCATGCCTATAAGACCTGGAGCAGTAGCAATACTCACCTAAGGCTCTTCTTGTGGCCTCGACGTTCCCGCTTCATCGCTTGCACCCTTAACAAAAATATGGTAAAACAAGAATCAACTTCTATTCGCATGACTTAGACACTAGGACACTCATTGTACCGCGATACACCTATGTTGATAACTTCTTTACGCGATCTGATTATGTCAAATCGTTCACTAAACCTTACCTTGGACACTTCCCTCCTTATGATACCAAAAATTATAACACCTCCCTTGTAATGAACGTATAATATGGGCTCGATCGGGGCCCTAAAACATACGGGCTCCACAGCTTAAGCATTATTAGATGATATAAAACTACCCAACTCAAAAATTTGAAATAAACAACGGAAACAAACAACCAACCAAAAGTTATCCAGTATTAAAGGAGTTCAAACCGACCATAAGTCATTACAATATCGAATTATCCAGAAGCTGTAACAACAACCACAAAAAGAGCAACATGCCTTGACCTCCTAGGCTACCTCAGTGTGCAAGCCAGAAACATAATGCACTATACTTAGCACTTAACAAAAAAACTGCTAAATAAAAAGTCCACTTCATGAGGCTTAAGACTTTTTGGCCGGCGAGCTTGCTCCTCCTTGCGACCCGTGCCCTCTAAAAATTTGTTATAACGTGGGTCAGCAAAGGCTGGCCTCAACTGTGTAACCAACACATTTCCTCCCGGCCCTCCCTAGCGGACCCCGGGGCACTCCATAACCCTGTAGGTTAGCACTTGTTATACAAATGTATATAAACATATATAGTAAAGGAATGGGTTAGGATGTCACATATAACAAACACGTTTCTAGGTTTAGCAGTTAATAAAAAGGGGCCTACGATGCAGCATGTATATAAACCTAGTTTTCACTCAAGACACCGTATAATGCGTGAAACTAATATATCATCACACACCAACACATCACATTACACAGGTACTTAAATTTGCCATACGACATTCAAGCCACCACACGGAACACATGCAAAGGCGCCACCTGCTCGAGGGTCTCAAAACCCTATCTTGCTTGCAAGTTCTGACTTCTCAAGTCAGGATTCCGTCTCACAAACTACAAATCGATGATAAGAAGCCTTGCTTGACCCCACCCTCTCATGGGTTTCATCGCTTGGTTTTGTCAAAAGCTTGGCGTTATCGTCAGTTTCATAGAAGGGGACTTGTTTTGCCGAGAAACTCTCCACACATGACTTGCACATCATGGGCTAGCCATAGACCACAGAGATAAACCACGCCTTCCCACATCAATCAATGAACGTAGCCTTTCCCACCCTAATCCAACATTTCTTCTCACACGAAATAAAAGGGGGGGGGGCAAACATCACAAACGGATTCTTGCTGCAAATAGAATTCTAGCAAAATCCATAAGGCTCGTTATATAACATCACCGAGTCGGACTAACGGTCGCGACTACGACTTCACCCACAATGCCTAATCTAATAAAGGAGCGGATTTATAATACAACATCATGTCAGGGATGGACACAATTGACCGGTATTTCCTCTTGAACCATGACAACCCGAACCACTCTCATTTGACAGATCCAATTCCTAAATGCATGAAAGAAAAACAAGATAAATCGGATGCTATGCACGCATCCTAAATACTGAGAGGAGATGTGTCGTTACCTTACGACTCCTCTTCCTTACCATGGATATCTTGCTTTGCACGGATGAAAATGTGCGCCTTCAAGTCATCTCCACAGATCTAGCTTCGGATCGACGATCGGAGCCCCGAAGCTTCGTCAATGGCAGAGAAAATGCTTCTTCTTCCTCCTCCAATCTATTTCTTCCAAACCCTAAATCTCACTCAATGAAGAAAAAAAGAGAGAGGAAAGATCCTCTTAGCCCTACTTATGCTTCTTGACGGAATGTCCTTGGCCATAGGATCAGAATCAAAGCAAATCGGACGGTTAGAACACAGATCTACGGAATTGCTCACGTCCTCTACCGTAGTGCAGTAACTACCTACCGCTCCGTGATAGATTCCCGAGCCCTCGGTCAAAAAAAATAATGTCGCGCTACCGCCAGCAGTAGAAATACTATTGTGCGGTAGCTCTCTCAATACTTCCATCTAAATTCCAGAAGGCTAACGCCAAGCGGTAACTAGCTAACGCCGCATACTAGCACTCGACACACTCAACACCTACCACTCAACGCCTACATTCAACGCGTGCTACTCAACACAGCAAATTTAAGGCAACCTCAAAGCGGTATCAATCTAATGTCGCGCGCTAGCACTCGATGCTCTCAGCACTTTCTACTCAATACATGGTCTCGACGAAACAAGGCTATCGTCGGGCGATAGCTACCTATCACCGCGCAATAGCTTCCAAAGGTTCAAGTCTAGAAAACTGGGTTTTACATGCGAACACCTAATAATCTCTGCAAAAGAGAAGTCAAAAGCCAGTAAATATAAAATATAATGCGAGTACCTGAAGTGAACTTGCGAACACCTTCTAATCTCTTCGAAAGAGAAGTTAAAAGCAAGTAAATTTAAAATATAACGCGAGTAACTTATGTGAACTCACGAACACCTACTAATCTCTGCCAAAGAGAAGTCATAAGAATGTAATTTTAAATTATAATGCGAGTATCTGAAGTGAACTCGCGAACACCTGTTAACCTCTACAAAGGAGAAGTCAAAATCATGTAATTTTAAAATATAATGCGAGTACCTGAAGTGAAATCTCAAACACCCGCTAATCTCTTCAAAAGAGAAGTCAAAAGAAGGTAAATTTAAAATATAACCCGAGTACTTGAATTGAACTCGCGAACACCTACTAATCTCTGCAATGGAGAATTCAAGAGTACTTAAATTTAAAATATAATGCGAGTACCTGAAGTGAACTCATGAGTACATTAAGTAAACTCGCGATCACCTGCTAATCTATGCCAAAGAGAAGTCAAAAGAAGGTAAATTTAAATTATAATACGAGTATCTGAAGTGAACTCGCGAGCACCTGCTAATCTCTGCAAAAGAGAAGTCAAAATCATGTAAATTTAAAATATAACGCGAGTACCTGATATGAACTCGCAAACACCTTCTAATCTCTACCAAAGAGAAGTCAAAAGAAGGTAAATTTAAAATATAACGTGAATACCTGAATTGAACTCGCAAACACCTAGGAATCTCTACAAAGGAGAAGTCAAAAGCAGGTAAATTTAAAATATAATGCTAGTACCTGAAGTGAACTCGAGAATACCTGCAAATCTCTACATAAGAGAAGTCAAAAGCAGGAAAATTTATAATATAATGCGAGTACCTGAAGTGAACGTGCAAACACGTGTAATCTCTATAAAGGAGAAGTTAAAATCAGGTAAATTTAAAATATAATGTGAGTACCTGAAATAAACTCGCGAACAACTGCTAACTTATGCAAAGGAGAAGTCTAAATCATGTAATTTTAAAATATAATGCGAGTACCTAAACTGAAATCTCAAACACCTGCTAATCTCTGCAAAAGATAAGTCAAAAGAAGTTAAATTTAAAATATAACCCGAGTACGTGAATTGAACTCGTGAACACCTACTAATCTCTGCAAAGGAGAATTCAAGAGTACATAAATTTAAAATATAACGCGAGTACCTGAAGTGAACTTGTGAGTACCTAAAGTGAACTCGCGATCATCTGCTAATCTTTGCAAAAGAGAAGTTAAAAGAAGGTAAATTTAAATTATAATACGAGTATCTGAAATGAACTCACGAACATTTGATAATCTCTACAAAAGAGAAGTCAAAAGCAAGTAAATTTAAAATATAATGCGAGTATTTAATTTGAACTCACAAACACCTCTAACTCTGTCATAGAGAAGTGAAAAGAAGGTAAATTAAAAATATAACACGAGTACCTGAATTGAACTCGTGAACACTTACTAATCTCTAGAAAGGAGAAGTCAAAAGCCGGTAAATTTAAAATATAACGCTAGTACATAAAGTGAACTCGTGAACACCTGCTAATCTATGCATAAGAGAAGTCAAAACAAGGAAATTTATAATATAATATGAGTACTTGAAGTGAACAGGCAAACACCTGCTAATCTCTACAAAATATAAGTTAAAAGCAGACAAATTTAAAATAAAATGCGAGTACCTGAAATGAACTCGCAAATACCTGCTAATCTCACAAAAAGGTAAATTTAAAATATTACGTGAGTAGCTTAATTGTAACTCACAAACACTTGCTAGTCTCAGCAAAGTAGAAGTCAAATACAAGTAAATTTAAAACATAATGCTAGTACGATAAGTGAACTCGTGAACGCCATCTAATCTCTACAAAAAAGAAGTCAAAAGAAGGTAAATATAAAATATAATGTGAGTTCCTTAATTGAAATCGCGAGTACCTACTTATCTCTACAAAGGAGATGTCAAAAGCACGTAAATTTAAAATATAACGTTAGTACCTGAACCTAACTCGCGAACAATTACTAATTTCTACAAAAGAGAAGTCAATAAAAGGTAAATTTAAAATATAACGCGAGTACTTGAACTAAACTTGTGAACACCTGCTAATCTCTACCAAAGAGAAGTCAAAAGAAAGTAAATTTAAAATATAACGCGAGTACCTGAAGTTAACTAACAAACACCTGTTAATATTTGCAAAAGAGAAGTCAAAATTTGGTATATTTAAAATATAACATGAGTACCTGAAGTGAACTCGTGAACACCTGCGAATCTCTGCAAAAGAGAAGTAAAAAAAAGGTAAATTTAAAATATAACACGAGTACCTGAATCGAACTCGCAAGCACCTACTAATCTATGCAAAGGAGAAGTCAAAAGCAGGTAAATTTAAAATATAATGCGTGTACTTTAAGTGAACTCATGAACACCTACTAATCTCTACAAAATATAAGTCAAAAGAAGGTAAATTTAAAATATAATGCGAGTACCTAGAATGAACTCACGAACACCTGCTAATCTCTGCAAAAGAGAAGTCAAAAGAAAGAAAATTTAAAATATAATGCGAGTACCTGAATTGAACTCGGGAACACCTACTAATTTCTGCAAAGGAGACATCAAAAGAAGGTAAATTTAAAATATAAGCGAGTAGTTGAAGTGAACTCGCAAACACCTACTAAACTTTGCAAAAGAGAAGTCAAAAGTAGGTAAATTTAAAATATAATGTGAGTACCAGATGTTAACTCGAGGACACCAGCTAATCTCTGCAAAAGAGAAGTTAAAAAAAGGTAAATTTAAAATAAAATGTGAGTACCTGTATATAACTCAAGAACATCTAATTATCTCTATAAAGGAGAAGTCAAAAGTAGGTAAATTTAAAATATAACACGAGTACCGGAAGTGAACCCTTTGAACACCTACTAATCTATGCATAAGAGAAGACAAACACAGGTAAATTTAATATATAACACAAGTACCTGATATTAACACTCATACACCTACTAATCTCTACAAAAGAGAAGTTAAAATAAAGTAAATTTAAAATAAATGTGAGTGCCTTTATGGAACTCGTTAACACCTGCTAATCTCTGAAAAATAGAAGTCAAAATAAGGTAAATGTGAATTTTTATACGAGTACCTAAATTGAATTCACGACCACCTAATAATCTCTACAAAGTAGAAGTCAAAAGAAAGTAAATTAAAAATATAACCCGAGTACCTAAAGTGAACTCACGAACATTTGCTAATCTATTCAAAAGAGAATTTAAAAACAGGTGAATTTAAAAAATAATACGAGTACCTAAATTGAAGTCGCAAACATCTACTAATCTTTATCAAAGAGAAGTTAAAAGAAGGTAATTTGAAAATATAATGCTTGTACCTGAAGTGAACTCATGAACACCTGCAAATCTCTGCATAAGAAAAGTCCAAAGCAGTAAAATTTATAATATAATGCGAGTACCTGAATTGAACTTTCAAACACCTGCTAATCTCTACAAAAGAGAAGTTAAAAGCAGGTAAATTTAAAATATAATGCGAGTACTTGAAATGAACTTGCGAACACCTGCTAATCTCTGCAAAGAAGTAGTCTAAATCATGTAATTTTAAAATATAATATGAGTACCTTAAGTGAAATCTCAAACACCTGCTAATATCTGCAAAAGAGAATTCAAAAGATTGTAAATTTAAAATATAACTTGAATACCTGAATTGAACTCGCAAACAACTACTAATCTATGGAAAGGAGAATTCAAGAGTAGGTAAATTTAAAATATAATGCAAGTACCTGAAGTTAACTTGTGAGTACCTGAAGTGAACTCACGATTACCTGCTAAACTTTGCCAAAGAGAAGTCAAACAAAGTTAAATTTAAATTATAATACGAGTGTCTGAAGTGAACTCGCAAACACCTTCTAATCTATACAAAAGAGAAGTCAAAAGCAAGTAAATTAAAAATATAACGCGAGTACCTTATGTGAACTCGCAAACAGCTACAAATCTCTGCCAAAGAGAAGTCAAAAGAAAGTAAATATAAAATATAACACGAGTACCTGGATTGAACTCGAGAATACCTACTAATCTCTACAAAGGTGAAGTCAAAAGAAGGTAATTTAAAATATAACACTAGTACCTGAAGTGAACTCGTTAACACTACTAATCTCTACAGAGGAGAGGTCAAGAGTACGTAAATTTAAAATATAACATGAGTACCTGAAGTGAACTCGTGATTACATGAAGTGAACTCGAGATTATCTGCTAATCTTTGCCAAACAGAAGTCAAAAGAAGGAAATTTAAATTATAATACGAGTATCTAAAGTAAACTTGCGAGCACCTCCTAATCTCTACAAAAGAGAAGTCAAAATCAAGTAAATTTAAAGTATAACACGAGTACTTAATGTGAACTCTCAAACATCTGCTAATCTTTGCCAAAGTGAATTCAAAATAAGGTAAATTTAAAATATAACGGGAGTACCTTAATTGAACTCATAAACACCGACTAAACTCTATATAGTAGAAGTCAAAAGCAGGTATATTTAAAATATAATGCTAGAACCTGAAGTGAACTCGTGAACACCTACAAATCTCTGCATTAGAGAAGTGAAAAGCAAGAAAATTTATAATATAACATGATTACTTGAAGCGAACTTGCAAACACCTGCTAATTTTTATAAAAGAGAAGTTAAAAGTAGGTAAATTTTAAATATAACGCGGGTATCTGAAATGTACTCACAAACACCTTCTGATATCTGCATAGGAGAATTTTAAATCATGTAATTTTAAAATATAGTGCGAGTACCTGAAGTGAAATCTCAAACACCTGCTAATCTCTGCAAAAGAGAAGTCAAAAGAAGGAAAATTTAAAATATAACCCGAGTACCTGAATTTTACTCGTGAACACCTACTAATCTCTACAAAGGAGACTTCAAGAGTTCGTAAATTTAAAATATAACGTGAGTACCTGAAGTGAACTCGCGAGTACCTGAAGTGAACTAACGATCACCTGCTAATCTTTGCCAAAGAGAATTCAAAAGAAGGTAAATTTAAATTATAATATGAGTATCTGAAGTGAACTCGCGAGCACCTGCAAATCTATGTAAAAGAGAAGTCAAAAGCAAGTAAATTTAAAATATAACGCGAGTACCTTATGTGAACTCACAAACACCTGCTAATATCTACCAAAGAGAAGTCAAAATAAGGTAAATTTAAAATATATTATGAGAACCTGAATTGAACTCGCGAACACCTACTAATCTCTACAAAGGAGAAGTCAAAAGCAAGCAAATTAAAAATATAACGCTAGTACCTGAAGTGAACTCGTGAACACCTGCAAATCTATGCATAAGAGAAGTATAAAGCTGAAAAATTTATAATAAAACGCGAGTACCTGAAGTGAACTTGCATACACATGCTAATCTCTACAAAAGAAGTTAAAAGCAGGTAAATATAAAATATTACACGAGTACCTGAAATGAACTCGCAAACACCTGCTAATCTTAACAAAGGTGAAGTTAAAATCATGTAATTTTAAAATATATTGCGAGTACCTGAAGTGAAATCTCAAAACACCAGCTAATCTCTGCAAAAGAGAAGTCAACAGAAGTTAAATTTAAAATATTACCCAAGTACCTGAATTGAACTCGCGAACACCTAATAATCTCTACAAAGGAGAATTCAAGAGTAGGTAAATTTAAAATATAACCTGAGTACCTGATGTGAACTTGTGAGTACCTTAAGTGAGCTCACAATCACCTGCTAATCTCTGCCAAAGAGTAGTCAAAAGAAGGTAAATTTAAATTATAATACGAGTACCTGAAGTGAACTCGCGAACACCTGCTAATCTCTTCAAAAGAGAAGTCAAAACTAAGTAAATTTAAAATATAATGCAAGTACCTGATGTGAACTCGCAAACACCTGCTAATCTCTGCAAAAATAAGTCAAAAGAAGGTAAATGTTAAATATAATACGAGTACCTGAATTGAACTCGCGAACACCTACTAATCTCAACAAAGGAGAATTCAAAGTAGGTAAATTTAAAATATAACTCTAGTACCTGAAGTGAACTTGTGAACACCTACAAATCTCTGCATAAGAGATGTTAAAACAATGAAAATTTATAATATAACCCGAGTACCTGAAGTGAACTTGCAAAAACATGCTAATCTCTACAAAAGAGAAGTCAAAAGCATGTAAATTTAAAATATAATGCGAGTACCTGAAATGAACTCGCAAATACCTGCTAATCTCTACAAAAGAGAAGTAAAAAAGGTAAATTTAAAATATTACGCGAGTACCTGAGTTAAACTCGCGAACACCTGCTAGTATCAGCAAAGTAGAAGTAAAAACCAAGTAAATATATAACATAATGCTAGTACCATACGTGAACTCGTGCACGCCTGCTAATCTCTACAAAAAAGAAGTCAAAAGAAGGTAAATTTAAAATATAATGTGAGTTCCTTAATTGAAATTGAGAGTACCAACTAATCTCTGCAAAGGAGATGTCAAAAGCACGTAAATTTAAAATATAATGCGAGTACGTGAAGTGAACTCATGAACACTTGCTAATCTCTACAAAAGAGAAGTCAAAAACAGGTAAATTTATAATATAACGAGAGTACCTTAAGTGAACTCGTGAATACCTCCTAATCTCTAACAAAGAGATGCCAAAATAAAGTAAATTAAAAATATAACGCGAGTACCTAAAGTGAACTAACGAATACCTTCTAATATCGATAAAAGAGAAGTCAAAATTTTGTATATTTAAATAATAACACGAGTACCTGAAGTGAACTCACGAACACCTGCTAATCTCTACAAAAGAGAAGTCAAAATAAGGTAAATTTAAAATATAATGTGAGTAGTTGAATTGAACTCACAAACACCTACTAATCTATTAAAAGGAGAAGTCAAAAGCAGTTAAATTTAAATTATAATGTGACTGTTTGATGTGAACTCCTGAACACCTACTAATGTATGCAAAATAAAAGTCAAAAGCAAGTAAATTTAAAATATAACGCAAGTACCTGAAGTGAACTCGCAAACACCTGCTAGTCTCTGCAAAAGAGAAGTCAAACGAAGGAAAATTTAAAATATAATGCGAGTACCTGAATTGAACTCACGAACACCTACTAATATTTGCAAAGGAGGCATAAAAAGAATGTAAATTTAAAATATAATGCGAGTACTTGAAGTGAACTAGCAAATTCCTACTAACTCTGCAAAAGAGAAGTCATAAGTAAGTAATTTAAAATATAAGGTGAGTACCTGATGTTAACTCGAGAACACCTGTTAATTTCTGCCAAAGAGAAGTTAAATTTAAAATATAATGCAAGTACATGTATATAACTCGTGAACACCTAGTTATCTTTACAAAGGAAAAGTCAAAAGTAGGTAAATTTTAAATATAACACGAGTACCGGAAGTGAACTTGCGAACACCTGCTAATCTCTATGTAAGAGAAGTCAAACGCAGGTAAATTTAAAATATAACGCGAGTATCTGTAGTGAACTCGCATACACCTGCTAATCTCTGCAAAGGATAAGTTGAAAGCAGGTAAATTTAAAATAAAATGCGAGTACCTTAATGGAACTCGCGAACAACAGCTAATCTCTGCAAAATAGAAGTCAAAAGAAGGTAAATGTAAAATATTACACGAGTACTTGAATTGAACTCGCAAACACCTAATAATTTATACAAAGTAGAAGTAAAAAAAGTAAATTTAAAATATAACGCGAGTACCTGAAGTGAACTCGTGAATACCTGCTAATCTCTACCAAAGAGTATTTAAAAACAGGTAAATTTAAAATATAATGCGAGTACCTGAATTGATGTCGCAAATACCTACTAATCTCTATCAAAGAGAACTCAAAAGTATGTAAATTTAAAATATAATGCAAGTACTTGAAGTTAACTCGTCAACACCTGCAAATCTCTGCATAAGAGAGGTCAAAAGCAGGAAAATTTATAATATAACTCGAGTACCTGAAGTGAACTTGCAAACACCTGCTATTCTCTATAAAAGAGAAGTTAAAAGCAAGCAAATTTAAAATATAATACAAGCACCAGAAATGAACTCGCGAACACCTGCTAATCTATGCAAAGGAGATGTCTAATTCATGTAATTTTAAAATATAATTTGAGTACCTAAAGTGAAATCTCAAACAACTACTAATCTCTGTAGAAGAGAAGTCAAAAGAAGGTAAATGTAAAATATAACCCGAGTACCTGAATTGAACTCGTGAACACATACTAATCTCTACAAATGGAGAAATCAAGAGTAGGTAAATTTAAAATATAACGCGAAGTACCTTAAGTGAACTTGTGAGTACCTGAAGTGAACTCGCGATCACCTGCTAATCTTTGCCAAAGAGAATTCAAAAGAAGGTAAATTTAAAATATAATACGAGTATCTGAAGTGAACTCGTGAACAGGTGCTAATCTCTACAAAAGAGAAGTCAAAAGCAAGTAAATTTAAAATATAACACGAGTACATGATGTGAACTCGCAAACACCTGCTAATCTCTCGCAAAGAGAAGTCCAAAGTAGGTAAATTTAAAATATAACGCAAGTACCTAAATTTAACTCGCGAACACCTACTAATCTCTACAAAGTAGAAGTCAAAAGCAGGTAAATTTAAAATATAATGCTAGTACCTGAAGTTAACTCGTGAACACCTGCTAAACTCTGCATTTGAGAAGTCAAAAGTAGGAAAATTTATAATATAACACGAGTACCTGAAGTGAACTTGCAAATACCTGCTAATCTCTACAAAAGATAAGTTAAAAACAGGTAAGTTTAAAATATAACGCGAGTACCTGAAATGAACACATGAACACCTGCTAATCTCTGCAAAAGAGAAGTAAAAAAAGGTAAATTTAAAATATTACGCGAGTACCTAAATTGAACTCGCGAACACCTGCTACTCTCATCAAAGTAGAAATCAAAAGAAAGTAAATTTAAAACATAATGCTAGGACCGTAAGTGAACTCGTGAATGCCTACTAATCTCTAAAAAAAAGAAGTCAAAAGAAGAAATATTTAAAATAAAATGTGAGTTCCTTAATTTAAATTGCGAGTACCTACTAATCTCTACAAAGGAGATGCCAAAAGTACGTTAATTTAAAATATAACGCAAGTAACTGAAGTTAACTCGCGAACACTTGCTAATCTCTACAAAAGAGAAGTCAATAGAAGGTAAATTTAAAACATAACGCGAGTACCTAAACTGAACTCTCGAACACCTGCTAATCTCTACCAAAGAGAAGTCAAAAGAAAGAAAATTTAAACTATAACATGAGTACCTAAAGTGGACTAACGAACACCTGTTAATCTTTACAAAAGAGAAGTCAAAATTCGGTATATTTAAATTATAGCGCGGGTACCTGAAGTGAACTCATGAACAACTGCTAATCTATGCAAAAGAGAAGTCAAAAGTAGGTAAATTTAAATTATAACACGAGTACCTTAATTGAACTCGCGAACACCTACTAATCTATGCAAACGAGAAGTCAAAAGCATGTAAATTTAAAATATAATGCGAGTACTTGAAGTGAACTCATGAACACCTACTAATCTCTAAAAAATATAATTCAAAATAAAGAAAATTTAAAATATAACGCGAGAACCTGAATTTAACTTGCGAACACCTTCTAATATCTGCAAAGGAGAAGTCAAACGAAGGAAAATTTAAAATATAACACGAGTACCAGAATTGAATTCGCGAACACCTACTAATATCTACAAAGGAGACATCAAAAGCCGTTAAATTTAAAATATAATGCGATTTCTTAAAGTGAATTCTCAAACACCTACTAAACTATGCAAAAGAGAAGTCAAAAGTAGCTAAATTTAAAATATAATGCGAGTACCTGATATTAACTTGCGAACAACTACTAATCTCTTCTAAAGAGAAGTTAAAAGAAGGTAAATTTAAAATATAATTCGAGTACCGTTATATAATTCGTGAACACCTACTTATATTTATAAAGGAGAAGTCAAAAGTAGGTAAATTTAAAATATAACATGAGTACCGGAAGTGAACTTTCATACACCTGTTAATCTCTACATAAGAGAAGTTAAAAGCAGGTAAATTTAAAATATAACGCGAGTACCTGAAGTGAACTCGCATACACCTACTAATCTTTGCAAAAGAGAAGTTAAAAGCAGGTAAATTTAAAATAAAATGTGAGTACCTTAATGGAACTCGCTAACACCCGCTAATCTCTATAAAAGAGAAGTCAAAAGAAGGTAAATGTAAAATATTACACGAGTACCAGAATTGAACTCGCGAACACCTAATATTCTTTGCAAAGAATAAGTTAAAAGAAAGTAGATTTAAAATATAACGTGAGTACCTGAAGTGAACTAGCGTATAACTGTAAATCTCTACAAAAGATAATTTAAATACAGGTAAATTTAAAATATAACTTGAGTACCTGAAGTGAACTCGTGAAAAGCTGCTAATCTCTATCAAAGAGAAGTCAAAAAAAGGTAAATTTAAAAAATAACGCGAGTACCTGAATTGAACTTGCATACACCAACTAATATATACAAAGGAGATGTCAAAATTAGGTAAATTTAAAAAATAACACGAGTACCTGAAGTGAACTCTCGAACACTTGCTAATCTCTGCAAAAGAGAAGTCAAAAGATGGTAAATTTAAAATATAACGTGAGTGTCAGAAGTGAACTCGTGAACACCTGCTAATCTCTTCCAAAGATAAGTCAAAAGCAGGTAAATTTAAAATATAACGCGAGTAACCAAAGTGAACTCGTGAACAACTTCTAATCTCTACCAAAGAGAAGTCAAAAGATAGTAAATTTAAAATATAACGCAGGTACCTGAAGTGAACTAACGAACACCTGCTAATCTCTGCAAAAGAGAAATCAAAATAAGGAAAATATAAAATATAACATGAGTACTAGAAGTGAACTTGCGAATACCTGCAAATCTCTGCAAAAGAGAAGCCAAAAGATGGTAAATTTAAAATATAATGCGAGTACCTGAATTGAACTCGGTTACACATACTAATCTCTATAAAGGAGAAGTCAAAAGCAGGAAAATTAAAAATATAACGATTGTACCTGAAGTGAACTCGTGAACACCTACTAATCTCTACAAAAGTGTTGGGTATATATACACAATAACCTATATTTGTGTGAAGTTACCCTTGAACTAAGATGAATTAAGTATGTATTTGATGCTATTCTTTAGTTGAGTGCTTGCAGGTCATTATTGCTAAGTGTAGACAAATGTCAGTTTACAATGAGTCACTTAACACAAGACCATGCAATGTAATCCCTCATTGTGTTCCCTATGGTGTTGACTCATGTGTAACCTCTCTATTGGGATGCACTTCATTTTCAAGTACTAAAGCTTAGAAGAAAGGAAGGTTTGCTAGTTTTCAACAAAGAAGAAAAGAAAAATTTTCAGAAAAATTTTCTAAGTCTATTTGTCAAGAAATTGAAGTCTATTTCTTAAGAACTGTAAGTACATTTCTCAAGAAATCAAGCTGTTCTCGAGAAACCATTAGACATCTAGAAAAGTTGTCTGTAACTATCTCCAAGACTTTTCTCGAGAAAAGCCCTAAAGATTTCATGAGAAACCAAGTTCATTTCTCGAAAAAGTAAAATAGTTCTCGAGAAAGGCATATCATTTCTCAAGAAAGCTAATTCCTTTTCTCGAGAAACAATGTTCTTTCTCGATAAATAAATTTTTCAGTTCAATGAATTTTAGCTAAGTAAATTTCCCGAGAAAGCCTTAACATTTCTCGAGAAAGAAAATAATTTCTCGAGAAGTAAACTTTCCTCTCGAGAAATCAGTATTTCACTTCAAAGAATATTCGTTAAGTTTTTTCTCGAGAAAGTCATATCATTTCTCGAGAAAGCAAATGATATCTTGAGATATCAAGTTCTTCTCAAGAAATGGAGTTGCATAAATTTTGTTTTAAATCTGTCTGACGGGATTTCAAATTTAATTTAAGTTTCTCCTGATTGATCCACATGGATCTTTCCTTAATGATTTGTGACCATTAGGCGATGTTCAATAAATAGTCTTCTCAGAGGAATCACTAACACTAACAAGAAGAATAATATTCTGAATCGCCTTCGCACTTTCTAAATTGGGAGAAGTCGCAACATCTTCATTGTTCTTGTATGTAGCTCATCTCTCGTGTAACACCCCAAAAGGAGAAAGAATTATATGGACGAACGTCGAATGGCTCGAGTTCAAAGAATGTCAAACGACTTCTAGAGTTCGATGAACATCGAATGGCTCGAGTTCGTCGAACGTCAAACTACTTCTAGAGTTCGACAAATGTCGAACGGCTCGAGTTCGACAAACTTCGAACGGCTTCTAGAGTTCGACGAACGTCGAATGACTCGAGTTCGACGAACGTTGAACGACTCGAGTTCGATGAACGTCGAATAGTTATCTAGAGTTAGATTAACGTCGTACGACTATCTCGAGTTCGATGAATGGCTATCTTGAGTTTGACGAACAACAAAAGGATTTTCTCAAGTATTAGCGGCGCCGGCTGTCTGGTAAAAGTGGTTTAAACTCAAATCCAGTCCAGTGCTTTGTTTTGATGGAATGATCGTGTGGATGGGGGTAAACCTTAGGCCACTTTTGCAGGGGGGTATGGGATGAGGATATTATTATTTCCCTCTCACTCTCTCTCGTTATTTCATCTAAGTTCTTAAGGAGAATACTAACGGCTGGAGATAAGGGTTTGGGCTAACCTTTGTGAAGGTGCTGAAGGAGATTCCCTCATCGGAAGACGGATCCTAGGCTAGATCCGCGAAGGGGAAGGTGAGGCGCTAATTTCCATCCGCATAGAAAAGCTTTGCCATGGCTCCGAAGAGAACTACAAGGGTAATGATATTTCTTCTTAGACAAGTGAAGTCTAAATTTTGCATGTGCATGGAATCCTCCACAAAAAGGTTTAATTGTTAAGAGAATTTTGCGGGTTGATACGTGTTATCCCCAATTAAAGTTTGCATATAGATCCTGAAACTTGTAGTATGGAATAGGCATGATGTATGAAGCCCATCCGGACTAGTTGGTCGGGATTGGTGATGCTTTATTTTGTGAACCGTAGAAGACTCCACATAGAAACAAGTATTTTATGGAGTTTGTGGGTTGTGCCTCTAAAGTGGATTAACAGGAAGTACTGGAGTGGAGTTCCAAAAAAATACCCTAGCAATTCATGTGTTGTATACTATGGAAAGACGAGTGTTTTTGGCATTGTAGGATGTGGAAGTATTTGGGTTGAGTTTGAGCGCAAAAGAGAGTTTCTGTTGGCCCTGCCATACGATCGTTATGAACGCTTGCACTAACTCCTTTTTTGATTGTGAAGCTAGTACTTGGAAGACTGTGTGGCTATTGTGAGCTACGAGATCTTAAAGGACATCGAGCCAAACAGATAAGGGGAAGCTGACACACGATAGTCTAGACATTGAATTGGCGATTTCAGCAATGGGAAAGCGCTGAACTGTCTCCATGTTATTGTTGTCTAACTTGGGTGCCTAGGTTATTGGCATTTGTTAGGATCACATAATAAGAGTCTTAGGATGTACGCCATCAATACTAAAGTAACCATCATGGGCAGTGGAGCATGAATGCTCATTATTTACCATTGGGTCTAGGAACTCTTAACGGTGGTGGGACCCTAGTTTTCCGGTACAAAGATAATGTGCCTTGAGTGCGTGGAGCATCGGGCCGTGCAACCAACATTTTTGATATATTGAACTGTGTGTAAGTGCAGGTTTTGTGATATATCTGCTTGTGAAAATACTATGCTTTAGGGAAGGAATACCACTTCCCCGGGAAAGAGGTAGGGTCGTTATAAATTGGTCAGCTGAATGCTAACTGTTGCCTTGTTTGCCACCCTCGTGGTGGATTGTCTTTGTATAGGTGTTGGGGAGCCGAGCAAAAAATAGCGGGATGAATCCCGTACTTCTTTGCTGGCCCTCGAAGGCCAAAAGGAATAGTTTTATTATTTTCGTGTGTGGCCGACCTGCGCGCTGAAGTATGTAAACCACACTTATGAAGCTTAAATATAAGGAGTTAAAGCCAAACATTTTTGATAATTTCCGTGTAAATTCTTGTAAGATATATATAAATGTGGTTGTGTATATATATAGTGGACATTCATGGTTGATGAGTTCAGTAATAACCATTAAAGCTTCCGCTAGAATGCTCTGAGTTATGATGCTTGTACTGGTTTTGATATTGATAGGTAACAGCGCTAACTATCTGTGGAATATGGGGTGGGGCCCCGGTCAGACCCTCTTTTATATTTAATGTGACGGACGGAGGTGTTATAATTTAGTATCATCTTGTCTTGGTCTTCCTCCTGCGAATTTGTGGTCGAATTATTTTGAGGGGTGGCGAGCATGTGTAAGTGCGCTCCGTTATAACATAAATGAATTAAAGAATGTCCACTAAGGAATGAAAATACACTTGTTTGAGGAACCTGTGCGTTCCTAAAAGTCATTGTTTGCTACTGTGTAGTCCCTAATTTGTGTATTTTACACTTACACTTTACTCGAAGTGGTGCTGGACAGCCTGAGCCCCAACGTTTTTTTGAAATTGTAACACCAACTGAGGTGCCCACACCTCCTCCTTCTGTAGAGACAGTGCGTTTAGTTGTTGAGGCATTGTTTTCAATGACCTATGCACAACCTACTGTGCAGGCGTAACCTACAATGGTGCAAAAATAGGTTGGTGCGAGGCCAGAACCTTTGGAGGCTCTAGTAAATGTACCAGCAGCGAAATGATAACTGAAGCAGTTCATGAGTTTTAGTCCTACTGCGTTCGCGGGGGAAGGATCCCCAATACAGGCAGCAGGCTGGCTTGCCCTAGTAAAAAGAATTTTGATGGCATTACAAACTGAGAAGGAATAGAAAGTCACCTTTTCAACTTTCCTATTGGAAGGAGAGGCTCGACTTTAGTGGGACGAAATGGAACTGCACCATTTAGCAGGCAGACAACTAACAGAGGTCTCGATAGGGGAGTTTTCGAGACTGTTCTTAGCGAAGAATCTACCGTCGGTACAGAGCATACCCATGGAAAAGGAGTTCTAGCCTCTAACTCAGTGAGAAAGTAGCGTTGATACCTACTTATATGAGTTTGCAAGATTGGGACGGTATGTGGGGTCTATTTTTGCGGAAGAAGAGGGTAAAACTAATAGGTTCTACGAAGGTCTGCGGGATGAGCTGAGATTTCTCCTCTCAAGTTCGGTGAATCAAGGGTTTCAAGCATTGGTAGATACGGCCCGTGCATTGAAAAAAGATATGAAGAGGGTATATGGCAAGAGGGACTTAGCAGTGACAAAGTCTGAGTTCAAAGCACCGTGTCCTGAAAAGTCGGGCTAACGCAAGATATGGGGTAAGAGGTCCAAGTTTTCTGGACAGGCTCCTTCTACAGTTGCATCTGGAGAAACTTCTAGGCAAGACCCTCGTGCCTGTTATACTTGTGGAAAGGTAAGTTCATCTAGCTAGTGACTGTCGGGTTGGTCTGCCAAAGGATGAGAAAAAGGAAGGAGCTACTTAGGCTGAAAAGGGAAAGGCGGTGGAATCCACGACATCCCAGTATGGTCCAGCCCAACCAAGGTTGTATAACCTTGGAAAATAGGAGGCCATAAAACAGGACAATGTGGTCACAGATATGAATAATATATAGATTTGATGCTTTATATACTGTATATATTGTGATTTGCGTGTGCATAACTTGAGTATTATAGGCTTTGTCATTATTCGGGACTGTCCGGCAAGAGCACTGTTCGATACAGGTGCTTCGCATTTGTTTCTATCCTAGGACTTTGTGTCCCGGATCGGAGTGCCTACTCGCATGACGACAGATAGCGTGAAGGTATAATTACCTAATGGCTATATGATGGGTGCGGATAGGTCTTGTTTTGTGGAGGTATAGAAAGGAAGTCAGGATTTTTGGCTAGAAGCATCCTTGCTGCCAATATCTAAGTTCTATGTGATCTTTGGTATGGACTGGCTTTCGAAGCAGCATGCTTGTAGTGATTGTTACTCAAAGGAAGTCACACTGGGTCAGAATACTAAGCTAGAGACAAAATTCGCTGGTATGTGAGGATCGAGAAAAATATTGATGTCTGCTCTCCAAGTAGTCAAGGATTTTCGGAAGGACGCTGAGTTGTTCTTAATACTTTTCGAGGTTGTTGAGCAAAAGACAAATTTGAGTGACGTTTCGATTGTATCGGTGTACGTAGATGTGTTTCCGAAGGATGTTCCTAGTTACCACCCCAACGTGAAATATACTTCGCTATCGAGTTGGTGTTACGTGCGAAACCTGTGGCCCGCTCGCCGTACCAAGTAGTGCCAAAGGAAATGGAGGAACTTAAGGTTCAATTGCAAGAGCTGCTAGAGCAAGGATATATACGTCCAAGTATGTCACCATGGAGCGCACTGGTTCTTTTTGAGAAAAAGAAGGAAGAAAGCTTGCGGCTGTGCATCGACTGTCGAGAACTGAACAAGTTAACAGAAAAGAATGAGTATCTGTTTCCACGGATAGATTACTTGTTCGACCAACTGGTGGCATCAATGGTGTACTCAAAGCTTGATTTGTAGTGTGGCTACTACTAGTTGAGGATTCGGGAATATGACATTCCCAAGACAGCATTTGGAACACGCTATGGTCATTACGAGTTCAATTTGATGTCGTTTGGGCTATGTAATGAACCATCGGTGTTCATGGATCTAATGCACCGAACGTTCCAAGAGTACTTGGACTTATTTATGATCGTCTTTATTGATGACATATTAGTGTACTCTCAGTCTGAAGAAGACCATGCGAACCATTTACGGATGGTGTTGTATACTTGAGGAGAAATGAGCTCAATGCCAAGTTCTCGAAGTGAGAGTTCTGGTTATTGTCAGTGGCCTTTCTTGGTCATGTGGTTAGTGGAGAGGGCATTGCGGTGGATCCGGCGAAGATAATTGCGATATGGGAGTGGCCGGTGTTGTCTTTTGTAGCCAAAGTCAGTAGTTTACTTGGATTTGCGGGCTACTATAGGGGCTTCGTAGCGAACATTTTCTGGATAGCGTTCCTCTCAGCCTAGGCAGCGTACCTCTTCAGTTTTGTAAGATGATAGCTTATGGCTCACACCAGTTTAAAGTACATGACTGAATTTTTCCCGTCGATGAATTGGAGTTAACGACGGTGATTTTTGCACTTAAACTGTGGCGTCATTATTTATATGGTGTGAAAGTGGATATATTCACAGACCATAAGAGCCTGAATTATTTATTGGATCTGAAGGATCTTAATATGCGACAACGACGGTGGATATAGTTCCTTAGGGACTACACCTTCACGATTCATTACACTCGCGGGAAGGGAAACAACGTCGTAGATACCTTGAGTTGTAGGACTCTAGAAAGGGCAAATTTGTTGGAGGTGCATGATGAGCGTCTGATCAAAGAGCGGGAAGCTTTACAGATTTCTTGTGTTGACAAGAATTCCAATACAAATGCATGCCTGAACTTAATGATGGTACAGTATGACCTTGCCGATAGGGTTCGGCGAGCAATAGAACAGGATGAGAGTCTAAAACGCTATGCAGTGGATGTGTCAAATTCACAATTATCCTTGGATGACGGCTTTTTACGGAAAGACGGTTGTTTGTGCTTCCCGAATATGGGTAAGCTAAGAGAAGAATTTATGTATGAAGCTCACTTCACGATGTTTTCAATTCACCTAAGGGAGCACAAAGATGTACAAAGACATGAAGAAGATTTTCTGGTTGCCGGTCATGATAAAAGACATAGCTTTCTATGTGGAAAAATTTCAAACGTGTGTCTCAGTGAAAGCAGAATGTCAGAAGATTGGAAGTTTCCTAAAGTCACTACCTATTCCGGAATGGAAGTTTGATGACATTTCGATGGTTTTCGTGCACGATTTGCCAAGATCGCAACGCAGGAATGATTCTGCTTCGGTAATCGTGGACTGGTTTACAAAGTGGCTCACTTCTTTCTGAATAAGAGGGACGATTTAGTTGAAATCTTGGTGAAGCTTTATGTCGAACAAATAGTACGATTACACGATGTGCCCCATAGCATCGTTAGTGACTGAGATGGGCGCTTCACTTTGAATGTTTGGAGGTTAATCCATCAATTGTTGGGGACAAAATTAATGTTTAGTATGTCCTTTCATCCACAAATGGATGGTCATACCGAAAGAACCAACAAAAGTATGGAGGATATGCTCCGGATGTGCGCCTTGGATTTCGGGAAGAGGTGGGAAGACCATCTCTACATGGTAGAGTTCGCCTATAATAATTGCTATCAAACATGCATAAATATGGAGCTTTTGGAAGTTTTGTTTAGTAGGAAGTGTTATACACCGTTAGCTTGGGCGGAAAAAGGCTAGTCTAAGTTATATAAGCGTAAGGAAGTCGAAGAGGCTAATTCGACGATACACTCTATTCGGGAGATACTACTGATAGCCCAAGATAAGCAGGCAAAGTACTACAATGCCAAGCACCAAACATAGAGTTTGCGGTTGGCAAGTGGATATACTTGAAAATCAAACCATTCATGGGCGTGTCCCGGATTCGACGTTTGAAAAAGTTAAGTCCGTGGTATCTTGGTCCGTCCGAAGTAGTGGAGCGAGTTGGAGAAAATGCCTATCAACTAGCTCTTTCGGAAAAAATGAGTGGCTTGCATGATGTGTTCAACATATCTGTGCTTCTAAAAGATATGAAATATCCAGCTCAAGTGATTGTGAATGATCGAGTATAAGTCGAATCTGGTCTAACGACAAATGTTAGGCCCATTCAGATCAAGAATAAGGTAGTTAAGCAGTTGCGGAATAAGACAATCTGGATGGTTAAGGTCTGGTGGCACAACTATGACTGTGAGGAGCTAACATGGGAGCGACAGCAAACCATGTGTGCTGAATATCCCGAGTTATTTGTATAAAATATTGTAACATTTTTTGTGAAGAGAATATATGTTGTAACATATTTTTTGTTGTCCTTCTTATAGTTGTATGCAATATTCGGGACGAAATTTTGGTAAAGAGGGGAAAATTATAACACCCCAAAATGAGTAAGAATTATATGGACGAACGTCGAACGGCTCGAGTTCGATGAATGTCAAACTGCTTCTAGAGTTTGATAAATGTCGAAGGGCTCGAGTTTGACAAACATCGAAAGGCTCGAGTTCGACGAACATCGAATGAATTCTATAGTTTGATGAATGTCGAACGGCTCGAGTTCGATTAACATCGAACGACTATCTAGAGTTTGACAAACGTCGTACGGCTATCTCGAGTTCAACGAACGGATATCTGGAGTTAGACGAACAACGAAAGGATTTTCTCAAGTATTAGCGGCGCCGGCTGTATGTTAAAAGTGGTTTCAACTCAAATCCAGGTCAGTGCTTCATTTTGATGGATTGATCGTGTGGATGGGGTTAAACCTAAGGCCACTTATGCAGAGGGGTGTTGGATGAGGAAATTATTATTTCCTTCTCACTCTCTCTCTCTCTTCATTAAATCCAAGTTCTTGGGAAGAGAACTAAAGGCTGGAACTAAGGGTTTTGGCTGACCTTTGTGAAGGTACTGAAAGAGATTCTGTCATCAGAAGCAGGATCCGAGGCTAGATCCGTGAAGTGGAAAGTGAGGTGGTCATTTCCATCCTTGTAGAAAAGCTTTGCCATAGTTCCTAAGAGAACTACAAGGGTAAAGATCTTTCTTCTTGGACAAGTGAAGTAATAATTTTTCATGTGCATGGAATCCTCCACCAAAAGGTGGAATTGTTTAGAGAATTTCACAGGGTTATCCATATTATCGCTAATTAAAGTTTGCATATAGATCCAGAAATGTATAGTATATAGTAGGAATGTTGTGTGAAGCTCATCCAGACAGGTTGGTTTGGATTGGTGATGCTTTATTTTGCGAACCGAAGAAGACTCCGCATATAAACGAGTATTATACGGAGTTTGTGGGTTGTGCCTGTGAAGTGGAGTAATAGGAAGTACTGGAGTGGAGTTCCAGGAAAATACCATAGCAATTCATGTGTTATATACTATGGAAAGACAAGTGTTAATTGCACTGCAGGATGCTGCAGGGTTTGGGTTGAGTTTGGGCATAGAAAGATAGTTTCTGTTGGCCCCACCAAGCGATTGGGACGAACGCTAGCACTAACTCCCTTTTTGATTGTGAAGCCAGTCCTTGGAGGATAGTGTGGCTATTGTGAGCTGTGAGCTCTTAAAGGCCATCAAGCTGAACGGATAAGGCGAAGCTGACCCGCGTTAGTCTAGACATTGAATTGGCGATTTGAGAAATGGGCAAGGGATGAACTGTCTCCGTATTATGGTTATCTAACTTGAGTGCCTGGGTTATTGTCGTTCATTAGGATCACATAATGAGAGTCTTGGGTTGTACGCCAATAATACTAATGTCTCCGGCCGTGGGCCATGAAGCATGAATGCTCAATGTTTACCGTTGGATCTGGGATCTCTAAACATTGGTGGGACTCTGTTTTTCCGATACACCAATAATGTGCTCTGAGTGCATGGAGCGTCGGGCCATGCAGTCGATCTTTGTGATATATTGAACTATTGGTGAGTGCACATTTTTAGATATATCTGCGTGTGAAAATAATATGCCTCTAGGGAAGGAATACCACTGCCCAGGAAAGGGGTAGGGTCATTTTAAATTGGTCAGCTGAATGTTGGTCGTTTCCTTGTTTGCCACCCTTGTGGTGGATTGTATCTGTGAAGGTGTTGGGGAGCCGAGCTGGAAATAGCGGGTTGATCCCTTGCTGCTTTTCTAGCCCTGGAAGGGCAAGAGGTATAGTTTTACCATTTTTATGTGTGACTGGCCTGCACGCCAAAGTATATAAACCACACTTGTGAAGTTTAACTATAAGGCCTTAAGGCAAACACTTTTGTGTATTTCTATGTAAATTCCTCTGAGATATATATAAATGTGGTTTAGTATATATAAAGTGGAAATTCATAGTTGGTGAGTTCAGTAATAACCCCGAAAGCTTCTGTTAGAATGCTCTGAGTTTGGATTCTTGTACAGGTTTTGATATTAATACGTAACGTCACTGACTGTCTATGGAATATGGCATAGGGCCCGGCCGGACACTCTATTATATTTCATCTGATGGACGGAGGTGTTACATCTCGATCCAACAATTCCTAGAAGAAAAGATTTCATAGATCCAAGATTCAAATATTCTTCAACATCTACTTTATCGTGCGGTTTATAAGCTTTTCATATCGACGTTCTCTCGGGATTTCTTCCTCAAACTTCTTCACCAAGATTTTCGGTTTTTAACAAGGAAGGACCTTGAAGATTTTTGATATGAAAGTATAAAGTTTTTTAATTGTATTTGTAAAAAAAATTTTTTACTCTTGTAGGAGCTTTGTCTCCAAGATTTGTAAATCCGTTAGTTGATCGAGGTTGTAGATCCATGTGTGGAAGAGTTTGTAGATCTGGTTTGTGGATCGAGGTGTAGATCTGGTTATGGATCGAGGTGTAGGAGAGTTTTTCACCGATGTGTAGGAGAATTGCTTCAAGTGGTAAGATTGTGATAATCTGAGAAAGGTGAAGTAGTCGAATCTATCCCTTTGTGGTAGATAGGCGAGGCGGGACAGTTGATGTACCCAAATGGGGAACCACTATAAATCTCTGTGTTTGTGTTCTTGAATCCTGATGTAGCATTCACAGATTCTGCATATTCACCATGGAAAGAAGAAAAGACATGTCATCCATGAAGCTACCGGTATTTCTTGGAACCCCACCTTGTTTAGGGTTGTTTTGGGATAGGTTCACTATTAGGACTCTCAGATGACCCATATTGTATAGTCTAGGGTCCTAAGTCTTAATCAGGGTCTAGGTCAAGTCAACAAACCTAGAGTGATTGGTTTTAACATTTAGAAAGCTTAGAGACAGGAGAACTCCAGAGAAAGAAGTTTTCCAAGAGTAAAAAAAACGTTCGACTATAGCTGCACTCAGCTCGACGATCGTCGATCTCAGATTGACGAACTCAGCATTTCTTTTATGAGTTGAGCTCAGCGAATGTTCAGCTGAGATCGAAGATTTGTCAACTTATACCAGAAACTCAGCTCAATGAAGTGTTATCTCAGCTCGACCAATTTGGAGCTCCGTTCGACAATTTTCTACCTCTTATCTGCTATGTTTAGTTCGACGATATTGGATCTCAGGTCGACGAAATTTATTGAGTTCGACTATATTCTCCCAGATTCAGTTCGAGTATTTTCTTTCAATTTTAGTTTGACTAAGGAAAAAGTTTTTCAAATTATATTATATTATGTCTGTAATGCTCTGGTAATTAATGCGCAATATTCTTATGAATATATTCATTCAATGACAACATTAATTATGATTTTTGTAGAGTTATTTCTTGACTTATTTATCGGGACAATTGAGGAAGTTAATTTAATAAGAATTCTAGCCGTTCAACTCCTAGATTTTCTGCAGTTAATCAAGGAAAAGGAATTCAAAATTCAAATGATAAAATTTGCAAGGATTAAATATTAAGTTTTTCTTTTTCAAGACAGTAAGCAGTAATACTTACAGAAAATAAGAACACACAGAAAAAGGTAGTCAGGAATACATTCTTACTTCAGGAATTTTCAAGAGACAAAAATCATGAACATCTGTCTGAAAGTTTCCTGAAGATCTTCAAGCAGTCTGAAGGCCTACACCTTGAGTAAAGCTCTCTTTCTCCTGAACTATTCTACATCTCAGGGGGAGCTTTGACAACAACACAATCAACTAGTTTTCTCTCATATTATTGACAAAGAAGAACATCATCTTTATTTTCTTTCACCACTTTTAACAGACAGCCGGCACCGCTAAAACTTGAGAAAATACTTTCGTTGTTCGTCGAACTCCAGATAGCCGTTCGTTGAACTCGAGATAGTCGTACTACATTCATCGAACTCTAGATAGTCGTTCGACGTTCGTCGAACTCGAGCCGTTCGACATTCGTCAAATTCTAGAAGTCATTCGATGTTCGTCGAACTCGAGCCGTTCGATGTTTGTCGAACTCAAGCCCTTCGACATTTGTGAAATACTAAAAGCAGTTTGACATTCATCGAACTCGAGCCGTTTGACGTTGGTCAAACTCTAGAAGTCATTGACGTTTGTCGAACTCGAGCCGTTCGACGTTCGTCCATATAATTCTTACTCCTTTTGGGGTGTTATAATTTTCCCCTCTTTACTAAAATTTTGTCCCGAATATTGCATACAACTATAAGAAGGACAACAACAAATATGTTACAAAATATATTCTCTTCACAAAAAATGTTACAACATTTTATACAAACAACTCGGGATATTCAGCACACATGGTTTGCTCTCGCTCCCATGTTAGCTCCTCACAGTCATAGTTGTGCCACCAGACCTTAACCATCCCGATTGTCTTATTCCGTAGCTTCTTAACTACCTTATCCTTGATCTTAATGAGTCTAACCTTTGTCGTTAGCCTAGATTCGACTTATACTTGATCATTCGCAATCACTTGAGTTGGCTCTTTCATAGCTTTTCGAAGCACTGATATGTGGAACACATCATGCAAGCCACTCAATTTTTCCAAAAGAGCTAGATGATAGACAGTTTCTCTAACTCGCTCCACTACTTCGAACAGACCAAGATACCACGGACTTAACTTTTTCAAGCGCCGAATCCTGGACACGCCCTAGAATGGTTTTATTTTCAAGTATATCCACTTGCCAACCGCAAACTCTATGTTTGGTGCTTGGCATTGTAGTACTTTGCCTGCTTATCTTGGGCTATTAGTAGCCTCTCCCGAATAGAGCGTATCGTCGAATTAGCCTCTTCGACTTCCTTACGCTTATACAACTTAGACTAGCCTGTTTCAGCCCAAGCTAACGGTGTACGACACTTCCTACAATAAAAAACTTCCAAAGGCTCCATATTTATGCAAGTTTGATAACAATTATTATAGGCGAACTCTACCATATAGAGGTTGTCTTCCCACCTCTTCCCGAAATCCAAGGCGCACATCTAGAGCATATCCTCCATAGTCTTGTTGGTTCTCTCGGTATGACATCCATTTGCGGATGAAAGGCCATACTGAACTTTAATTTTGTCCCCAACAATTGATGGATTAACCTCCAAACATTCAAAGTGAAGCGCCCATCTCAGTCACTAAGATGTTATGGGGAACACCGTACAATCGTACTATTTGCTCGACATAAAGCTTCACCAAGATTTCAACAAAATCATCCCTCTTGTTCGGAATGAAGTGAGTCACTTTGTATACCGGTCCATGATTACCGAAACAGAATCATTCCCGCATTGCGATCTTGGCAAATTGTGCCCGAAAACCATCGAAATGTCATCAAACTTCCATTCCGGAATAAGTAGTGACTTCAGGAAACCTCCAGTCTTCTAACATTCTGCTTTCACTGAGACACACGTTTGAAATTTTGCTACATAGAAAGCTATGTCTTTTATCATGATCGGCCACCAGAACATCTTCTTCATGTCCTTGTACATCTTTGTGCTCCCTAGGTGAATTGAAAACTTCGTGAAGTGAGCTTCAAACATAAATTCTTCTCTTAGCTTAACAATATTCGGGACGCACAAACAACTGTCTTTCCGCAAAAAGCCGTCATCCAAGGAAAATTGGGAATTTGACACATCCACTGCATAGCGTTTTAGACTCTCATCCTGTTCCGTTGCTTGCCGAACCCTGTCCGCAAGGTCATACTATACCTTCATCCAGTTCAGGCATGCATTTGTATTGGAATTCTTGTCAACACAAGAAATCTCTAAAGCTTCCCGCTCCTGGATAAGACGCTCATCATATATCTGCAACAAATTTTCCCTTTCTAGAGTCCTACGACTCAAGGCATCTGCGACGATGTTTCCCTTCCCGGGAGTGTAATGAATCGTGAAGGTGTAGTCCCCAAGGAACTACATCCACCTCCGTTGTCGCATATTGAGATACTTCTGATCCAAAAAATACTTCAGGCTCTTATGGTATGTAAATATATCTACTTTCACGCCAAATAAATAATGACGCCACAGTTTAAGTTCAAAAATCATCGCCGTTAACTCCAATTCGTCGACGGTATAATTTCACTCATGTACTTTCAACTAGTGTGAGCCATAAGCTATCACCTTACAAAACTGAAGAGTTACGCTGCCTAGGCTGAGGGGAAGCTATCCACAAAAAATTCGCTACAAAGCGCCTGTAGTAGCCCGCAAATCCAAGTAAACTCCTGACTTTGGCTACAGAAGACAACACCGGCCAGTCCCATATCGCAACTATCTTCGCCATATCCACCACAATGCCCTCTCCACTAACCACATGGACAAGAAAGGCCACTGACAACAACCAGAACTCGCACTTCGAGAACTTGGTGTTGAGCTTGTTTCTCCCCAGGTCAAAAATATGAGAGAAAACTAGTGTATTGTGCTGTTGTCAAAGCTCTCCCTGAGATGTAGAATGGTTCAGGAGAAAGAGAGCCTTGCATAGGGTGTAGGCCTTCAGACTGCTTGAAGATCTTCAGGAAACTTTCAGACAGATGTTGATGATTTTTGGCTCTTGAAAATTCCTAAAGTAAGAATGTATTCCTGACTACCTTTTTCTGTGTGTTCTTATTTTCTGTATGTATTACTGCATACTTCCTTGAAAAAGAAAAAACTTAATATTTAATCCTTGAAAATTTTATCATTTGAATTTTGAATTCCTATTCCTTGATTAACTGCAGAAAATCTAGAAGTTGAACGTCTAGAATTTGTATTAAATGAATTTCCTCAATTGTCCTGGTAAATAAGTCAAAAAATAACTCTATGAAAACCATAATTAATGTTATAATTGAATGACTATATTCATAAGAATATTGCGCATTAATTACCAGAGCATTACAGACATAATATAATGTAATTTGAAAAACTTTTGCCTTAGTCAAACTAAAACTGAAAGAAAATACTTGAACTGAATCTGGGAGAATATTGTCGAACTCAACAAATTTCGTCGACCTGAGATCCAATATTGTCGAACTGAACATAGTAGATAAGAGGTAGAAAATAGTCGAACGGAGCTCCAAATTGGTCGAGCTGAGATAACACTTCATCGAGCAAAGTTTTTGGTATAAGTTGACAAATCTTCCATCTTAGCTGAACTTTCGCTGAGCTCAACTCAGAGAAGAAACGCTGAGTTCGTCAATCTGAGATCGATGATTGTCGGGCTGAGTGCAGCTATCGTCGAATGCTTTTTTTGACTCTTAGAAAACTTCTTTCTCTGGAGTTCTTCTGTCTCTAAGCCTTCTAAATGTGAAAACCAATCACTCTAGGTTTGTTGACTTGACCTAGACCCTGATTAAGACTTAGGACCCTAGACAAAACAATGTGGGTCATCTGAGAGTCCTAATAGTGAACCTATCACAAATAAACCCTAAACAAGGTGGGGTTCCAACAAATACCGGTAGCTTCATGGATGACATGTCTTTTCTTCTTTCCATGGTGAATATGCAGAATCTGTGAATGCTACATCAGGATTCAAGAACACAAATACAGAGATTTATAGTGGTTCCCAATTTTGGTACATCAACTATCCCGCCTCGCCTATCTACCACAAAGGGATAGATTCGACTACTTCACCTTTCTCAGATTATCACAATCTTACAACTTGAAGCAATTCTCCAACACATCGGAGAAAAAACACTCCTACACCTCGATCCACAACCAGATCTACACCTTGATCCACAAACCAGATCTACAAACTCTATCCACACATTGATCTACAACCTCGATCAACTAACAAATTTACAAATCTCGGAGACAAAGCTCCTACAAGAGTAAAAAAAAATTTTATAAATACAATTTAAATACTATATACTTTCATATTTAAAATCTTCAAGGTTCTTCCTTCTTAATAACCAAAAATCTTAGTAAAGAAGGTTGAGGAAGAAATCGTGAGAGAACGTCGATCTGAAAAGCTTATAAATGACACGATTAAGTAGATGTTGAAGAATATTTGAATCTTGGATCTATGAAATCTTTTCTTCTTGGAATTGCTGGATCGAGATGTAACACCTCCGTCCATCACATGAAATATAACATAGTGTTCGGCCGGGGCCTCACGCCATATTCCATAGACAGTCAGCGACGTTACGTACTAATATCAAAACCAGTACATGCATCAAAACTTAGATCATTCTATCGGAAGCTTTCGGGGTCATTACTGAACTCGTCAACCATGAATGTCCACTTTATATATACATAACCACATTTATATATATCTCACAGGAATTTACATAGAAATACACAAAAGTGTTTGGCCTTAAGGCCTTACAGTTAAACTTCACAAGTGTGGTTTATATACTTTGGCGTGCAGGCCAGTCACACATGGAAACAGTAAAACTATACCCCTTGGCCTTCTAGGGCTAGCAAAGCAGCAAGGGCTTCAACCTGCTATTTCCCGCTCGGCTCCCCAACACCTTCACATATACAATCCACCATGAGGGTGGCAAACAAGGAAATGACCAACATTAAGCTGACCAATTTATATTGACCCTATCCCTTTCCTGGGGAAGTGTGATTCCTTCCCTAAAGACATATTATTTTCACAAGCAGATATATCAAAAAATGTTCACTCACCAACAGTTCAATATATCACAAAGGTCGACCGCATGACCCGACGCTCCATGCACTCAGAGCACATTATCGGTGTATCGGAAAAACAGAGTCCCACCAATGTTTAGAGATCCCAGATTCAACGGTAAACATTGAGCATTCATACTTCATGGCGTACGACCGGAGACATTAGTCTTATTGGCGTACAACCCAAGACTCTCATTATGTGATCCTAACGAACGACAATAACCCAGGCACTCAAGTTAGATAACCATAACGCGAAGACAGTTCAGCTCTTGCCCATTGCTCAAATCGCCAATTCAATGTCTAGACTAACGCGGGTCAGCTTCGCCTTATCCGTTCGGCTTGATGGCCTTTAAGATCTCGTAGCTCACAATAACCACACTATCCTCCAAGGATTGGATTCACAATCAAAAACTTAGTTAGTGCTAGTGTTTGTCACAATCGCTTGGCAGGGCCAACAGAAACTATCTTTCTATACCCAAACTCAACCCAAACCCTACAGCATCTTGCAATGCCAGAAACACTGGTCTTTCCATAGTATATAAAACATGAATTGCTATGGTATTTTCCTGAAACTCCACTTAAGTACTTCCTATTACTCCACTTCAAAGGCACAACTCACAGACTCAGTAAAATACTCGTTTATACGTGGAGTCTTCTTCTGTTCGCAAAATAAAGCATCACCAATCCAAACCAACTTATCCGGATGGGCTTTACACAACATTCCTACACCGTAATATACATTTCTGGATCTATATGCAAACTTTAATTAGGGATAATATGTATCAACCTGTGAAATTCTCTTAACAATTCCACCATTTGGTGGAGGATTCCATGAACATGAAAAATTATTACTTCACTTGTCCAAGAAGAAAGATCTTTATCCTTGTAGTTCTCTTAGGAACTATGGCAAAGTTTTTTACAAGGATGGAAATGACCGTCTCACTTTCGACTTCGCGGATCTAGCCTCAGATCCTGCTTCTGATCTCCTTCAGTACATTCACAAAGGTTAGCCAAAACCCTTAGTTCTAGCATTTAGTTCTCTTCCCAAGAACTTGGATTTAATGAAGAGAGAGAGAGTGAGAAGGAAATAATAATTTCCTCATCCCTCACCCCTCTGCATAAGTGGCCTCAGGTTTAACCCCATCCACACGATAAATCCATCAAAACGAAGCACTGGCCTGGATTTGAGTTGAAATCACTTTTAACAGATAGCCGGCGCCGCTAATACTTGACAAAATCCTTTCGTTGTTCGTTGAACTCCAGATAGTTGTTCGGCGAACTCGAGATAGCCGTACGACGTTCGTCGAACTCAAGATAGTCGTTCAACATTCGTCGAACTCGAGCCGTTCGACATTCGTCAAATTCTAGAAGTCATTCGATGTTCGTCGAACTCGAGCCATTCGATGTTTCACGAACTCGAGCCCTTTGACATTTGTCAAACTCTAGAAGGAGTTTGACATTCATCGAACTCGAGCCATTTGACGTTCTTCGAACTCTAGAAGTCGTCGACGTTTGTCGAACTCGAGCCATTCGACGTTCGTCCATATAATTCTTACTCATTTTGGGGTGTTATAACTTTCCCCTCTTTACTAAAATTTCGTCCCTAATATTGCATACTACTATAAGAAGGACAACAACAAATATGTTACAACATATATTCTCTTCACAAAAAATGTTATAACATTTTATACAAACAACTCGGGATATTCAGCACACATGGTTTGCTCTCGTTCCCATGTTAGCTCCTCACAGTCATAGTTGTACCACCAGACCTTAACCATCGCGACTGTCTTATTCCGCAGCTGCTTAACTACCTTATCCTTGATCTAAATGGGCCTAACCTTTGCCGTTAGCCTAGAATCGACTTATACTTGATCATTCACAATCACTTGAGCTGGCTCTTTCATATCTTTTCGAAGCACTGATATGTGGAACACAACATGTAAGCCACTCAGTTTTTCTGAAAGAGCTAGATGATAGACAGCTTCTCCAACTCGCTCCACTACATCGAACGGACCAAGATACCACGAACTTAACTTTTTCAAGCGCCGATACCTGGACATGCCCTTAAATGGTTTGATTTTCAAGTATATCCCCTTGCCAACCGCAAACTCGATGTTTGGTGCTTGGCATTGTAGTACTTTGCCTGCTTAACTTGGTCTATTAGTAGCCTCTCCCGAATAGAGCGTATCGTCGAATTAGCCTCTTCGACTTCCTTACGCTTATACAACTTAGACTAGCCTGTTTCAGCCCAAGCTAACGGTGTACGACACTTCCTACCACACCAAACTTCCAAAGGCTCCATATTTATGCAAGTTTGATAACAATTGTTATAGGCGAACTCTACCATATAGAGTTGGTCTTCCCACCTCTTCCCGAAATCCAAGGCGCACATCCGGAGCATATCCTCCATAGTTTTGTTGGTTCTCTCGGTATGACCATCCATTTGTGGATGAAAGGCCATACTGAACTTTAATTTTGTCCTCAACAATTGATGGATTAACCTCCAAACATTCAAAGTGAAGCGCCCATCTCAGTCACTAACGATGTTTTGGGGCACACCATGCAATCGTACTAATTGCTCGACATAAAGCTTCACGAAGATTTCAACTAAATCGTCCCTCTTGTTCGGAATGAAGTGAGCCACATTGTCAACCGGTCCATGATTACCGAAACGGAATCATTCCCGCATTGCGATCTTGGCAAATCGTGCACGAAAACCATCGAAATGTCATCAAACTTCCATTTCGGAATATGTAGTGACTTTAAGAAACCTCCAGTCTTCTTACATTCGGCTTTCACTGTGACACACGTTTGAAATTTTGCCACATAGAAAGCTATGTCTTTTATCATGACCGGTCACCAGAACATCTTCTTCATGTACTTGTATATCTTTGTGCTCCCTAGGTGAATTGAAAACTTCGTGAAGTGAGCTTCATACATAAATTCTTCTCTTAGCTTACCCATATTTGGGACGCACAAACAACCGTCTTTTCGCAAAAAGTCGTCAACCAAGGAAAATTGGGAATTTGGCACATCCACTGCATAGCATTTTAGACTCTCATCCTGTTCCGTTGCTCGCCGAACCCTGTCGGCAAGGTCACACTGTACCTTCATCCAGTTCAAGCATGCATTTGTATTGGAAATCTTGTCAACACAAGAAATCTCTAAAGCTTCCCGATCCTGGATAAGACGCTCATCATGCATCTGCAACAAATTTGCCCTTTCTAGAGTCCTATGACTCAAGGCATCTGCGACGATGTTTCCCTTCCCGGGAGTGTAATGAATCATGAAGGTGTAGTCCCCAAAGAACTAAATCCACCTCCGTTGTCACATATTGAGATCCTTCTGATCCAATAAATACTTCAGGCTCTTATGGTATGTGAATATATCCACTTTCAGACCATATAAATAATGACGCAACACTTTAAGTGCAAAAATCACCGCCGTTAACTCCAATTCGTCGATGGGATAATTTCACTTATGTACTTTCAACTGGTGTGAGCCATAAGCTATCACCTTACAAAACTCAAGAGGTACGCTGCCTAGGCTGAGAGGAAAGCTATCCACAAAAAGTTCGCTACGAAGCGCCTATAGTAGCCCGAAATCCAAGTAAACTCCAGACTTTGGCTACAGAAGACAACACCGGCCTCTCCCATATCACAACTATCTTCGCCAGATCCACCGCAATGCCCTCTCCGCAAACCACATGGATAAGAAAGGCCACTTACAATAACCAGAACTCGCTCTTCGAGAACTTGGCGTTGAGCTTGTTTCTCCTCAAGTATGCAACACCATCCGTAAATTATTCGAATGGTCTTTCTTCAGAATGAGAGTACACTAATATGTCATCAATAAAGAGGATCATAAATAAGTCCAAGTACTCTCGGAACATTCGGTGCATTAGATTCATGAACACCGATGGTTCATTACATAGCCCAAATGACATCAAATTGAACTCGTAATGACCGTAGCGAGTTCCAAATGCTGTCTTGGGAATGTCACATTCCCGAATCCTTAACTGGTAGTAGCCACACTACATATCCAGCTTTGAGTACACCATTGATCTCACCAGTTGTTCGAACAAGTCATCTATCCGTGGAATCAGATACTTATTCTTTTCAGTTAACTTGTTCAGTTCTCGATAGTCGATGCACAGCCACAAGCTTTCTTCCTTCTTTTTCACAAAAAGAACCAGCGCGCTCCTTGGTGACATACTTGGGCGTATATATCCTTGCTCTAGCAGCTCCTTGCAATTTAACCTTAAGTTCCTCCATTTCCTTTGGCGCTACTCGGTACAGCGAGCAGGCCACAGGTTTCGCACCTGACACCAACTCGATAGCGAAGTCTATTTCCCGTTGGGGTGGTAACCAGGAAGGTCCTACCGAAACACATCTACGTACACTGATACAATCATAACGTCACCCAAATTGGTCTTTTGCTCAACAACCTCCAAAAGCATGAAGAATAACTCCGCATCCTTCTGAAAAGCCTTAACTACTTGGAGAGCAGACATCAATATTTTTCTCGATCCTCGCATACCAGCGAATTTAATCTCTAGCTCAGTATTCTGACCCAGTGTGACTTCCTTTGAGTTACAATCAATACTGGCACGCTGCTTCGAAAGCCAGTCCATACCAAAGATCACATAGAACATAGATATTGGCAGCAAGGATGCTTCTAGCCCGAAATCCTTACTTCCTTTCCGTACCTCCACAAAACAAGACCTATCCGCACCAATCACATAGACATTAGGTAATTATACGTTCACGCTATCTGTCGTCATGCGAGTAGGCACTCCGATCCGGGACACAAAGTCCTAAGATAGAAACAAATGCAAAGCACCTGTATCGAGCAATGCTCTTACCGGGCAGTCCTGAATAATGACAAAGCCTATAATACTCAAGTTATGCACACGTAAATCACAAGATATACAATATATAAAGCATCAAATCTATATATTATTCATATCTTTGACCACATCGACCTGTTTTATGGCCTCCTGTTTTCCAAGGTTGAACACCCTTGGTTGGGCTGGACCATACTGGGATGTCGTGGATTCCACCGCCTTTCCCTTTTCAGCCTAAGTAGTTCTTGCCTTCTTCTCATCCTTTTGGCAGACCAACCCAACAGTCACTGGCTAGATGACCCCACCTTTCCACAAGTATAACAGGCATGAGGGTCTTGCCTAGAAGTTTCTCCAGATGCAACTGTAGAAGGAGCCTGTCTAGAAAACTTGGACCTCTTACCCCATCTCTTGCATTAGCCTGAATTTTAAGGGCGCGGTGCTTTGAACTCAGACTTTGTCACCGCTAAATCCCTCTTGCCCTGTACCCTCTTCATATATTTTTCAATACACGGGCTGTATCTACCAACGCTTGAAACCCTTGATTCACCTAACCTTAGAGGAGAAATCTCAGCTCATCCCGCAGACCTTCGTAGAACCTATTAGTTTTACACACTTCTTCCGCAAAAATAGACCCCACATACCGTCCCAATCTTGTAAACTCATGTAAGTAGGTATCAACTCTACTTTCTCTTTGAGTTAGAGGTTGGAACTCCTTTTCTATGGCTATGCTCTGTACCGACGGTAGATTCTTTGCCAAGAACAGTCTCGAAAACTCCCCTATCGAGACCTCCATTAGTTGTCTGCCTGCTAAGTGGTGCAATTCCATTTCGTCCCACGAAAGCCGAGTCTCTCCTTCCAATATGAAAGTTGCCAAGGTGACTTTCTATTCCTTCTCAGTTCGTAATGCCATCAAAACTCTTTTTACTCGGGCAAGCAAGCATACTGCCTGTATTAAGGATCCTTCCCCCGCGAACGTAGGAGGACTAAAAATCATGAACTGCTTCAGTTATCATTTCGTTGCGCATACATCTACCACAGCCTCCACAGGTTCTGGTCTCACACCAACCTATTTTGGCACCATTGCAGGTTACGCCTGCCCAGTAGGTTGTGCACGGATCATTGAAAACAATGTCTCAACAACTAAACGCACTGTCTCCGCAGAAGGAGGAGGTGTGGGCACCTCAGCTGGTGTCACAATTTTAACAGAATGTTGGGGCTCAGACTGCCCCGCATCACTTCGAGTAAAGTATAAGTGTAAAATACACAAATTAGGGACTACTCAGTAACAAACAACGAATTTTAAGAACGCGCAGGTTCCTCAAACAAATGTATTTTAATTCCTTAGTGGACATTCTTAAATTCATTTATGTTATAACGGAGCGCACTTACCCATGCTCGCCACCCCTCAAAATAATTTAACCACGAATTCGTAGGAGGAAGACCAAGACAAGCTCATACAAAATTATAACACCTCCATCAGTCACATTTAATATAATAGAGGCTCCGACTGGGGCCCCATCCAATATTCCACAGACAGTTAGTGACCTTACCTATTAATATGAAAACCTGGACATGCATCATAACTCAGAGAATTCTAGCAGAATCTTAAAGGGTTATTACTGAACTCATCAACCAGGAATGTCCACTATATATACACAACCACATTCATATATATCTTACAGAAATTTACACAGAAATTATCAAAAATGTGTTGTCCTTAATGCCTTACAGTTAAACTTCATAGGTGTGGTTTACATACTTCAGCACGCAGGCCGGCCACAAACGAAAACAGTAAAACTATTCCTTTTGGCCTTTGAGGGCCAGCAAAGAAGTAAGGGATTCAGCCCACTATTTCTTGCTCAGCTCCCCAACACCTACACAAAGACAACAAATCACGAGGGTGGCAAACAAGGAAACAGTCAACATTCAGCTGACCAATTTATAAAGACCCTACCTCTTTCCCGGGGCAGTGGTATTCCCTCCCTACAGGAATAGTATTTTCACAAGCAGATATATCACAAAACATGCACTTACACACAGTTCAATATATCACAAATATTGGTTACATGACCCGACACTCCACGCACTCAGGGCACATTATCGTTGTACCGGAAAAATAGGGTCCCACCACCGTTCAAAGTTCCTAGACCCAACGGTAAATAATGAGCATTCATGCTCCACTGCCCACGACGGTTACTTTAGTCTTGAAGGCGTACATCCCAAGACTCTCATTATGTGATCCTAACAAATGCCAATAACCCAGGCACCCAAGTTAGACAACCATAACACGGAGACAGTTCATTCCTTACCCATTGCTCAAATCGTCGATTCAATGTCTAGACTAACGTATGTCAGCTTCCCCTTATCTGTTTGGCTTGATGTCCTTTAAGATCTCGTAGCTCACAATCGCCACAAAGTCCTCCAAGTACTGGCTTCACAATAAAAAATGGAGTTAGTGCCAGCGTTCATCACGATCGCATGGCAGGGCCAACAGAAACTCTCTTTTTGCGCACAAACTCAACCCAAATACTGCAACATCCTACAATGCCATAAACACTTGTCTTTCCATAGTATACAACACATGAATTGCTAGGGTATTTTCCTGGAACTCCACTCCAGTACTTCCTGTTAATCCACTTCACAGGCACAACCCACAAACTCCATAAAATACTCGTTTATATGTGGAGTCTTCTACGGTTCACAAAATAAAGCATCACCAATCCCGACCAACTTGTCTGGATGGGCTTCATACATCATGCCGATTTCATACTACACATTTCAGGATCTATATGCAAACTTTAAATGGGGATAACACGTATCAACCAGCAAAATTCTCTTAACAATTCCACCTTTTTGTGGAGGATTCCATCCACATTAAAAATTTGGACTTCACTGGTACAAGATGAAAGATCATTACCCTTATAGTTCTCTTCGGAGCCATGACAAAGATTTTCTATGCGGATGGAAATGAGGGACTCACTTTCCCCTTCGCGGATCTAGCCTCGGATCCGGCTTCCGATGAGGGAATCTCTTTCAGCACCTTAACAAATGGTCAGCCCAAACCCTTAGGTCCAGCTTTTAGTACTCTCCTTAAGATCTTGGATGAAATGAAGAGAGAGAGTGAGAAGGAAATAATAATTTCCTCATCCCATACCCCTCTGCATAAGTGGCCTCAGGTTTAACCCCATCCACACGATCAATCCATCAAAACGAAGCACTGGCCTGGATTTTAGGTGAAACGACATTTACCAGACAGCCGGCACCGTTAATGCTTGAGAAAATCCTTTCGTTGTTCGTCGAACTCCAGATAGCCGTTCGTCGAACTCGAGATAGCCGTACAACGTTAATCTAACTCTAGATAGCTATTTGACGTTCATCGAACTTGAGTCGTTCAACGTTCGTCGAACTCGAGTCATTCGACGTTCGTCGAACTCTAGAAGCCGTTCGACATTAGTCAAACTCGAGCCGTTCGACATTCATAGAACTCTAGAAGCAGTTCGACGTTCGACGAACTCGAGCCATTCGACGTTCGTCGAACTCTAGAAGTCGTTTGACGTTCTTTGAACTCGAGCCGTTCGACGTTCATCCATATAATTCTTTATCCTTTTGGGGTGTTACACGAGAGATGAGAAACATATAAGAACAATGAAGATGCTGCGACTTCTCCTAATTTAGAAAGTGCGAAGGCAATTCAGAATATTATTCTTCTTGTTAGTGTTAGCGATTCCTCTGAGAAGACTATTTATTGAACATCGTCTAAGGGTAACAAATCATTAAGGAAAGATCCACGTCGATCCATCAAGAGAAACTTAGATTAAATTTTAAATCCCGTCAGATAGATTTAAAACGAAATTTTTGCAACTCCATTTCTTGAGAAGAACTTGATATCTCGAGATATCTTTTGCTTTCTTGAGAAATGATATGGCTTTCTCGAGAAAAGACTTTACGAAAATTCTTTGAAGTGAAATACTGATTTCTCGAGAGGAAAGTTAACTTCTCGAGAAATGATTTGTTATCTCGAGAAATGTTAAGGCTTTCTCGGGAAATTTACTTAGCTAAAATTCATTGAACTGAAAAATTTATTTATCGAGAAAGAACATCGTTTCTCGAGAAAAGGAATTAGATTTCTTAAGAAATGATATGCCTTTCTCGAGAACTATTTTGCTTTCTCGAGAAAAGAACTTGGTTTCTCATGAAATCTTCAGGGCTTTTCTCGAGAAAAGTCTTACAGATAGTTACAAACAATTTTTCGAGATGTCTAATGGTTTCTCGAGAACATCTTGCTTTCCTGAGAAATGTACTTACACTTCTTAAGAAACGACTTCAATTTCTTGACAAATACACTTAAAAAAAATTTCTGAAAATTTTTCTTTTCTTCTTTGTTGAAAACCATAAAACCTTCCTTTCTTCTAAGCTTTAGTACTTAAAAATGAAGTGCATCCCAATAGAGAGGTTACAAATGAGTCAACACCATGGAGAGCACAATGAGGGATTACATTGCATGGTCCTGTGTTTAGTGACTCATTGTTAACTGACATTTGTCTACACTTAGCAATAATGACCTGCAAGCACTCAACTAAAGAATAGCATCAAATACATACTTAATTCATCTTAGTTCAAGGGTGATTTCACACAAATATAGGTTATTGTTGATACATACCCAATACTTTTATATAGATTAGTAGGTGTTCGCGAGTTCACTTAAGGTACTCTCGTTCTATTTTAAATTTTCCTACTTTTGACTTCTCCTTTATAGAGATTAGTATGTGTTACTGAGTTCAATTTAGGTACTTACATTATATTTTAAATTTACCTTCTTTTGGCTTCTCTTTTGAAGAGATTTGCAGGTATTCGCAAGTTTACTTCTAGTACTCGCGTTATATTTTACATTTTCCTGATTTTGATTTTCATTTGCATAGATTAGCAGGTGTTCGTGAGTTCACTTCAGGTACTCGCGTTATATTTTAAATTTACTTTCTTTTGACTTCTCTTTGGTAGAAATTAGAAGATGTTCACGAGTTCACTTCGGTTACTCGCGTTATATTTTAAATTTACCTGCTTTTGACTTGTTTTTGGAAGAGATTAGCAGGTGTTCGCGAGTTCACTTCAGGTACTCGCATTATATTTTAAATTTACCATCTTTTGACTTCTCTTTTGCAGAGATTAGCAGGTGTTCGAGAGTTCACTTCAAGTACTCGTGTTATTTTTTTAATTTACCTTATTTTGACTTCTCCTTTGCATAGATTAGTAGGTGTACGCAAGTTAAATTCAGGTACTCGCATTATTTTTTAAATTTACCTTTTTTGACTTCTATTTGATAGAGATTAGCATATTTTCGTGAGTTCACTTCAGGTACTCAAGTTATATTTTAAATTTACCTGTTTTTAAATTCTCTTTTGTAGAGATTTGTAGTTGTACGCTAGTTCACTTCAGGTACTCTTGTTATATTTTAAATTTACTTTCTTTTAACTTATTCTTTTCAAAGAATATTAGGTGTTCGCGAGTTCAATTCTGTGACTCGTGTAATATTTTACATTTACCTTCTTTTGACTTCTCTTTTGTAGAGATTAGCGGGTGTTCACTATTTCCATTAAGGTACTCATATTTTTTTAAAAAATTACCTGCTTTTAACTTCTTTTTTGCAGAGATTAGCAGGTGTATGGGAGTTCACTTCAGGTACTCGCGTAATATTTTAAATTTACCTGCTTTTGACTTCTCTTATCTAGAGATTAGTAGGTGTTCGAAAGTTCACTTTCGATACTCGTGTTATGTTTTAAATTTACCTACTTTTGACTTCTCCTTTATATAGATAAGTAGGTGTTCGCAAATTATATAACGGTACTCGAATTATATTTTAAATTTACCATCTTTTAACTTCTCTTTAGTAGAGATTAGTAGTTGTTCGTGAGTTAATATCAGGTACTCGCGTTATATTTTAAATTTACCTACCTTTGACTTCTCTTTTGCAGAGTTTTGTAGGTGTTCGAGAGTTCACTTTAAGTACTCACATTATATTTTAAATTTACCGGCTTTTGATGTCTCCTTTGCAGATATTAGTAGGTGTTCGCGAATTCAATTCTGGTACTCGTGTTATATTTTAAATTTTCCTTCGTTTGACTTCTCCTTTGTAGATATTAGCAGGTGTTTGCGAGTTAAATTCAGGTTCTCGCATTATATTTTAAATTTTCTTTATTTTGAATTATATTTTTTAGAGATTAGTAGGTATTCATGAGTTCACTTCAAGTACTCGCATTATATTTTAAATTTACTTGCTTTTGACTTCTCGTTTGCATAGATTAGTAGATGTTCGCGAGTTCAATAAAGGTACTCGTGTTATAATTTAAATTTACCTACTTTTGACCTCTCTTTTGCATAGATTATCAGTTGTTCGTGAGTTCACTTCACGTACCCGCACTATAATTTAAATATACCAAATTTTGACTTCTCTTTTGTAAAGATTAACAGGTGTTCGTTAGTCCACTTTAGGTACTCATTTTATAGTTTAAATTTACTTTCTTTTGACTTCTCTTTGGTAGAGATTAGCAGGTGTTCGAGAGTTCAGTTTAGGTACTCGCGTTATATTTTAAATTTACCTTCTATTGACTTCTCTTTTGTAGAGATTAGCAAGTGTTCGCGAGTTAACATCAGTTACTTGCGTTATATTTTAAATTAACGTGCTTTTGGCAACTCCTTTGTAGAGATTAGTAGGTACTCGCAATTTCAATTAAGGAACTCATATTATATTTTTAATTCTTCTTCTTTTGACTTCTTTTTTTAGGGATTAGTTGGCATTCACGAGTTCACTTACGGTACTAGCGTTAAGTTTTAAATTTACTTGCTTTTGATTTCTACTCTTATGAGAGTAGCAGGTGTTCGCGAGTTCAATTCAGGTACTCGCGTAATATTTTAAATTTACCTTTTTTTTACTTCTCTTTTGCAGAGATTAACAGGTTTTCGTGAGTTCATTTCAGGTACTCGCGTTATATTTTAAATGTACCTGCTTTTAACTTCTCTTTTCTATAGATTATCAGGTATTTGCAAGTTCACTTCAGGTACTCGCGTTATATTATAAATTTTCCTACTTTTGACTTCTCTAATGCAGAGTTTAGCAGGTGTTCACAAGCTAACTTCAGGTACTAGCATTATTTTTTAAATTTACCTGCTTTTGACTTCTGCTTTGTAGAGATTAGTAGGTGTTCACGAGTTAAATTCAGGTACTCGCATTATATTTTAAATTTACCTTCTTTTGACTTCTCTTTGGAAGAGATTAGCAGTTGTTTGCGAGTTCACATCAGGTAATCATGTTATATTTTAAATTTACTTGCTTTTGACTTCTCTTTTGTAGAGATTAGCACCTGTTCACGAGTGCACTTCAGATACTCGTATTATATTTTAAATTTACTTTCTTTTGACTTCTCTTTGGAAAAGATTAGTAGGTGATCGCGTGTTCACTTCAGGTACTCACAAGTTCACTTAAGGTACTCGCGTTATATTTTAAATTTACCTACTCTTGATTTCTCCTTTGTAGAGATTAGTAGGTGTTCACGAGTTCAATTTAGGTACTCGGGTTATATTTTACATTTACCTTCTTTTGACTTCTCTTCTACAGAGATTAGTAGTTATTTGAGATTTCACTTTAGGTACTCAAATTATTTTTTAAAATTACATGAATTAGACATCTCCTTTGCATTGATTAGCAGGTGTTCGCGAGTTCATTTCAGGTGCTTGTATTATATTTTAAATTTTCCTGCATTTAACTTCTCTTTTGTAGAGATTAGTAGGTGTTTGCAAGTTCACTTCAGGTACTCGAGTTATATTATAAATTTTCCTTCTTTTAACTTTTCATATGCAGAGATTTGCAGGTGTTCACGAGTTAACTTCAGGTACTTGCATTATATTCTAAATTTACATTCTTTTGACTTCTCTTTGATAGAGATTAGTAGGTATTTCCGACATCAATTTAGGTACTCGCATTATATTTTAAATTACCTGTTTTTAAATTCAATTTTGTAAAGATTAGCAGGTATTTGCAGATTCACTTCAGGTACTCGCGTTATATTCTAAATTTACTTTCTTTTGACTTCTACTTTATAGAGATTATTAGGTGTTTGTAAGTTCAATACTGGTACTCGTGTAATATTTTACATTTACCTTCTTTTGACTTCTATTTTGTAGAGATTAGCTGTTGTTCGCGAGTTCCATTAAGGTACTCGCATTTTATTTTAAATTTACCTGCTTTTAAATTCTCTTTTGCAGAGATTAGCAGGTGTATGCGAGTTCACTACAAGTACTTGCATTATATTTTAAATTTACCTTCGTTTGACTTCTCTTATGTAGAGATTAGCAGGTGTTCGCAATTTCACTTCCGGTACTCGTGTTATATTTTAAATTACCTACTTTTGACTTCTCCTTTGTAGAGATAACTAGGTGTTCACGAGTTATATACAGATACTCACAAAATATTTTAAATTTTACTTCTCTTTGGAAGAGATTAAAAGGTGTTCTCAAGTTAACATCAGGTACTCACCTTATATTTTAAATTACTTACTTATGACTTCTCTTTTACAGAGTTAGTAGGCATTTGCTAGTTCACTTCAAGTACTCGCGTTATATTTAAAATTTACTTTCTTTTGATGTCTCCTTTGCAGATATTAGTAGGTGTTCGTGAGTTCAATTCAGGTACTCGCGTTATATTTTAAATTTTCCTTCTTTTGACTTCTCTTTTGAAGAGACTAGCAGGTATTTGCGAGTTCACTTAAGGTACTTGCGTTATATTTTAAATTTACCTGCTTTTGACTTTTATTTTGTAGACATTAGTAGGTGTTAGGGAGTTCACATCAAATAGTAACATTATAATTTAAATTTACCTGCTTTTGACTTCTCCTTTGAATAGATTAGTAGGTGTTGTGAGTTCAATTCAAGTACTCACGTTATATTTTAAATTTACATTATTTTGACTTCTCTTTTGTAGAGATTACCAGGTGTTCACGAGTTCACTTCAGGTACTCGTGTTATAATTTAAATATACCAAAATTTGACTTCTATTTTATCGATATTAGCAGGTGTTCGTTAGTTCACTTAAGGTACTCGCGTTATATTTTAAATTTACTTTATTTTGACTTCTCTTTGTTAGAGATTAGCAGGTGTTCACGAGTTCACTTCAGGTACTCCCGTTATATTTTAAATTGACCTGCTTTTGACTTCTCTTTTGTAGAGATTAGCAAGTGTTCAAGAGTTCACTTCAGGTACTCGCATTATATTTTTAATTTAAGTGATTTTGATATCTCCTTTGCGAAGATTAGTTGGTACTCTTGATTTCAATTAAGGAACTCGCATTATATTTTAAATTTACCATCTTTTGACTTCTTTTTTGTAGAGATTAGCTGGCGTGCGCGAGTTCACTTATGGTACTAGCGTTATGTTATATATTTACTTGGTTTTGACTTCTACTTTGCTGATACTAGCAGGTGTTCACGAGTTTAACTCATGTACTCGCGTAAAAATTTAAATTTACGTTTTTTTTACTTCTCTTTTGTAGAGCTTAGCAGGTGTTTGCGAGTTCATTTCAGGTACTCGCGTTATATTTAAAATTTGCATGCTTTTGACTTCTCTTTTGTAGAGATTAGCATGTTTTTGCAAGTTCACTTCAGGTACTTGGGTTATATTATAAATTTTAATTGTTTTGACATCTCTTATGCAGAGATTTGTAGGTGTTCACGAGTTCACTTCAGGTAATAGAGTTATATTGTAAATTTACCTACTTTTGACTTCTCCATTATTAAGATTAGTAGGTGTTCGCGAGTTCAATTCAGGTACTCGCATTATATTTCAAATTTACCTTCTTTTGACTTTTTTTTTGCAGAGATTAGCAGGTGTTTGCGAGTTCACATCAGGTACTCGCATTATATTTTAAATTTACTTAGTTTTGACTTCTCTTTTGCAGAGATTAGCAGGTGTCCGCGAGTTCACTTCAGATACTCGTATTATAATTTAAATTTACCTTCGTTTGACTACTCTTTGGCAGAGATTAGCAGGAGATTGTGAGCTCACTTAAGGTACTCACAATTTCACATCAGGTACTCAGGTTATATTTTAAATTTACCTACTCTTGAATTCTCCTTTGTAGTGATTATTAGGTGTTTGCGAGTTCAATTCAGGTACTTGGGTTATATTTTAAATTTAACTTCTTTTGAATTCTCCTTTGTAGAGATTAGCTGGTGTTTTGAGATTTCACTTCAGGTACTCGCAATATATTTTGAAATTACATGATTTTGACTTCTTTTTTGTAGAGATTAGCAAGTGTTCGCGAGTTCATTTCAGGTACTCGTGTTATATTTTAAATTTACCTGCTTTTAAATTCTTTTGTAGAGATTAGCATGTGTATGCAAGTTCACTTCAGGTACTCGCATTTTATTATATATTTTTCTGCTTTTGACTTCTCTTATATAGAGATTTGAAGGTATTCATGAGTTCACTTCAGGTACTAGCATTATATTTTAAATTTACCTGCTTTTGACTTCTCCTTTATAGAGATTAGTAGGTGTTTGCGAGTACAATTCAGGTACTCATAATATATTTTAATTTTACCTTATTTTGACTTCTCTTTGGTAGAGAATAGCAGGTGTTTGCGAGATCACATCAGGTACTCGCATTATATTTTAAATTTACTTGCTTTTGACTTCTCTTTTACATAGATTTGAAGGTGCTCACGAGTTAACTTCAGATACTCGTATTATAATTTAAATTTACCTTCTTTTGAATTCTCTTTTGCAGAGATTAGCAGGTGATCGTTAGTTCACTTTAGGTACACACGAGTTCACTTCAGGTACTCACATTATATTTTAAATTTACGAACTCTTTAAGTCTCCTTTGCAGAGATTAGTAGGTATTCACTAGTTAAATTCAGGTACTCGGGTTATATTTTAAATTTTCCTTCTTTTGACTTCTCATTTGCAAAGATTAGCAGGTGTTTGAGATTTCACTTCAAGTACTCGCACTATATTTTAAAATTTTATGATTTAGAATTCTCCTTTGCAGATATTAGCAGGTGTTTGTGAGTACATTTCAGGTAGCCACGTTATATTTAAAATTTACCTTCTTTTAACTTCTCTTTTATAGAAATTAGCAGGTGTTTGCAAGTTCACTTTAGGTAATCATATTATATTATAAATTTTCTTGCTTTTCACTTCTCTTATGCAGAGATTTGTAGGTGTTCATGAGTTCACTTCAGGTTCTAGCATTATATTTTAAATATACCTGCTTTTGAATTCTCCTATATAGAGTTTAGTCGGTGTTTACGAGTTCAATTCAGGTACTCCCGTTATATATTAAATTTACCTTCTTTTGACTTCACTTTGGCAGAGATTAGCAAGTGTTTGAGAGTTCACATTAGGTACTCGCGTTATACTTTAAATTTACTTGCTTTTGACTTCTCTTTTGTAGAGATTAGGAGGTGCTCGCGAGTTCACTTTAGATACTCGTGTTATAATTTAAATTTACCTTCTTTTGACTTCTGTTTGGCAGAGATGAGCAGATAATCTCGAGTTCACTTCATGTAATCACGAGTTCACTTCAGGTACTTATGTTATATTTTAAATTTACGTACTCTTGAATTCTCCTTTGTAGAGATTAGTAGTGTTCACGAGTTAACATCAGGTACTAGCGTTATATTTTAAATTACCTGCTTTTGACTTCACCTTTGTAGAGATTAGTAGGTATTCTCGAGTTCAATCCAGGTACTCGCGTTATATTTTAAATTTACTTTCTTTTGACTTCTCTTTGGCAGAGATTAACAGCTGTTTGCGAGTTCACATCAGATACTCGCGTTATATTTTAAATTTACTTGGTTTTGACTTCTCTTTTGTAGAGATTAGTAGGTGTTCGCGAGTTCACTTTAGATACTCATATTATAATTTAAATTTACCTTCTTTTGACTTCTCTTTGGCAAAGTTTAGCAGGTGATCACGAGTTCACTTAAGGTACTCACAAGTTAACTTCAGGTACTCGCATTATATTTTAAATTTACCTACTCTTGAATTCTCCTTTCCATAGATTAGTAGTTGTTTGTGAGTTCAATTCAGGTACTCAAGTTATATTTTTAATTTACATTCTTTTGACTTCTCTTTTGCAGATATTAATAGGTGTTTGAGATTTCACTTCAGGTACTCGTATTATATTTTAAAATTACATGATTTAGACTACTTCTTTGTAGAGATTAGCAGGTGTTCGCAAGTTCATTTCAAGTACTCGCATTATATTTTAAATTTACCTTCTTTTAACTTTTCTTTTGTAGAGATTAGTAGGTGTTTGCAAGTTCACTTCAAGTACTCATGTTATACTATAAATTTTCCTGCTTTTGACTTCTCTTATGCAGAGATTTGCAGGTGTTCATGAGTTCACTTCATGTTCAAGCATTATATTTTAAATTTACCTTCTTTTGACTTCTCTTTGATAAAGATTAGTAGGTGTTTGCGACTTCAATTAAGGTACTCGCATTATTTTTTAAATTAACCTGTTTTTAAATTCACTTTTACATAGATTAGCAAGTGTTCGTGAGTTCACTTTAGGTACTCGGGCTATATTTTAAATGTACTTTCTTTTGACTTCTACTTTGCAGAGATTATTAGGTGGTCGTGAATTCAATTCAGGTACTCGTATAATATTTCACATTTACCTTCTTTTTACTTCTATTTTGTAGAGATTAGCAGGTGTTCACGAGTTCCATAAAGGCACTCACATTTTATTTTAAATTTACCTGCTTTTAACTTCTCTTTTATAGAGATTAGTAGGTGTATGAGTGTTCATATCAGGTACTTGTGTTTTATATTAAATTTACCTGCGTTTGACTTCTCTTATGCATAGATTAGTAGGTGTTCGTAAGTTCACTTCCGGTACTCGTGTTATATATTAAATTTACCTACTTTTGACTTTTTCTTTTATAGAGATAAGTAGGAGTTCTCTAGTTATATACAGGTACTCATATTTTATTTTAAATTTACCTTTTTTTAACTTCTCTTTGGCAGAGATTAGCTGGTGTCCACGAGTTAACATCTGGTACTCGCGTTATATTTTAAATTTACCTACTTTTGACTTCTCTTTTGCAGAGTTTAGTAGGTGTTTGCGAGTTCACTTCAACTACTCACGTATATTTTAAATTTACCTTCTTTTGATGTCTCCTTTGCAGATATTAGTAGTTTGCAAGTTCAATTCAGGTACTCACATTATATTTTAAATTTTTTATCTTTTGGCTTCTCTTTTGCAGAGATTAGCTGGTGTTCGTGAGTTCAATTCAGGTACTCACGCTATATTTTAAATTTACCTTTTTTTGACTTCTCTTTTGCAGAGATTAGCAGGTGTTCCCGAGTTCACTTCAGGTACTCATGTTATATTTTAAATATACCAAATTTTCACTTCTCTTTTTCAAATATTAGCAGGTGTTCGTTAGTTCACTTCATGTACTCGCATTATATTTTAAATTTACTTTCTTTTGACTTCTCTTTGGTAGAGATTAGTAGGTGTTCATGAGTTTAGTTCAAGTACTCACGTTATATTTTAAATTTACCTGTTATTGACTTCTCTTTTGTACAAATTAGTAATTGTTCGCGAGTTCAGTTCAGGTACTCACGTTATATTTTAAATTTATGTGCTTTTGACATCTCCTTTGTAGAGATTAGTAGGTACTCGCGATATCAATTAAGGAACTCACATTATATTTTCAATTTACCTTCTTTTGACTTCTTTTTTGTAGAGATTAGAAGGCGTTCATGAGTTCACTTACCGTACTAGCATTATGTTTTAAATTTACTTGTATTTGACTTATACTTTGCTGAGACTAGCAGGTGTTCGTGAGTTCAATTGAGGTACTCTCATAATATTTTAAATTTACCTTTTTGTGAGATTAGCAGGTGTTTGTGAGTTCATTTCAGGTACTCGCATTATATTTTAAATTTGCCTGCTTTTATCTTCTATTTTGTAAAGATTAGCAGGTGTTTGCATGTTCACTTAAGGTACTCACATTATATTACAAAATTTTCCTTGTTTTGACTTCTCTTATACAAAAATTGGCAGGTGTCCACGAGTTCACTTCAGGTACTAGCATTATATTTTTAATTTACCTGCTTTTGACTTCTCCTTTATAGAGATTAGTTGGTGTTTGCGAGTTCAATTCAAGTACTCGTGTTATATCTTTAATTTACCTTCTTTTGACTTCTCTATGGCAGAGTTAGAGGTGTTTGCGAGTTCACATCAAGTACTCGCATTATATTTTAAATTTACTTGCTTTTGACTTCTCTTTTGTAGAGATTAGCAGGTGTTCGCGAGTTCACATCAGATACTCGTATTATAATTTAAATTTACCTTCTTTTGACTTCTCTTTTGCAAAGATTAGCAGGTGATCCCGAGTTCACTTTAGGTACTCACAAGTTCACTTCAGGTACTCGCATTATATTTTAAATTTATGTACTCTTGAATTCTCCTTTACAAATATTAGTAGGTGTTCACGAGTTCAATTCAGGTACTTGGGTTATATTTTAAATTTACCCCTTTTGACTTATCTTTTGCGGAGATTAGCAGGTGTTTGATATTTCAGTTTAGGTACTCGCATTATATTTTAAAATTACATGATTTAGACTTCTCCTTTGCACAGATTAGCAGTTGTTCGCGAGTTTATTTCAGGTACTCGCATTATATTTTAAATTTACCTGCTTTTAACTTCTTCTTTATAGAGATTACAGGTGTTTGCATGTTCACTTCAGGTACTCACATTATATTATAAATTTTCCTGCTTTTGACTTCTCTTATGCAAAGATTTGTAGGTATTCTCGAGTTCACTTCAGGTACTAGCATTATATTTTAAATTTGCCTGCTTTTGACTTCTCCTTTGTAGAGATTAGTAGGTATTTGCGAGTTTAATTTAGGTTTTCACGTTATATTTTAAATTTAACTTTTTTGACTTCTCTTTGGTAGAGATTAGAAGGTGTTTGCGAGTTCATATCAGGTACTCGCATTATATTTTAAATTTACATTCTTTTGACTTCTCTTTTGAAAAGATTAGCAGGTGCTCGCGAGTTCACTTCAGATACTTGTATTATAATTTAAATTTACCTTCTTTTGACTTCTCTTTGGCAGAGATTAGCAGGTGATCGCGAGTTTACTTAATGTACTCACGAGTTCACTTCAGGTACTCGCATTAAATTTTAAATTTAAGTACTCATTCTGCTTTGCATAGATTAGTAGGTGTTCGCGAGTTCAATTCAAGTACTCGGGTTATATTTTAAATTTACCTTCTTATGACTTCTCTTTTCAGAGATTAGCGGGTGTTTGAGATATCACTTCAGGTACTCGCATTATATTTTAAAATTATATGATTTTGACTTCTCCTTTGTAGAGATTAACAGGTGTTCGCGATTTCACTTCAAATACTCGCATTATAATTTAAATTTACATTCTTTTCACTTCTCTTTGGCAGAGATTAGTAGGTGTTCGTGAGTTCACTTAAGTTACTTGCGTTAGATTTTAAATTTACCTGCTTTTAACTTCTCTTTCGAAGAGATTAGAAGGAGTTCGCAAGTTCACTTCAGGTACACGCGTTATATTATATATTTACTTGCTTTTGACTTTTCTTTTGCAGAGATTATTAGGTGTTCGCATGTAACTCCCAGTTTTCCAGACTTGAGCCTTTTGAAACTATTGTGTTGTGATAGGTAGCTATCGCCCGACGATAGACTTTTTTCGTCGAGACCATGTGTTGAGTAAAAAGCGCTGAGAGCATCGAGTGCTAGCGCGCGTCATTAGATAGATACCGCTTGGAGGTAGCCTTACATTGATTGTGTTAAGTAGCATGCGTTGAATGGAGGCGTTGAGTGGTAGGTGTTCAGTGTGTTGAGTGCTAGCATGCGGCGTTAGCTAGTTATCGCTTGGCGTTAGCCTTCTGGAATTGAGTCGGAAGTATTGAGAGAGCTACCGCGCAACAGTATTTCTACCGCCGGCAGTAGCCCGACATTAATTTTTTTTGACCGAGGGCTCGGGAATCTATCGCGGAGCATTAGGTAGTTACTGCCCTACGGTAGAGGACATGAGCAATTCCATAGATCTTTGTTCTGACCGTCCGATTTTGCTTTGATTTTGATCCTATGGCCCAGGACACTCCGTCAAGAAGCATAAGTAGGGCTAAGGGGCTCTTTCCTATCATTTTCTTCTCCATTGAGTGAGATTTAGGGTTTGGAAGAAATAGATTGGAGGAGGAAGAAGAAGCATTTTCTCCGCCATTGACGAAGCTTCGGGGCTCCGATCGTCGATCTGAGGCTACATCCGTGGAGATGACTTGAAGGTGCACATTTTCATTCGTACAAAGCAAGATATCCATGGCATGGAAGAAGAGTTGTAAGGTAATGACACATATCCTCTCAGTATTTAGGATGCGTGCATAACATCCGATTTATCTTCTTTTTCTTTCATGCATTTAGGAATTGGATCTCTCAAATGAGAGGGGTTCGGGTTTTCATGGTTCAAGAGGAACTACCGGTCGATTGTGTCCATCCCCGACATGATGTTGCATTAAATCCGCTCCTTTAGTGGATTAGGCATTGTGGGTGGAGCCGTTTTCGCGACCGTTAGTCCGACTCGGTGATGTTATATAACGAGCCTTAAGGATTTTGCTACAATTCTGTTTGCAGGAAGAATCCATTTTTGATGTTTGCCCCCCTTTTATTTCGTGTGAGAACAAATGTTGGATTAGGGTGGGAAAGGCTACGTTAATTGATTGATGTGGGAAGGCGTGGTTTATCTCTGTGGTCTGTTGGCTAGCCCATGATGTGCAAGTCTAGTGTGGAGAGTGTATCGGCGAAACAAGTCCCCTTCAATGAAACTGACGATAACGCCAAGCTTTTGACAAAACCAGATGACGTAACCCATGAGAGGGTGGGGTAAAGCTAGGGTTCTTATCATCGGTTTGTAGTTTGTGAGACGGAATCCTGACTTGGGAAGTCAGAGCTTGCAGGCAAGCCAGGGTTTTGAGACCCTCGATTAGGTGGTGCCTTGGCATGTGTTTTGTGTTGTGGCTTGAATGTCGTATGGCAAATGGAAGTACCCGTGTAATGTGATGTATTGGTGCGTGATGATATGTTAGTTTCACCCGTTATATGGTGCCTTGAGTGAAAACTAGGTTTACATACATGCTTCATAGTAGGCCCCTTTTTATTAACTGCTAAACCTAGAAACGTGTTTTTTTTATGTAACATCCTAACCGTTCCTTTACTATATATGTTTATATACATTTGTATATGAAGTGCTGACCTGCAGGGTTATGGAGTGCCCCGGGGTCCGCTAGGGACTGCCGGGAGGAAATGTGTTGGTTACACAGTTAAGGCCAGCCTTTGCTGACCCACGTTATAACAAATTTTTAGAGGGCACGGGTTGCAAGGAGGAGCAAGCTCACCGGCCAAAAAGTCCTAAGCCTCATGAAGTGGACTTTTTATTTAGAAGTTTTTTTTATTAAGTGCTAAGCTTAGTGCATTATGTTTCCGGCTTGCATATCGAGGTAGCCTAAGAGTGTCAAACAATGTTTCTCTATTTGTGGTTGTTGTTACTGCTTCTAGATAATTCGATATTGTAATGACGTAAGGTCGGTTTGAACTCCTTTAGTAGTGGATAACTTTTGGTTGGTTGTTTGTTTCCGTTGTTTATTTCAAAGTTTTAAGTTGGGTAGTCTTATATCATTTAATAATGCTTAAGCTATGGAGCCCGTATGTTTTGGGGCCCCAATCAAGACCATATTATACGGTCATTATAGGGGAGGTGTTACAATTTTGGTATCATAAGGAGGTTAGTGTCCAAGGTAAGGTTTAGTGGTCTATTTGACATAATCAGATCGCATAAAGAAGTTATCAACATTGGTTTATCGCGGTACAATGAGTGTCCTAGTGTCTAAGTCATGCGAATAGAAGTTGATTCTTTTTTTACCTTATTTTTGTAAAGGGTACAAGCGACGAAGCGGGGACATCGAGGCCACAAGAAGAGCCTTCGGCGAGTAGTGCTACTGCTCATGGTCTTATAGGCATGGGTGTGACCCCGACCGATTTCTATCGCATGCTTACAGAGATAATAGTAGCGGCCCAAGCTGTAGCGGCAACACAATTTGTGACCCTTGTTACACAAGTAACAACTCCTGTTACCCCGGATGTGACACTGGTCATACCAGGCGGAGGAGCAAGTACGGCAGAGTCGTTGGCTGAGAGAGTGGTTGTTGGAGAGGGAGACCGATAGATGAAGTACTTTCTAAGCTTCCATCATATAATGTTGAAGGGAGTCGGCACACCGACTTATGCAGAGGACTGGTTAGTGAGGATTCTAGAACTACTAAGGGCGGTAGAGATGTCAGAGGAAAAGAATCTCAATTAGCGACCATCAAGTTAGAAGGTGATGCCAAGGTATGGTGGGTGAGCAAAAGCGGCCACCAGTTTTGTAGATGCACCCCATGCATGGAGGATTTTGGGAATGCGTTCTTAAAAAAGTATATACCTTCGTCAACAAGGTTAGCCCACCAGACATAGTTTTTGCACTTGGTGCAACGGGACAAGACAGTGGATGAGTATGTTCAGGAATTTACTCGTTTGGGTCATTATGCGGGAATGACTATTTCTGATGATGAGGAGAGGGACATCCTATCCTTCCATGGGTTGAGGGAGAATTTTAGACAACCACTTATAGATATGATGAATGTGGGTTTAATTTAGATGATTGAGGCTGCAAGACGTTGGAAAGTGATTTGGAGCGAACCCAATGTTTTAAGGGACTCGCGATCAAGCAAGGAGTGGGAAAGATTTCTCAATCACAAGGAAAGTCCAAAAGGAGTAAGTGGAGGAAGAAGCCCCATCCATTCAAGTAATGGGAGAAGAGCAGTACAAGATCAGGGGATCTCTCTTCAAGGGACCACCAACATGCTACAAGTGTGGCAAGTCAGGCGACATAGCTCATTTTTGTACAGAGTGTGATGTTGAGCAAGAGCCATGGAAGGAATAGTCAGTGCGTTCCGGTCCCAGTGCCACGGAGAAAGGTAATATGGCAGAGTCTAGCGCTTCACGGTTCCAACACATGCAACCAAGGGCTTACAACCTTGGGAAATAGGAAGTGATTTGACAACCCGATATGGTGACAAGTATGGGAATGTTTAAGTTTGTTTATTGGCTTTAGGCATTCGAGACTTTTATGTGTATTGCCTTTGTTTTAGGCTTCGTGCTAATTTTTAATTTCCCCGCTAGGGTATTGTTCGACATGGGAGCATCACACTCCTTTATTACAGATAGCTTTATCCGGAGAATTAGAGTCGAGCCCTTTTTGGCAAATATAGAGCTTAGGCAGCATTCCAAATGGGTCTTTCATGACTACCAGGACGAAAGGCACATTGGTGGGAGTTTAGACGGAGTTGACTTCATGTTTGTAGTAGTGGTTCTACCGTTAACAAAGTTCGATGTTATCTTGTGTATGGACTGGCTGGCAGAGCAGTGCGCCAGTATTGACTACCTATCTAAGGTGGTGATTTTGGGAAATGAAGGAAAGGAAGAATTCAAATTTGAGGCCTTTAGTACAGTGGCCTGTTCCCTGATTTCGGCAATGCAGTTGGTGCGGGCAATTAACTAGGGAGGAACAGGTTTTGTGGCATTGTTGGAAGTTCACCTTTCCAAGCTATCATTGGGAAAAGTGTTGGTAGTGGCAGAATTCGAGGATATGTTTCCTGAGGGGCTTCTAGGAGCCCTCGTCGACGGGAGATCGATTTCTCGATTGAGTTAGTGCTGAAAGCTAGGCAAGTGTCACGTCCTCCTTTTTGGATGGCACTGAAGGAGTTGGCAGAGCTCAAAGTACAGTTGCAGGAACTATTGGAGCAGGGGTACAATAGGCCGAGCTCATCTCCATGGAGCGTGTCAGTGTTGTTTGTAAAAAAGAAATATAGTAGTATGCGGTTATGCATATACTACCATGAACTTAATAAACTAACAGTCAAGAATAAGTATCTGATTCCATGGATAGATGACCTGTTCGACCAGTTGGTGGGGTTAGTTGTGTACTCTAAGTTGGACTTGAAGTCAGGGTACTATCAGTTGCAAATTTGAGATGAGGACATGCCCAAGACAGCTTTTTGTACAAGGTATTGCCACTTCGAGTTCTCGGTGAGGTCATTCGGGTTGACAAACGTGCCATCGTAATTCATGGATTTGATGAACCGAGTGTTTTGGTAGTACCTAGACTCGTTCGTGGTCGTCTTCATCGATGATATTTTGGTATACTCCAAATCAGTGGCGGAGCATGAGGCTCATTTGAGAGTAGTCTTGCACACTTTGAGAGAGAACCAACTTTATGCAAACTTCTCGAAATGTGAGTACTGTGTTGGTACCCTAGATGTGATTTGGCTTATGTAATCCCTTTCCAGCCCCTCTTGATCCATATAAAGATATATGATCATGTTTAGACTTTGCTTAGTCTCCCTAGGGCAGTATATAACTGACCTAGAGTTTAGGCTAGTAGTTTTAGAATGTGTTTTGGTTGAGACTTTTCCGTTCGACTATCGTCGAACGAGGCCTCGCGATCGTCGATCATTGATCGACGATAGCAGGGCTATTGAATCGTTGAAGTCAAGACAATTATCGTCGACCGTTGGTCGACGATCTCAGAGCTAGCTTACTACGCTCTGAAGGTTGGTCGACGATCTGTCATCAACAGATCGACGATCGTGTTCTAGCTTCACGATTTCTGTCTCGACAGATCTTTGCCTTAATCGTCGACATCATTGTTGGTCGACGATATCTGTCTCGACAGATCTCTGCCTTAGTCGTCGACATCATGAGATGTTCGACGATTTCTGTGTCATCAGACTTTTTGCTTTAGTCGACGATCTGTTAGCTGGTCGACGATCTATTTTCTGGTCGACGATTTCTGGTCGACGATTTCTGGTCCGACAGATTCCTGCTATTGGTCGACGATTTGTTAACAGGTCGACGATCTTCGAACCCCTGTTCGACGATTTCTGTCTGATTTTATCTATTTGTATTTATGCTATTCCTTGGTTTATTTCCAAGTGTGTTAGCTTGTGGTTAGAAAGATTCTCTAAAGTTATTTGTTGCTAAAATTATGGCTTAAATTCAAAATGAATTATTTACAAATTCTGTCAAACATAAATCACGGGATTCAGTATTCTTGATAAAGCATTTTGTCCTATTATACAAATTGCGTTGACTTTATCTTTCCAGCCTGTTTTCTAGCCGTTGGTACTATGTACTATTTCCAAGAAAGGTACGTCTTTATGCTGAGATTTCTTTCCCGCTTATTTTATTCCTTATTGGGACTGACAGAAAGTTAATAGGTCATTCTATTCCTATTGCTATATTCTATTTTGAGATAATCTGTTGCAGGGCTCGAGAATTCAAATCAATAGAGCCGTTTCAAAGGAAAACGTGAAGACATATTTAAAAGAGATTCTGCTCTCATTAAAGAAGAAGTAACAGACACAGAGAAAAATTATTCATCCGCTCAAGCATCATCAGAGCACTTCTTCAACATCTCTTTACAAGAAGAAGAAAAGTTTTCCTGAAGCAAAAGCCCAGAGCAATCATCTTCCATTCTCAAGTCTCCTGAGCAATCTGCTTAGAGTTTTTCAAAGACTTCAGAAAAGGCTCAAGATCTGCTTCAAGTGCTCCAGAATCTTAAGACCTGATAAAAATCAGTCTTCAGATTTCTGAGGATTTAGTTTCAGTTTATCTGAAACTCCTTCATCCTGAAGCAAAGGCTTTCCCTGGACTTCCACTGAGCCAGGGGGAGACTTTGATTCTTTAGAGAATCCACAAATCTTCTCTAATCTGTATTTAAAATAGAGAAGATAATCAAACCCTCTCAACCCCTTTGTAAAAAGAGTTTGTTCACACCTCTTCAAAAGTGAACGTTGGTGACAGGGCACCTTATCAACAACCTGTGGTTGAGCATCCTTATCAAAAGCTCAAAGGGTCTGTTTGATCTACCTGAATCAGATCATTGGTGGCAGGGCACCTTAGCAAAAACCTGTAGTGGATTCCTACCAGGGTGGTAGAAGAGTGGATGTACCTATTTAAAGGGAACCACTATATATCCTGTGTCCATCTGGTTATCTTGTTTATTCATTTTATTCTGTGGCTGTGATAGAACTACCTAGGATTGCTAGGTGCTGTGATAGGCTTGTAGTTAACTGAAATTTCAGTCAACTTCTTCACTTGTGCACTTCACTGTGTTAGGCTCTTAGGGTTCAAGTATCAGATTTTCTATTCCGCAAATAAACTCCAAGGGAGCTGACTAAGTGTTCATAAAATTTTGAATACTCTATTCACCCCCCCTCTAGAGTAGTTTACAACTTATCCCCTCACTTTCAATTGGTATCAGAGGGAGGTTAGCTGTTCATTCAGGCTAACACCTGAGTTAAAAGATCCTGTGATAAGTTGTTTCCTGATACCTTTCACAAACACTTTCACACATGGCCCAGTCTAAGGATTATTCAAGCACCAGACCTCCTGTATGCAACTTGTCCAAGTTTGGCATATGGAAGGCCAGGATAAGACTATACATGAATTCTATTGATGAAGATATTTTTTCTTCTATCTTGACAGGACCACCTGCTAGGCCTGCTGCTGCTTCCACTTCTGCTGATCTCAGTGCTGTGCCACCACCTGACTACAATGAAACTTACAAGAAAGCAAAAGCAGCTGATGCTAAAGCAATGAATATCCTAGCTCAGACAATGTCTGATGAGATATTCCAGAAGCTGGCTGAATGTACCTCAGCCAAAGCTATGTGGGATTCCCTCAACCACATAGTTGCTGGCTCAGCTGATGAGAGGAAGGACAGGAGATCTAATCTCACCTCTCAGTATGAAAACTTCAAGAAGGATGATGCTGAAGACATTGACACCATGTACACAAGACTCAGTTCAATAATAAGTGAACTGAGGTCCTTAGACAAGGAGATAACCTTGTCAGAAGTCAATGACAAGATCCTGATGTGCCTTCCCATCTCTTGGGACTCAAGGATATGGCCCATCAAGGATGGAAGAAACACTGTGGAACTCTCCACAGAAGCTCTGTTGGGAAAGCTCAGGTCATATGAGCAAACCTTAAAGAGTAGAGCTGCTGTAACTGAAGTAAAGACTCCTACTCCTATAAAGAAAGAGCATTCTCTAGCTCTTAAGGCTGCTGAGACTTCTGAAGGAAGTCAATCAAATGAGGAGTTACTGGCACTCATTGCCAAGAGATTCTTCAACATGGGAAGAAGAGACCTCAGAAAGAAGTTCTCCAAGCATGAGGACAAGCCAAGGTATGACAAAACTCCATCTAAAGAAATCATTTGTTATGTATGCAGCAAGCCTGGACACATTGCCCCAGATTGTCCAGAGAAGAAGTATAAGGAGAAGAAACATGGGAAAGAATACAGGAAGCACCACTCCAAGTCCTCATCACACAAATACAAGAAGAAGGACAAGGGATTTGTGGCTGCTACCTGGAGTGAAACAGAAGAGGATACCTGCTCCTCTAGCTCCAGTGATTCAGAAGAAGAAGAAGAGAAGAAAGCCAAAGAGGTCTGCCTCATGGCCATTGATGCCTGCAGCTCTCTGTCAGCTGCAGAGAATTCTGAAGAAGAAGGAGACAATGAAGAAGACTCCTTTATGGAGGACCAGGTAATCGACTCATTTGATTTCTCATCTCCTGAGTTCAAACTAAAATTTAAAACTCTATGTTTAGACTTACTATTATCTGAAAAAGAAATTAAGTCACTTAGATTAAAAATAATGGAACTAGACATGGAAGGTGTTGAAATAATCAGATTAGAAAAGGAATTAGAGAGCTCAAAAGAAGAAGTAACATTCCTAAAGTTAGAACTAGCTAAATCTAAGAGGTTAGAAGAACAATTAAATGGCAGAAGCCTTAAATTATCTGAAATAACCTGTATAGCAAACACTAGGGTTGGTAATGATAAACTAGGCTTAGGTGCTACACCTAGTGAACCCATCCTCCTCACAAAGGAGAGATTTAGCACTCCAGTAAAATTTGTTTCTGAATCAGGAATAAAGAATACTGAGGAAATTGAAAAATGCAAGAAAATTCAGAATAAGATTAAGAAAGAGAATAGGAAGAAAAAAAATTCTAGCTTTACAAAAATCGTCGAACATTAATCGACGATCGTCAAACCAATCGTCGAACGACTATCGACGATCGCTGAACACCTTCACCAAGTATGATATCTTTGGTGCAGGAGATCGACGATCTCATCTTGAGTCGTCGACCAGTGATCGACGATCGTTGAATCCAGAATATAGCTATACTGGAAATGATCGACGATATGGCTTGCGATCGTCGACCATCGATCGACGATCTGGACTTAAGCCGGAAAATCATTTTCAAACTTCCAGAACTTCAAATCCTAATCACCACCCCAGGTTGTTTAATCCTTCAACTGAATGGATTATCCCACCTAGGAGATCACACCCCTTAGGATATAAATCAAAGCCTGCAAAATCTTTTATATCTAGTTTTTCTTTTGTGAAGAATACTGGACCCAAGGTAACCTGGGTCCACAATGTGTAACTGCTCTTTCTGCAGGTGAAGACCTATCCAGTCATACATGACAAATGGTATCTGGATAGTGGATGCTCAAAGCATATGACAGGAAAGAAGAAGAACCTGTCAGGTTTCAAAGCCAAGCTGGGACCAAAAGTTGTATTTGGGGATTCCAGCTGTGGACAGACTGAAGGGTATGGGAGCTTCACCATAGGAGCTGTAACCTTCAAGAAGGTAGCTTATGTCTCAGGACTAAAGCACAACCTAATCTCTGTAAGTCAAATGTGTGATGCTGGATACAAGGTATGGTTTACTGACACTGCCTGCAATATTTCTTTAAATAATACTGTGGTATTAGTAGGCATTAGAATTGGAAATGTTTATGTTGTAGATTTTAATTCCTCCAAATCTGAAATATGCTTATTTAATGAAGTAACCAGTAATAATACCCTTTGGCATAAGAGACTTAGTCATGTAAACTTGAAAAACATCTCTAGGTTGGCTAAATACAATCTTGTAAGAGGATTACCTTCTTGCCCCTACAAGAAGGAAGGCCTTTGCAAAGCTTGTCAACTAGGAAAGCAAACAAGAAATAGCTTTAAATCAGTTAATAAAAGTGATTCTCCCAGGATTCTGTACCTGCTACATTTGGATTTATTTGGTCCTATTGCTGTACAGAGTCTTGGAGGAAAGTCTTACACTCTAGTAATTGTAGATGACTTCTCTAGGTTCACTTGGGTATTCTTCTTGAGAACTAAGGCTGATAACTTCAAGGTTCTTACAGATTTTCTAAAGTGTATACAGAGTGAGTATTCTACTCAGATTGCCTTGATCAGAAGTGATCATGGTACTGAGTTTGAGTCTCTTCTTATGCAAGAATTCTGTGAGAAGGAAGGTATCAAACATAGCTTCTCTGCTCCTAGAACTCCTCAACAAAATGGGGTAGTTGAAAGGAAAAACAGAACCCTAATTGAAGCTGCAAGTACATTGTTGGCTGATGCTAACATGCCTCTGTCCTTTTGGGCTGAAGCAGTTAGCACAGCTAACTATGTATTGAACAGAAGTCTGATACATAAACTCAAGGGTAAGACTCCCTATGAATTACTTAAGCAAGTGAAACCTAAAATAGACTATTTTAGAGTATTTGGCTGTGTTGCTTTTGTTCATAACAATAACAAAGAATACCATAGAAAATTTGAGGCAAAAGCTTCAATGGGAGTTTTTCTAGGATACTCTCAAGTAAGCAAAGCCTATAGGGTCCTTAATAAATCTTCTCTTAAGATAGAAGAGTCTGCACATGTCTCTTTTGATGAGACAGTCATGTACTATAAGGAGAAGGATTCTTCTTCTAATAGTACAGTGCAAGTCCTAGGAGTAAGTAAGGATTTGGAAGGTTTGAGACTCACACAGGAGAATCATCCCCAACAAACTCCTCAGGTTGCTTCCTCAGATTCTGAATCTGATGTAGATCTGCTTGAAGCTAAAGCACCTGCTCCAACAGTTGATCAAATTCCACATGAGGAAGTAAATCTTGAAACTGTTGAAGATCAGATCATTGTTGAACCTACTGATCTTGTCACACTTAGAGATCACCCTGTATCTCAAGTGATTGGAGACATTTCAGCAGGAGTCCAGACAAGACATCAACTCAACAAAAATGTGATGTTTGCTTGTTTCCTTTCTCAGGTTGAGCCCCTAACCATTAAAGATGCTGAGCTTGATCCCCACTGGATTATAGCAATGCAAGAGGAGCTTAACCAGTTTGAAAGATGTAAAGTTTGGACCTTGGTTCCAAGACTAAGAGGCCAACGGATCATAGGCACCAAGTGGGTGTTTAGAAACAAGCTTGATGCCCAAGGCATAGTAGTTAGAAATAAAGCTAGGCTAGTAGCTCAAGGCTATAGACAGGAGGAAGGCATAGATTATGATCAGACTTTTGCCCCTGTAGCCAGACTAGAAGCCATTAGGATTTTCCTAGCCTATGCTGCCTATAAAAGATTTAAGGTCTTCCAAATGGATGTGAAGAGTGCCTTCCTCAATGGAGATTTAAAGGAAGAAGTGTTTGTTGAACAACCACCAGGGTTTGTTTCATCAACCTTACCCACTCATGTGTTCAAACTCCAAAAGGCTCTATATGGACTTAAGCAAGCTCCTAGAGCTTGGTATGAGACCTTAGCAAATTTTCTTCTAGAACACAAATTTGTGAGAGGTGTAGTAGATAGAACCCTATTCATTAGACATCATAAGGACTCACAACTGTTAGTTCAAATCTATGTAGATGACATTATATTTGGCTCTACTGATCCCAAACTATGCAAGAGGTTCTCTGAACTAATGCACTCTAAGTTTGAGATGAGCAGCATGGGTGAGTTATCCTATTTCCTTGGTCTCCAAGTGAAACAGAGTGTTGATGGCATTTTCATTTCACAATCAAAATATGCCAGAGAGCTGGTTAAAAGATTTGGAATGTCTGATGCTTCATCAATGAGCACACCTATGGCCTCAAATGCAGTTATTGATTCTGATGTCAATGGCAAGTCTGTTGATCAAAAGAATTATAGAGCCATTGTTGGTTCCCTGCTGTATTTGACTGCAAGTAGGCCTGACATAATGTTTGCTACATGCCTATGTGCTAGGTTTCAGGTCAACCCAAAGGAATCTCACTTAACTCTCCTAAAGAGGATCTTGAGATACCTTAAGGGATGCCCTAACTTAGGACTGTGGTACCCAGCTGAGTCAGGATTTGAATTAATTGGATATTCAGATGCTGATTATGCTGGTTGTAGAGTTGACAGGAAAAGCACCTCAGGGACTTGTCAGTTCCTGGGAGAGAGACTTGTCTCTTGGTTTTGCAAGAAACAGGCATCTGTGTCTACTTCAACTGCTGAGGCTGAATATATAGCAGCAGCTAGTTGTTGTTCACAGATCCTGTGGATTCAAAATCAGCTAGTGGATTATGGGTACACACACTCAAACACAAAAATTCTGTGTGACAGTACCAGTGCAATATCAATTGCTCAAAATCCTGTGCACCATTCCAGGACCAAGCACATTGAGATTAGACATCATTTTCTGAGAGATAATGTGGAAAAGAACAAGATAGTAATGGAATTTATATCCACAGACCTGCAAAGAGGAGATATTTTCACTAAGCCCCTTGATGAACAAAAGCATTTGTTCTTCCTGAACCAGCTTGGCATGATTAATGGTTCAGAGTAGTGAAAATTTAGATAGTTTTGTTTTCTGTCTAAAATCGTCGAACGACTGCTCGACGATCTTCGACCAGGTCAGAACTATCGTCGATCAATCGTCGACGACAGCTCGTTCTGTAGTAAGGCAGAAATCGTCGACCAACTGGTCAACGATCTCTCCTTAGGTATCTATCGTTGACCAATGGTCGACGACAGATTTTCTGTGCTGTGTGGAGAATCGTCGACCATCATATATTGATCGACGATCGTAGTAATTGCGTGTAGTCGGTCGATGTTTACCGATTTAGTCAAACATTGACTATCGTTGGTCTGTGTTCGACGACCGATTTTATTCCGGGTTCGACGATCGCAGATTTGTTTCTAATAGTCGATTTAGGTCTGAAGATCGTCGTCCTTCCGCTCCGTCTTTTCATATTCCTTCTTCTGGCTTAGAATTCGCTCTCGAACTCTAATCCCGCGCGATTCTCTTCTCCCCTGTTTTGCTTCTCGATTCGCCATCTTCTCTCAAATTCTATGGCGATTCCTTCTGCTGTTCTCCTCGGAATGAAGTTCGACACGGGCTTCTGTGTCGACTTCGATTCTTTCTGCCGATGCGATCAACCAATCCAAGATATTCTGCAGCTATGTGAAGACCAAGGCCTCAAGAAATTCATGTCATCCGCACCTAAGATTAATATACCCGAGATTCGTGAATGGGTATACACCTCGTCCTCCAGCGACGAAGCGATGTCAGGAAAGATAAATGGCGAGGAGGTCACTCTGACTCCTGAAGTATTGACTGAGCTGTTTGGACTGCAAACAGGAACTGAGGAATATGAGCAAAGCTCAGAGGAATATGGCCGCATGCTCACTGTGATGGGCCATGCCGAAGGGATTCCGGCTAAGCTGCTGAAGATAAACTTGTCTCCAGAATACAAGTTTTTGGCAGACCTGGTGGGCAAGATCATTTTGGGAAAACATTCGGCGCATGACAATATCAACAGGCAACAGTTTGCCCTTATGTCGGCTTTGGTGAATAGGACGCAGTTAGCCTGGGGGAAAGTTCTATTTGAACTAATCAGGAGAAAGAACAACAAGAAAGAGGTAAATCTTGCCAGGGTACTGGGTGTGTTTCTGTATGTGAAAGCACCCCTGCTGCTCGTTTCTGCACCCTCCGCAGTAAATGCTAGCAAGAGGTTGGACCCCTCGCTATTCAAGAAATCTCAGAGGATTATCAAGAAGTCAGCCAGGGTTGATCCTAACCCTTCTTCAGACACAAGGGCTGATTCGGCCGCTCTCCCGCTTACTAGGGAAGGTTCAGCAATCCCTGCATCCTCTTCTCCTGCATTACTCTCTACAACACCCGCAGTGCCACCACAACATGCATCATTCATTCCACCTGCATCTCCACACCAGTCACCAACACCACATCATCTGGCAGCTTCAGCCAGTGTTGACATGGTGACTGCCACCATCCTCACAAACCTTTCTCAACATGAATCCCACACTCATGTTGATGATCACCCATCTCCACATGATTCCTTTGATCATGTGGCAGATCATCCTGCCTCCATTCCATCCACCTCTACATCATCAGCATTTCAGATATCCCCTGAAATGCTTGCACACCTTGTACAGCTCATCACTCCCTCCATCCAAAGCATGATTGAGGCTGCCAATGCCCCTCTCATTGCCTCCATCAACTCTCTCACTGATGCCATCAAATCCATCTCATCTTCTGCTGAGCCCCCTTCTGTAAGATGCATGACTCCAGTCCCCACTGAAGTCATGCAGGGGGAGATGTCTGTCGAAGTGGTCTCAGGTGATGCCCTGACCCTTCAGGACAATTCCTCTCTTCCCCTTCAAGAATCTGTAGAAGTCCCTCAAGAAACTTCAGAGAAAGAACCAGAAGGTAAACTTTAAAACTCTTCCTCCAAAGGATATAATCAGGACTTCAATTTGATATCTGTATCTAACAAAGACATTCACTCCCTAGTGAATCTAGCTTCTGAGGAAGAAGTTCCTGAAAAAGAAAATGAGGAAGTCCCCATGGACACCTGTGAGAAGGATGCTGCTCAACCTGATGGTATAGTTTTATTTAAGATTCTAATTAATTCAAACTCCTTCTTTGAGTTAATTTCTTATCCCTTCCTTTTCATCACAGCTGCTGATGATCTTACATCAGTATTGCAAGTTGATGCTGCCAAGTCCATTGAGTCTGATAAAGACTTGGAATCATTTCTTTCCTCAGACTGTGAGTTCTCACTCACATCCCCTCCTTTTGTTCCTCCTCCTCAAGAGAAAATGGTCCCTTATAGACCTGAGTACCTTGATGACCCCTTGGTCAAGGATACCCTTTTCTTTTCCTGTATGGCACTCCTCTTGTGCCTTGCAGAGGTGTCTATCCCCGATGTCACTAATCATCTAGAAGGAATTATAACCTCCTTCCTAGATGCAAAGTGGTATCCTGTGTAGATCTTCAGGTAATCCTATCTATTACCTGTTGTTTGTTCACCTTGGGGGGAATATCTTATTCCCACTTGGTTGTTAACCTATCTCTCTTTGCATACAGGCACAACCATAAATGCTGCTGCTGCTGAAATCATCAACATCCCTGCTGATGCTGCTGCTGAAGTAATTGAAGATGTGCAAGATAGAGCAGACAATGCTCCCAAGATGACTGAATTGGACTCAAGTTCAGGTACTCTAAACATTGACCAATTTATAGACTTTGTGGCTGAAGGTATTGCCTCTGAGTACATTGAAGGGATGGCTAAATATCATCTGGATTCCCTAGCCATCTCTCTAGAGAAAGCATCTGCCCCTGCAGATATTGTCATCTTTTCTCCTCCTATCCTTACCTATCCTATATCCACTCCTTCTATTGCAGAACTGGTCCCCAAGACAGTTCCTGAGTTGTATCCAGAATCAGAGCTATGGAAAAGTGCTCCAAATGTTGATCTGGATGCCCTTCTTAGGCAAGATGCCATTGAAGAAGCTAAAGAGAAAGAAGAAAGAGAAAAGAAAGACAAAGCTGAACTTACTGCCAAAGATCCATCTGAACTAAACTTTGATGATTATGCTGGGAAAGACTCATCTCATTCTGATGATGATGATGATGACTCTGATGATTCGGACTCCTCTAAGAAAAGAAAAAGAGCTGCTTCCAAGAAAAGAAAAGCCCCTGCTCCTTCTACTGCAAATCCTAACAAGGATGTTCCCTATTACATTCTGAAGGGAATAGATCCTAAGAGCAAGGAATTCCAACCCTGGATGAGATTGTCAAAGAATCAGACTAAAGAAAATAAGAGAAGAAAGAGATATGACTCTCCAGTTCAAAAATTCCCCCCCAGAGGTCCTCCTCCACCTCCTGGTGCTGGAGCCTCTGGAAGTATCTCTTCTGCTCCAATTGGTAAATCAGCCAGTTCCAACCCCTCTCAATCTTATCAGAGAAGAAGTAGACAAGGCCAGGGAAGCCAAAGTGGTTCAGGACAAGGAAATAAAAGAAATGACAATGCTCCCGTAGAACAAATAAAGGAGATGACTTATCAACAACCTACATTCTCTCCTCCTCCTTCTCCTAAGAAGTTAGTCCCAGAAAGGAAACCTTCTCCTCCCAGGAAAGGTCCCTCCTCCTCTTTAAAGAAACCTGCTGCAGCTGATTCAAAAGGAAAAAGAGTAGTCTTTTCAGAAAATTCCCTCAAAAAGTTCATTGAGCTTGCACCTCCTAGATCTCTCTATGCTCAAACTGATCCTAAGAAGACTGTGCAGATTCCTCTCGATTCAAGCAAACTTGCTACAGCTCTTCAAAGGAATATGGAGATTGCAGCTCATACAGATTCTGATAGACCTCCCTCTCCATCAGACAAAACTGAAGCTGAAAGGATTGCCTCTATGGCAAGATTCAAAGAGTCTATTGCACTTAGCATGATGGAGAGAGCCAAATCTCAAGGACTGGATCCTACAGCTTACTCAACAATGTCAGAATTCAGAGAAAAGGAACTGAGCAGAATTCAAGTCAATCCAGAAGCCTTTGACACTGAGGAATACATGAGACTACATCCTGCTGCAGTTCTACCGAGTTATGCTGAAAAGAAAATCATAGGAGAACATGATCTAATGCTATCTAAAAGACAAGCAGCAAACCCTAACAGAGAAATTATTTTCAAACCAGCTGCAATGCCCAAAAACTCATCTGATGCTAAACATGATGATAAATCTGCTTGATACATTCCATTTTTGCTGATTTATGCTTGTTATATTTTCTGTGTATTGCCTGTGTTTTATCATTCTGGTTAATCTTTAGATTTGTTGTTGTCTGCTTTAGCCTTTAAATTGGATTGGATAACATAACCCAAATAGGGGGAGATTGTTGGTACCCTAGATGTGATTTGGCTTATGTAATCCCTTTCCAGCCCCTCTTGATCCATATAAAGATATATGATCATGTTTAGACTTTGCTTAGTCTCCCTAGGGCAGTATATAACTGACCTAGAGTTTAGGCTAGTAGTTTTAGAATGTGTTTTGGTTGAGACTTTTTCCGTTCGACTATCGTCGAACGAGGCCTCGCGATCATCGATCATTGATCGACGATAGCAGGGCTATTGAATCGTTGAAGTCAAGACAATTATCGTCGACCGTTGGTCGACGATCTCAGAGCTAGCTTACTACGCTCTGAAGGTTGGTCGACGATCTGTCATCAACAGATCGACGATCGTGTTCTAGCTTCACGATTTCTGTCTCGACAGATCTTTGCCTTAATCGTCGACATCATTGTTGGTCGACGATATCTGTCTCGACAGATCTCTGCCTTAGTTGTCGACATCATGAGATGTTCGACGATTTCTGTGTCATCAGACTTTTTGCTTTAGTCGACGATCTGTTTGCTGGTCGACGATCTATTAGCTGGTCGACGATCTATTTTCTGGTCGACGATTTCTGGTCGACGATTTCTGGTCCGACAGATTCCTGCTATTGGTCGACGATTTGTTAACAGGTCGACGATCTTCGAACCCCTGTTCGACGATTTCTGTCTGATTTTATCTATTTGTATTTATGCTATTCCTTGGTTTATTTCCAAGTGTGTTAGCTTGTGGTTAGAAAGATTCTCTAAAGTTATTTGTTGCTAAAATTATGGCTTAAATTCAAAATGAATTATTTACAAATTCTGTCAAACATAAATCACGGGATTCAGTATTCTTGATAAAGCATTTTGTCCTATTATACAAATTGCGTTGACTTTATCTTTCCAGCCTGTTTTCTAGCCGTTGGTACTATGTACTATTTCCAAGAAAGGTACGTCTTTATGCTGAGATTTCTTTCCCGCTTATTTTATTCCTTATTGGGACTGACAGAAAGTTAATAGGTCATTCTATTCCTATTGCTATATTCTATTTTGAGATAATCTGTTGCAGGGCTCGAGAATTCAAATCAATAGAGCCGTTTCAAAGGAAAACGTGAAGACATATTTAAAAGAGATTCTGCTCTCATTAAAGAAGAAGTAACAGACACAGAGAAAAATTATTCATCCGCTCAAGCATCATCAGAGCACTTCTTCAACATCTCTTTACAAGAAGAAGAAAAGTTTTCCTGAAGCAAAAGCCCAGAGCAATCATCTTCCATTCTCAAGTCTCCTGAGCAATCTGCTTAGAGTTTTTCAAAGACTTCAGAAAAGGCTCAAGATCTGCTTCAAGTGCTCCAGAATCTTAAGACCTGATAAAAATCAGTCTTCAGATTTCTGAGGATTTAGTTTCAGTTTATCTGAAACTCCTTCATCCTGAAGCAAAGGCTTTCCCTGGACTTCCACTGAGCCAGGGGGAGACTTTGATTCTTTAGAGAATCCACAAATCTTCTCTAATCTGTATTTAAAATAGAGAAGATAATCAAACCCTCTCAACCCCTTTGTAAAAAGAGTTTGTTCACACCTCTTCAAAAGTGAACGTTGGTGACAGGGCACCTTATCAACAACCTGTGGTTGAGCATCCTTATCAAAAGCTCAAAGGGTCTGTTTGATCTACCTGAATCAGATCATTGGTGGCAGGGCACCTTAGCAAAAACCTGTAGTGGATTCCTACCAGGGTGGTAGAAGAGTGGATGTACCTATTTAAAGGGAACCACTATATATCCTGTGTCCATCTGGTTATCTTGTTTATTCATTTTATTCTGTGGCTGTGATAGAACTACCTAGGATTGCTAGGTGCTGTGATAGGCTTGTAGTTAACTGAAATTTCAGTCAACTTCTTCACTTGTGCACTTCACTGTGTTAGGCTCTTAGGGTTCAAGTATCAGATTTTCTATTCCGCAAATAAACTCCAAGGGAGCTGACTAAGTGTTCATAAAATTTTGAATACTCTATTCACCCCCCCTCTAGAGTAGTTTACAACTTATCCCCTCACTTTCATACTGATTAGAGAAGGTGGCATTTTTTGGGCCATGTGATTAGTGGTGATGTGGTGGCGGTGGATCCAACGAAAGTTGAGGCCATTATGGATTGGCCAATTCTGAGCACCGTGGCAAAAGTCAGGAGTTTCCTTGGATTAGCCGAGTATTATAGAAGATTTGTGGAAAACATTTTGCGAATAGCTCTACCCCTCACTACTCTAACTATTGTAAGTACCACAAGTTTGTGTGGAATCAGGAGTGCGATCAAGCGTTTGATACCTTGAAGGAATGGTTGATGTAAGCTCCAATCCTGAGTCTTCCTAAAGCAGTTAAAGGATTTCCAATTTTTAGTGACGCGTCAGGATGCGGTTTCGGTTGTGTGCTAGTGCAACATTGCAGTGTGATAGCCTTTAGATCTAGACCATTGAACCCTCATGAGAGGAATTAACTCGTCTATTACTTTGAGTTGGCAGCAGTAATCTTTGCGTTGAAGTTGTGGCGACACTATTTGCATGGTGCGAAAGTGGAGATCTTCACGGACCCCAAAAGCCTGAAGTATCTTATATATCAAAAGGACGTAAACATGCGAAAACATAGGTGGGTCGAGGCCCTTGGGGACTACGACGTGGCAAATCAGTATATGCCGGGAAAGGCCAACGTCGTGCCCGATGCCTTGAGTAGGAAGTATTAAGGACAAGGGAATTGGATTGAAGCTAATGATGAGTTGTTGGTGTGGGATTTTGAGTCCATTGGCATTTAGTGTGTAGCAAGAAGCATGTCTAGCATGGATCGGTTGAACTGGATAGAGTTGTAGAGTGACTTGTCTGATCGTATCTCGGAAGAGACCATTGTTGATGTAGAGTTCAAGCCATTTGTGGTGGAAGCAAAAAAATGCGAGGGTAATAATTGGGAGATTGTTGGTGGAATCTTTAAGAAGGATGGAAGGTTATTTGTACTACAGTTTGGTAAGATCCGTAAGGAGTTGATGTTTGAGGCTCATTTCACGAATTACTCCATTCACCCAGGCAGTACGAAGATGTACTTGGATAAGAATAAATACTATTGTGGCCAGTTTGAAGGGGGATGTAGATTTGTACATGATTCGGTGCCAAACTTGTGTCTAAGTGAAGGCTGAGTTTCAAAAGTCAAGAGGGTTCCTGAAGCCTCTTCCTATCCCCGAGTGGAAATTTGATGACATCTCCATGGACCTTGTGCATGGCATACCTTGGTCGCAGCAGGGTAATGATGTAGTTGGGGTGATCGTGGATTGCTTGACCAAAGTTGCTCACTTCATCCCGAATCGGAAGGAGGACAGTGTGGAGAAGTTGGTAGAATTTTAAGTTCGCAATATTGTGTGATTGCATGAAGGTCCAAAGAGTATCGTTAGTGATTCCGATGGACGGTTCACATCCAAAGACAGGAGGTTGGTACTGAAGAGTAAGGGCACAAGGCTCAAATTTAGTACGATGTTCCATCCTCAGACCTATGGTCAAACCGAAAGGACGAACCGTACTATGGAGGATATGCTGAGAATGTGTACCGTTGATTTTGTCAAGAGGTGGGAAGATCACCTTTTCATGGTGGAGTTTGCCAACAATAACAGTTTCTAGGAGAATATCAAGATGGCGCCATACGAGGCTTTGTATGAAATGCGGTGTCGAACAACGATGTCATGGATAACGGCAGGAGACACAAAACTTTTGGGAAAAGTGGTGGTGGATGATGCTTGTGAGTTGGTGCAAATAATTTAGGAGCGCATGAAGGTTTTGCAGGATCGACAGGCGAAGTATTTCAATGTGCGTCATAGGAACATGGAGTTTGTGGTAGGCGATTAGGTATTTCTAAAGATAAAGCTGTTCAAAGGTGTTTCGCGGATTCATCAACTCAAGAAGTTGAGTCCGAGGTTTTTGGGGTCGTTCGGTGTCATGGAACGAATTGGAGAAGCAACCTATTGGTTGGCATTGTCCCTAGATCTGAGTGTATTACATGATGTCTTCCATGTTTCAGTTTTAAGGAAAGCCTTGGGGGGAGGCAAGTGTTGTGGTTGATTCAACGGCGGTGCCGGTAGAAGAGCACTTGAGGATGAAAGTCTGCCCACTTGGCAAAAAGTATTCAGAAGTTCGGCAGTTGTGGAATAAAGAGGTTAAGATCGTAAAAGTGCGCTGGGATAACTGCGGGCAAGACAAGGTCTCCTAGGACTGTGAGAAAACAATACTGGAGGACTTCCCAGAACTTTTTTGCTTCATGTATTCTTCTTGTTTGAGTACATGATAAATTTTGAGGACGAAATTCTTCATAGGGGGGAGCATTTGTAACACCCCAATTTTCCTATACTTGAGCCTCTAGAAGCTATCGTGCGGCAATAGGTAGCTATCGTCCGACGATAGCCTTGTTTCGTCGAGACTAGAAGTTGAGTAGAAAGCGCTGAGAGCGTCGAGTGCAAATGTAATGTTAGATAGATACCGCTCAACGGTAGCTTCGCGTTGAGTGCACTGAGTAGCAGGTGTAAGTGGAGGCGTTGAGTTGAAGGCTTTGAGTCTGTCGAGTGCTAGCGCACGGCGTTAGCAAGTTATCGCTTGGCGTTAGCCTTCATGCATTGAAATGGAAGCATTGAGTGAGCTACCGCACAGTGGTATTTCAACCACCAACGGCAGCGCAACATTAATTTTTTTGGGCCGAGGGCTCTAGAAGCTACCATAGCGCGATAGGTAGTTACCGCTCGGCGGTAGCGGACGGGAGTAGTTAAGAAGATCTGTGTTCTTTCCATCTGATTTCGCTTCGATTTTGATCCTATGTCCCAGGGCACTCCGTCCAAGAGGCATAAGTAAGGCTGAAAGGCTTTTTCCTCTCATTTTTGTCTCCGTTGAGTGAGATTTAGGGTTTGGGAGAAAGAGTTTTGAGGAGGAAGAAGAAGGGTTTTCTCCATCATTGACGAAGCTTTGGGGCTCCGATCGTCGATCTGAGGCCAGATCCGTAGAGAGGACTTGAAGACTCACATATTCATCCATGAAAACCCAGATCTCAATGATTAGGAAGAGGAGTCATAAGGTAACAACACAGCTCCTCTCGGTCATTAGGATGCATTCATAGCATCTGATTTATCTTGTTTTTCATTCAAGCATTTAGGAATCGAATCTCTTAAATAAGAGGGGTTCGGGTTGCCATGGTTCAAGAGGAACCACCGGGTCGATTGTGTCCGTCACCGACATGATCTTGCATTAAAAATCGGCTTCGTTAGTGTATTTGGCATTGGGGTGAAGGCATAGTCGCGGCCATTACTCCAACTCTGTGATGTTGCATTACAAGCCTTAAGGATTTTGCTAGAAATCCGTTTGCGGCAAGAAGCCATTTGTGATGTTTGCCCCCCCCCCCTTTTATTTCGTGCGAGAACGAATGGTGGATTAGGGTGGGAAAGGATACGTTTGTTGGTTGATGTGCGAAGGCGTGGTTTATCTCTATGGTTGACTGGCTAGCCCGTGACGTTCAAGTTATCTGTGGAGAGCGTCCCGACGAGACATATCCGCTTATGTTAAATTGACGAGAACGCCAAGCTTTTGAAAAGCACAGGTGATGAAGCCCATGAGCTGGTGGGGTCAAGTAATGGTTCTTAGCATCAGTTTATTGTTTGTGAGATAGAATCTTGACGTGACAAGTCAGAACTTGCAGGCAAGCTCGGGTTTTGAGACCCACGAGCGGGTGGGGCATCGGCAAGAGTTCTGTATGACAGCTTGAATATCGTTATGGGAAATAAAAGTACACATTTGATGTGATGTGTTGATGCGTGATGATATGTTAGTTTCTTGCGCTAGGGTGCCTTGGGTGAAACCCAGGTTTCCATACATATTGCATAGTAGGCCCATTTTTATTAACTACTCAACCTAGAAACATGTTTGATGTATGTGACATCATAACCCGTTCATTTACTCTATATATTTATATACATTTTCATATGAAGTGCTGACCTGCATTATGATGGTGTGCCCCAGGGTACGCTAGGGATGGTTGGGAGGAGATGTGTTGGTTACACAGTTGAGGTCAGCCTTTGCTGACCCATGTTACAACAAATTTTGACCGGGAAAGGGTCACAAGCGGGAGCAAGCTCGCCGACCAAAAAGGCCTAACCATCATAAATTTGGTTTTTTGTTTAGCAGCTTTGTTTTGTTGAGTGCTAAGCTTAGTGCACTATGTTTTCGGCTTGCATGCTAAGATAGCTAAGAGTGTCTCGCACGTTGCTCTGTTTGTGGTTGTTGATTCAGTTTCTGTACAATTGGATATTGTAATGCCTTAATGCGGGTTCAAACTCCTTTAGTAGTGGATAACTTCTGGTTGGTTGTGTAACACCCCAAATTTTACATCAGAACTTTTGGTCTCTATCGCCAGGCGATAGTGGGTATCGCCGATGGCAATAACAATAGCACTCGACGCCATAAAGTATTGAGTGAGCTCAACACACTTGACGCCATTCGGCGAATCGTTGAGTAAGAGACTATCATGTGACGATAGTGGGTATCGAGCGGCGATAACCCCAACTCTCAACGCTCTTGATGCCTTAAAGCGTTGAGTGAACTCAATTCACTCGATGCCGTAAAATTGTTGAGTAAGCTATCAAAACCGCGATAATGGATATTACTAGGCGATACTGCCACGTATGTGTGGACACGTGTTAGATGGCTAGGCGACGGCCGAAGAGCAGTGGTTGACAGGGGTCAAAGCATTTATCGACGCTATCGCTCAGGTGATAGCGGATATCTCCAGGCAATAGCGTTATTGTTGACTATTCAACCGAAATCGTGGCCTTTTCTTCCATTTAATGAAATGAGCATGTGGTTGGGATTAATCCTGAGGCCACTTAAGTAGAGGAGAGATCAAGAGAAGTCTCATTTCACTTCTTTCTCTCTCTCTCTCTTCATTTCCATTTGCTCTCTTGGAAGAAGGAGCTAAGGAAGAAGGCTGAAGCTGATCTTGGAAGGCTTGGTGAAGGAGATTTTATGGTCGGAACAGAGAACTGAGGCTAGATCTGCAAAGTGGAAAGTGGAGCATTCCTTTCTAACCAAACATAGATCTCGTTCATGGCTCCAAAATGGACTACTAGGGTAACGATTTTCTCCTTGAACAAGTGAAGTCCTCAATTTGCATACGCGCATGGAACCCCTCACAAAAAGGTGAAGAAAGGGTTGTTTCCAATGGGTTGATCATTGTGATCCCCAATTATATTTGGATATAGATCCGAAAATTTGCAGTATGAAATAGGCATGCGGTGTGAAGCCCATCCGAACCAGTTGGTCTGGATTGGTAATGTTTTATTTTGCGTGTCGGAGAAGACTCCGAGTATAAATGAGTAGTTAACAGGTTTTGTGAGTTATGCCTGCGAAATGGTAGTAGAAGGAAGTACTAGAGATGCTCTATAGGAAAATAACCATGAAATTCCATGGTTGCAAAACTATTGGATATCGCTAGGAGATAGTGAGAATCGCAGGTGATAGCTCCCAGTGAGCTATGTTTGTGAGGCCTGGCTCATGGAGTCCTAGGGGTAATGTATGAAAAGCTGAGAGCCCGTAGTGCCCAACTATGGTAGCTATGAGTACTAGCCTATTTTGGTTTAAAGCCTATTTTGTGAAGGAAATGGGGCTAGTATGTAAGTTGAGCCTTGAAGGCAAACTATTATGTCCGTGAGAGCTGTAACGAAGCTATGAGCATATAGTGCCCTGCTCTAAAGGCCGTTGAGCCGAACAGGAGAGGAGAGGTCTACCTGAGTCTTGTCTATTCTCCTTGATTGCTTTCGCTATCAGAAGTGGCATGGCCATCTGAGCAATGGGAAGTGACTGAACTGTACCTTCATTATGTCTACCCTGATTAGATTTCCTAAAGTAATTGGCTTTCGTCAGATGGTATAATGAGAGTCTTAGGCTTAGGGCTGAAAAGACTAAAATGCTCAATAATGTACCATTATGTCTTGGACCTCTAAATCAGAGGTGGTATCCCGGATGTCCGGTACACCGAGAATGTGTCCTGAGTTGACGGGGTGTGTGGTTGTTGAGCCTGTGTATGTTGTGATAAGTACTTAAATGCATATTATTGTTGTCATTATACATAAATATACTGTTATTGCAGGGAAGGAGAATCGCAGCCCCAAGTAAGGGGTGGGGTTGTTATAAATGGGTCGGCAATTGCTGACCGTTGCCTTATTTGCCACGTTTTGGTGGGCTGTGCTTTGCAGGTGCTTGAGAGCCAAGTGGAAAGTAGCGGGCTAAAGCCCTTGTGCTGCGATTGGCTGGCCCTCGAAGGCCCAAAGGAGAACTTTTAATGTTTTCATATGTGGCCGGCCTGCATGCTGATGTTTGTAAACCACACTTATGAAGAATAACTGTAAGTCCTTAAGGCCGTAACATTTTGTGTATTTGTAATTAACATTCCTGATATTTGCGTGTTCACTTTTGGTCCAAGCGTTAAATTTTAAATTATCCTGATTTTTACTTCTATTTTGCAGAGATTAGCAGGTATTCGCGAGTTCACTTCAGGTACTTGCATTATATTTTAAATATATTTTCTTTTGACTTCTCTTTGGCAGAGATTAGCAGGTGTTCGCGAGTTCACTTCAAGTACTTGCATTATATTTTAAATTTACCTGCTTTTGACTTCTCTTTTGAAGATATTAGTAGGTGTTCGCGAGTTCAATTCAGGTACTTGTATTTTATTTAAAAATTACCTTATTTTGAATTCTCTTTGGTAGAGATTAGCAAGTGTTCACGAGTTCACATCAGGTACTCAGGTAATATTTTAAATTTACCTGCTTTTGACTTCTATTTTGCTGAGATTAGTAGGTGTTTGCGAGTTCACTTCAGTTACTAGTATTATATTTTAAATTAATATCTTTTGACTTCTCTTTTGCAGAGTTTAGCAGGTATTCGTGAGTTCACATTAGATAATCACGTTATATTTTAAATTTACTTTCTTTTGACTTTTCTTTGGCAGATATTAATAGGTGTTCGCGAGTTCACATCAGGTACTCACATTATATTTTAAATTTACATGCTTTTGACTTCTCTTTTGTATAGATTAGCTGAGGTTCGTGAGTTCATTTATGGGTATCGCATTATATTTTAAATTTACTTGATTTTAACTTCACTTATGTAGAGATTAGCAGGTGTTCATGAGTTCACTTCAAGTTCTCGCATTTTATTTTTAATTTATTTCTTTTGAATTCTCCTTTGTAGAGATTAATAGGTTTTCACAAGTTCAATTCAGGTACCCGCGACATATTTAAAATTTACCTTGTTTTGACTTCTCTTTGGAAAAGATTAGCATGTGTTCGTGAGTTCACATCAGGTGCTCGTGTCATATTTTAAATTTTCCTGATTTTGACTACTCCTTTGCGGAGATTAGTAGGTGTTCGCAAGTTCAATTCAAATACTCGTGTTATATTTTAAATTTACCTTTTTTCTACTTTTCTTTTGTAAAGATTAGCAGGTGTTTGCAAGTTCACTTCAGGTACTCGTGTTATATTTTAAATTTTCCTACTTTTGAATAATCTTTTGTAGAGATTAATGGTGTTTGTGAGTTCAATTCATGTACTCACATTAAACTTTAAATTTACCTTCTTTTGAATTATCATTTGCCGAGATTATCTGGTGTTCGCGAGTTCACATCAACTACACGCGTTATATTTTGAATATACCATATTTTGACTTCTCTTTTGCATAGATTAGAAGGTGTTTTGCGAGTTCACTTCAGGTACTTGCGTTATATTTTAAATTAACCTGATTTTGACTTCTCTTTTGCAGAGATTAGCAGTTGTTCGTGAGTTCACTTCAGGTACTCGCATTATATTTTAAATTTACTTTCTTTTGACTTCTCTTTTGCAGATATTAGCAGGTGTTCACGAGTTCACTTCTGTTAATCATGTTATATTTTAAATTTACCAGCTTTTGACTTCTCATTTGTTGAGATTAGCAAGTGTTCGCGAGTTCACTTCATGTACTCGCATTATATTTTAAATTTACCAAATTTAGACTTCTCTTATGTAGAGATTAGCAGGTGTTTGCGAGATCACTTCATGTAGTCGCGTTATATTTTAAATTTACCTGCTTTTAACTTCTCCTTTGTAGAGATTAGTAGGTGTTCATGAGTTCAATTCTGGTACTCGTAATATATTTTAAATTTACCATGTTTCAACATCTCTTTGGCAGAGATTAGCATGTGTTCATGAGTTCACATCACGTTCTCTGGTTATATTTTAAATTTATGTTTTTTTTGACTTTTTTTTTTGCAGAGATTTGTAGGTGTTTGCAAGTTCACATCATATACTGGTATTATATTTAAAATTAACTTATTTTGACTTCACTTTGGAAGAGATTAGCAGGTGTTCATGAGTTCACATTAGGTACTCGCATTATATTTTAAATTTACTTTCTTTTGACATCTCTTCGGCATATATTAGCAGGTGTTTGTGATTTCACTTCAGGTACTCATGTTATATTTAAGTTTACCTACTAATGACTTCTCCATTAAAGAGATTAGTAGGTGTTGGCAAGTTCAATTTAGGTTATCGCATTATATTTATAATTTATCAACTTTTGACTTCTCCTTTACAGAGATTAGTAGGTGTTTGTGAATTCACTTCGGGTTCTCGCGTTATATTTTAAATTTTCGTACTTTTGACATCTCTTATAAAGAGATTAGCAGGTGTTTGCGAATTCACTTCCGGTACTCGGGTTATATTTTAAATTTAACTATTTTTGAATTCTCTTTTGTTGAGATTAGTAGGTGTTCGCAAGTTCAATTCAGGTACTTGCATTATATTTTAAATTTGCTTTCTTTTGAATTTTCTTTGGCAGAGATTAGTTGGTGTTTGTGTGTTCACATCAGGTACTCGCATTATAATTTAAAATACTACTTTTGACTTCTCTTTTATAGAGATTAATAGGTGTTAGCGAGTTCACTTAAGGTACTCCTATTAAATTTTAAATTTACCTGCTTTTGAATTCTCCTTTGCAAAGATTAATATGTGTTTGGGAGTTCAATTCAGGATCTCATATTATACTTTAAATTTACCTTCTTTTGACTTTTCTTTTGCAGATATTAGCAGGTGTTTGCGAGTTACTTCAAGTACACGCATTACATTTTAAATTTACCTGATTTTGACTTCTTTTTTGCAGAGATTAGCAGTTGCTCGCAAGGTTACATATGGTACTCACATTATATTTTAAATTTACTATCTTTTGTCTTCCATATGACAAGTGTTCGCGAGTTCACTTCAGGTAAAAATATTATATTTTAAATTTACATGATTTTGATTTCTCTTTAGCAGAGATTAGCATGTGTTTGCGACTTCACTTCAGGTACTTGTTTTATATTTAAAATTAACCCGATTTTTACTTCTCTTTTGTAGAGATTAGCAGGTGTTCGTGAGTTCACTTCAGGTACTCGCATTATATTTTAAATTTACTTTCTTTTGACATCTCTTTGGCATAGATTAGCAGGTGTTCTCGAGTTCACTTCTGTTAGTCATGTTATATTTTAAATTTACCTGCTTTTGACTTCTCTTTTGTAGAGATTAGCAGTAGTTTGGGAGTTCACTTCAGGTACTCGCATTATATTTTAAATTTACAAGATTTTGACTTCTCTTATGTAGAGATTAGTATGTGTTTGCGAGTTCACTTCAGGTAATCGCATTATATTTTAAATTTACTTGCTTTTGAATTCTCCTTTGTAGATATTTGTATGTTTTCATGAGTTTAATTCAGGTACTCACGTTATACTTAATATTTAGCTTGTTTCAACGTCTCTTAAGCAGAGATTAGCTTGTGTTCACGAGTTCACATTACGTACTGGGGTTATATTTTAAATTTACCTGCTTTTGAAACCTCCATTGCAGAGATTAGTAGGTTTTTGCAAGTTTAGTTAAGGTTCTCGCATTATATTTTAAATTTACCAACATTTAACTTCACCTTTGCAGAGATTAGCAGGTGTTTGGCAGTTCACTTCAGGTTCTCGCGTAATATTTTAAATTTACCCACTTTTGACATCTCTTATGCATAGATTAGCAAGTGTTCGCGAGTTCACTTCTGGTACTCGGGTTATATTTTAAATTTAACTACTTTTGACTTCTCTTTTATAGAGATTAGTAGGTGTTCACGAGTTCAATTCCAGTACTCGGGTTATATTTTAAATTTACCTTCTTTTGACTTCTCTGTTGCAGAGATTAGTAGTGTTCGCAATTTTTTATCAGGTACTCGCGTTATATTTTAAATTTACTACTTTTGACCTTTATTTTGTAGAGATTAATAGGTGTTCGCGAGTTCACTTCAGGTACTCGTGTTAAATTTTAAATTTACCTTCTTGTGAATTCTCCTTTGTAGAGATTAGTAGGTGTTTGCGAGTTAAATTCAGGTAGTCACATTATACTTTAAATTTACCTTATTTTGACATCTCTTTTTCAGAGATTAGCAGGTGTTCGCGAGTAACTCCAGGTACACGCATTATATTTTAAATTTTCCTGATTTTGACTTCTCTTTTACAAAGATTAGCAGTTATTTGCGATGTCACATTTGGTACTCACATTATATTATAAATTTACTATCTTTTGTCTTCCCTTTGGAAGGTGTTCGCGAGTTCACATAAGGTACTTGCGTAATATTCTAAATTTAACTGCTTATGACGTCTTTTTTATAGAGATTAGCCGGTGTTCATGAGTTCAATTCAGGTACTTGCATTTTATTTTAAATTTACCTGCTTATGACATCTCTTATGCAGAGAATAACAGGTGTTCGCGGGTTCACTTCATGTACTCTTTTATATTTTAAATTTACCTACATTTGACTTCTCCTTTATAGATATTAGTAGATGTTCACGAGTTCAATTAAGATACTCATGTTATATTTTAAATTTACTTTCTTTTGACTTCTCTTTGACAAATATTAGCAGGTGTTCGCGAGTTCACATAATGTAATCATGTTATAATTTAAATTTACCTAATTTTGACTTCTCTTTTGTAGAGATTAACAGGTGTTCATGAGTTCACTTCAGCTACTCACATTATATTTTAAATTTACTTTCTTTTGACTTCTCTTTGGCAGATATTAACAGGTGTTTGCGAATTCACTTCAGGAACTCGCGTTATATTTTAAATTTAACTACTTTTTTATTCTCCTTTGTAGAGATTAGTAGGTGTTAGCGATATCAATTCAGGTACTCCTATTATATTTTAAATTTACTTTCTTTGGACTTCTCTTTGGCAGAGATTAGTAGGTGTTCGCGTGTTCACATAAGGTACTCGCGTTATATTTTAAATTTACATGCTTTTTACTTCTCCTTTACAGAGATTAGCACGTGTTTGCATGTTCACTTTAGGTACTCGTGTTTTGTTTTAAATTTACCTTCTATTGGCTTCTCTTTTGCAGAGATAAACATGTGTTTGCGAGTTAACTTCAGGTACTTGCATTATATTTTAAATTGACCTAATTTTTACTTCTCTTTTATAGAGATTAGTAGCTATTAGCGAGTTCACTTTAGGTACTTGCGTTATATTTTAAATTTACTTTCTTTTGACTTCTCTTTGGCATAGATTAGTAGGTGTTCGTGAGTTCACTTCAAGTACTCGTGTTACATTAGAAGGTTTTCGTGAGTTGACTTCATGTACTCGCATTATATTTTAAATTTACCTTATTTTTACTTCTCTTATGTGAAGATTTGCAGGTGTTCGTTAGTTCACTTCAAGTACTCGCATTATATTTTAAATTTACCTACTTTGACTTCTCCTTTGTAGAGATTAGTAGGTGTTCACGAGTTCAATTCAGGTACCCGTGTTATATTTAAAATTTACCTTATTTTTACTTCTCTTTGGAAGAGATTGGCAGGTGTTTGCGAGTTCACATATGGTACTCGAGTTTTATTTTAAATTTACCTGCTTTTGACTTCTCTTTTGTAGAGATTAGTATTTATTTGCGTGTTCACTTAAGGTACTCCCGTTATGTTTTAAATTAACTTCTTTTGAATTCTCTTTGGCAAATATTTGCAGGTGTTCGTGAGTTCACATCAGGTACTCGCCATATATTTTAAATTTACTTTCTTTTCACAACACTTTGGCAGATATTATCAGGTGTTCGCTAGTTCACTTTTGTTACTCACATTATATTTTAAATTTACCTGCTTTTGACTTCTCCTTTGCAGAGATTAGTACATGTTTGCAACCACAGTTCAGGTGCTCGCGTTATATTTTAAATTTGTAGTCATTTAACTTCTCCTTTGTAGAGATTAGCAGGTGTTTGCGAGTTCACTTAAGGTTATTGTGTTTTATTTTAAATTTACATTCTTTTGACATCTCTTATACAGAGATTAGCAGGTGTTTGCAAATTCACATCAGGTACTTGGGTTATATTTTAAATTTACCATTTTTTGACTTCTCTTTTGTAGATATTAGTAGGTGTTCGCGAATTAAATTCTGGTACTCGCATTCTTTTTTTAATTTACCTTCTTTTGACTTCTCTTTGGCAAAGATTAGCAGGTGTTCACATGTTCACATCATGTACTCACGTTATATTTTAAAAATACCAATTTTTGACATCTCTTTTGCAGAGATTAGTAGGTTTTTGCGAGATAACTTCTGGTACTCGTGTTATATTTTTAATTTACCTGCTTTTAAAATCTCTTTGGTGGAGATTAGTAGGTGTTTGTGAGTTCAATTTAGGTACTCGTGTTATACTTTAAATTTAAATTGTTTTAAGTTCTCTTTTGTAGAGAATAGCAGGTATATGCGAGTTTACTTTAGTTACACACCTTATATTTTAAATTTACCTGATTTTGACTTCTCTTTTGAAGAGACTAGTAGGTGTTCGCAAGTTCACATCAGGTACTCTTGTTATATTTTAAATTTACTGTTGGGTATTGTATCCACAATGAACCTGATTTGAAGAAGCCCCTGAACAAGCTAAGTTGAATTGACAATGTATTTGACGATCTTCTATCAAGTTGTGCTTGCAGTTATTCCATGCTAAGTACACACCAATGTCAGGGTGCAGTGGGTCAATATACACAGGACTGCGCAATGTAATCTCTCGTTAAGCAGATCAATGTGTTGACTCACGTGTTCTCTCTCTATTGGAGTGTACTTATTTTCAAGTACAGGGTCAAGGTAGATCAAGAGCGTAAGAGGAGCAAAGATGGGTCAAAGACCAAGTTCGTAGAAAGGAAGAGAAAAATCGTCTAAGTTAAAATCGACTAGAATCACTAAGTCATTCCCGCCGACTTCGACGGGAGTCACTTGTGATTCCCTCCGATTTGTCGGGAATCAGGCTTCATTCCCACCGACCTTTTCTGGATGAATGTTTTCCTACAGAAATTCTGCTAAGGCAAAATCAATGGGAATCACCAAGTGATTCTCGCCGACTTCGACGGGAATCGTTCTGATTCCCGCCGATTTGACAAGAATCAGGTTGCATTCCCGCCGATTCCTACAGGCTGACTAGTTTTACAAGTGGAAATCAGCCAAGGCAGAATTGACGGGAATCGTGAGTGATTCCCGCCGACTTCGACGGGAATCACCGATGATTCTCACCGATTTTGCCTTAGGTAATTTTTGCCTGTTCGCTAGACCGAACCAAGAAGCCATGCGTTGTTTCGGCCGGGGCTAGGGTTTTTCCTTGTGGGCCCAACAACGGTCATTAGGGTTGGCTCGGGTATATATACATGCTTATTTCGAACATCTATAGTGACTTATTCACGCGAAATCAAATAGCCGACGCTGTGCCCTAGCAGATCGTGAAAATCGCCGATCGTATTCGCCGCTCGCAAGATCGTCGTCGCCACAGATCTCAGAAATTCTTTGATCTTCCGATGACAGGACCGAGACTAGCAGTGTATCTCACGCATCTCTCTTGAGATCTCTTGTCTCTCGAATCATAGAACGAAGTTAGTTCTTCATTCTGAATCGATCGAGACGACTGATTTAACTGAGATCGTTCGTAGATCTTGCTTGCTTTGTCAAGAAGATTGGATTCACAAAGCATCGCCGCCGCAACCACTTGCCGTCGCCGATCTTATCAAGATCCTCTCCAAGAGAGTACTCCGGTCATGGACTCTTCATCTCTTTCAAGAAAGCATCAACGAACGAAGAGCAACATCGGATTCTCCACAAGTTTGTTTGTATTTTCTTTACATTCAAGTTTAGTTTATTGTAAAGGAATTTTTATTCCTAGTTGTAAGGGTTGGGTGCAACCCGTGGTGGAGGAGTAGTGACTCCTTTTGTTGGAAGGGTTCCTTTCGTAGTGTGAGGATTGGATTTTAATCCGGTTGGTGATGTGACAGAGTCATCCCTTTGTGGGAGATAGGTCGAAGGGGGAGATTGGACGTACCCAAATCGGGGAACCACTATAATTGCTTGTGTGCTTTTCTGTGCTGTGTTTGTTTATTTGTGCAGGTAATTTAAGTTCCGCAAAAGACTGCACGACACCTATCCCCCCCCTAGGTGGATTTAGTTGACACTAGAGACTTTCAAGTGTTATCAGAGGGAGGTTCCTCAACAATAAGGTTAACACCTTGAGTAAGATCCCATCTCTAGTGTAAAGAAGAAAGAAGATCTTTGAAATGGACGGACTCAAGTATTCAGAGAAGATCCCAGTGTGCACCAAGCTAAAATTTCCCATCTAGAAAGAAAGGATCAGGTTCTACATGGAAGAAGCCGACCCTCGACTCTTCATGGTAGTGGAGGAGGGACCTCATATCTTCACTAAGGCCTCCACCATTGATCCGACCAAGATGGTGCCGAAGAAGCTCTCTGAAATGGACAAGGATGAGATGGTGTTAGTCGGTCTTGACAAGAAGGCACAGAACATTCTTGTCAGCGCCATCGATGACTCCATGATGTAGAACTTCAGCAATTGCAGGACTGCTACGGACATCTGGAACTGCCTGATCATCCTGATGGAAGGCACAGATGAAGTAAGGGATGATCAAAGAGCCCTTCTGAACCAAAAGTATGAGGCCTTCAGGCAAGGTCCCAAGGAAGAGATCGGAGTGACTTTCGAGAACTTCCTGAAGATCGTCAAATCCCTGAAGGGCTATGGCAGAGTTTTCACCGATGGTGAATTAAATGACAAATTCCTTAGATCCCTTACTAAGGAATGGGACACCAAGATCTGTGCTATTAGAGAATTTGTCAAGCTGTAAGAAACTGATCCCCAGATTCTGTTTGGGAATCTTATGTTCTATGAGCTTCAGCAGAACTCCAGAAAAGCTGAAGAAGAAGCCGAAAAAGCTGCTGCCAAAGAAAAGACTGTAGCCCTGAATGCCAATCACTCAAGGAAAGGCAAGGGTACAGCCTCGTCCCGCTCTTGGAAAAGGAATGAGGAAGAAGACTCTGAGCCATGCTCTTCCGGCTCAGAGCTATCTGAAGAAGAATTATCCCTCATCACTCGAGAATTCAAGAAGTTCCTCAAGATGAGGAATCAAAGAAAGAGAGACGGCTCCTCCTCCAGACATCAGAAGAAGAATTACTCTTCTGACAGGTATGAACCTAAACAGAACAAACATCGCTCTGCAGACATTATTTACTTTGGATACAATAATCCAGGCCACGGCGTTGCTGACTGCCACCAAAGCAAGAAAGATAAGGGGAAGGGAGAGGAGCGCAGGTCCTCTAGAGATAAGAAGAAGGAGAGGAGCTACATTGCCAAAAAGACAAAGACACTGAGTGAGTCTGATTCGTCAGACTCCAGTGATGATGAGGAAGCCTACTTCGGTCTAATGGGTCGCTTTAACTCAGAAGGAGACTGTCCCCCATTTACTGGGAAGGTAAAAGATCGTACCCCCCTCTCTGACTCTGACTCTGAGTCTCCTGATGATGATCTCGAGGACATCCCATCTGCCCGTGAAGCTGAGCTCCTCGAAAAGTATGAGCTTCTGCTTAATACATTTGAGGAATGCTGTAAGAGGTTGAGGGCTCAGAAAAAGGAAGTCAAATTCCTTAAGGCTGAGGGTGTGTCTCTAAGAGAAGAGATCACTAGCTTGATCTTTCTCCGACAGGGACACCTGGACCTGACTTCTTAGCACTCAGAGTCTCTAAGCCTCCTTGACAAGAAACAGGAAGAAATCAACAAGTTAGAAGAATAGCTTGTGGCAGAAAGGAAGATTGTCAAAAGCTTCTCCATGCCCAAGACCGTTCTCCTCTGGTTGATGAATTCTCTGCTCAAGCTAAGGGGGCTGGCTTAGGGCATGTGGGTGTGCCTGGTAAATCATCCAGGAGAAATAGAAAATAGAGGAAAAATAAGGCTGCTATGAAGGTCTCTACTGCAGAAAAGAGAAAGGCCCCACTGGATACTGTTTTATTCAGAAAGCCTGGCTTTCCTTGTAATGAGCAGGACTTTGAGTCAACATATGGCCACTTCTTTCGGCCCTCGGTTGAAAATCCCAACAGCTGGTATGATGGTTGGGCCTTCCCCCGAAACTACGGTGAGAGTGTCTTCAAGGCACCTTATGAGGAAATCCAAGTGGAGAATTATGGCCATTTCTCTAGCGGCCATAATAGGAAGCAAACACCAAAGGCCAAGCCTGTTATACTGAAGGAACAGGAAGTGAAGAAATCATGTGACTGCTCTCATCATGATGCCTCCACCTCCAGATCTAAGGCCCTAGCTTGACCCACCGTTCCAAGGGTGAAGCAGGAGCCTAGGAAATGGTACAACAGGTTTGATTGTTGGTGCTGTGGCAAAGTTGGTCACTTTGCCGTGGATTGCTGGTTTAATCAAAGATTCAACGAGACTCCTCATATTTGCAATGCGAGGCCGACCACTCATAGGGTTAACTACCCGAGGTGGACTGTGCTAATAAGGAATCTAGGACCCAAGTTCGATTGGGTTCCTAAGGGAAACTAATTCTGTTTTGCAGGTATGTCCACAGGCCACCAAAACGCCTATCTGGTACTTGGACAGTGGATGTTCCCAGCATATGACCGGGACAAGAAGCCTATTGCGTGTTTACTCCCTAGTCAAAATGGACCAAAAGTCATCTTTGGAGGATCTGATCGAGGAGTCACTAGATGTTATGGTATGATTTCCAACGGTGTATTCTCTATCACTGACGTGGCCTATATTGAAGGGTTAAACCATAACCTGATCAGTGTAAGCCAGTTGTGTGATAAAGGATACAACATTAAGTTCTGCAAGTACAAGTGCTTGATAATATCGTGTGCCTCTTGGAGATGGTATTAACTGGCATTAGGAGCAAAAATATCTTTTGCTTAGATTTTCTTAGCTTAGACTCTTCTACCTCCGTGGGCCTAGTAGCAGAAGGCAGTGCATCTCTTTGTGAGAAATGGCATAAGAGATTAGCACATATTAATTTCAAGACTATTAATATGTTGTTTTCTAAGAATTTAGTAAGGGATGCCCCTACTATTAGGTGCATCAAAGATAGACCCTGTCCTGAATGCCAGAAGGGCAAACAGACTCGGGCTACCTTTAAGGGCATTATAGACAAAGACTCCTCCAGATGTCTTTATCTTCTACATATGGACATGTTCGGTCCAGTGCAAGTTCATAGCTTAGGAGGCAAATCGTATACGCTAGTGATTATTCATGATCACTCTAAGTTTGCGTGGGTGTTCTTCTTGATACGAAAGTCAGATACGTTTGACTTCTTCACTAACTTTGTCAAGCAGATTCAGAATGAACTTGACTGCTCTGTGGTCAAAATCAGAAGTGACCATGGAACAGAATTCGAGTATGGTGCTATGACAAAATTCTTTGAAGAACATGGTATCTTTCATGAGTTTTCCTCCCCGCGTACTCCTCAGCAAAACGGAGTTACGGAGAGGAGAAATAGAACACTCATTGAAGCATGTACGACAATGTTGAATGACGCTTCTCTTCCAGAGTACTTCTTGGCAGAGGTTATCAGTACAGCTTGTCATGTGCAGAACCGGGCATTGATAAACAAGAATCATCGTAAGATGCCTTATGAGCAACTGAAAGGCAGGAAACCGACCATGTCCTATTTAAGGATTTTGGTTGCAGATGCTATGTACTCAATAATGGGAAGTACCCACGTACTTAATTCGGAGAAAAATGCTTCGAAGGCATCTTTATGGGCTATAGTAGCCATAGTCGGGCGTATAAGGTCTTCAATAAGAAAACCCTAGTGGTAGAGGAGTCCATTAATGTTCTTTTTGATGAAGGAAGCTTGCTTCATTGCAATTCTTCCAGTGGAATTCTTGAAGATGCAGGTGCAAGGCTTTAACAGTTAAGTCTCGATGAGACTGCAAAAGGTGCAACTCCCAAGTACTTCAAGGTTTCCACCTCAATGGAAACCAAAGAAGTTGACGATCAGGATGGAGAAAATCTCCCAGAAGAAGGAGAAGCCCGAGAAGCTGTCAGAGCTCTATATTCCAGACTCCTTGAGCTCCGACATGTGAGGGATCATCCTAGAGATCAGATCATAGGAGATCCTCATGACAGTGTCAGAACTCGGAGAGGTATAATTAACGAGATTTTGCACCTTAGTTTTCTGTCACAGGTTGAGCCCAATAAGTTCGATGAAACGAACAAAGATGCGTCATGGATATTGTCCATGCAAGATGAACTGCATCAATTTGAATGATGCAATGTCTGGACGCTTGTTCCCAGACCAAAGAACAAGAATTTGATCGGCACTAAGTGGATCTTAAAAAACAAACTGGATGAACACGGTGTCATCATCAAGAATAAGGCCAGACTGGTGGCTCAAGGCTACAGACAGGAGGAGGGGATTGACTTCGACCAAACCATTGCACCGGTTGCAAGGCTTAAGGCGATCAGATTATTCGTAGCATATGCCTCTCACAAAGGATTCACGGTCTATCACATGGACGTGAAATCTACGTTCCTAAATGAAAATTTTAAAGAGGAAGTATATGTCACGCAACCCACAGGTTTTGTTAATCCATCACTTCCTAATGATGTTTATTTTCTTAATAAAGCATTATATGGATTAAAACAAGCTCATCGAGCCTTGTATGAGACTCTGTCTAGTTTTCTTCTTGAGAACAAGTTCTCGAGAGGAAAAATAGATAAGACATTGTTTCTTAGGGAAGTCAAAGGCAAGATTCTGCTGGTGTAAATCTATGTCGATGACATAATATTCGGCTCAACGGACAACAATCTTTGCAAAAAGTTTTCCAAACTTATGCAAGGAAAGTTTGAAATGAGCAGCAAGGGAGAGCTAAAGTATTTCTTGGGACTTCAAGTGAAGCAGTCTGAGGATGGAATTTTCATCTCTCAGGTGAATTTCACAAATGAACTCCTCACGAAATTCGGAATGGAGAATGCAACCTCTATGAGGACTGTAACACCCCTATCCGTCGTATAGAATATAACAGTAGGTCCGGCCGGGGCCCGACGCCATATACTACGGACAGACCGGTTGGTTACGCGTTGAAACCATACAACCAATCACCAACGTCCTACACAGAGTCATTCTAGCGGAAGCAAATTATTGAGTTGCACGAAACGAGAACCCTGCCAAGCAAGAATGTCCACTACAGAAGTAACAATAGGAATGAAAAATACAAAAGTACCGGCCTTATGGCCTTACAAGGTTTGCTTAACAAAACATGTCTTACATACTTCGGCTCGCAGGCCGGCCATACATGAAATAAACGGAAAGAATAAAAAGGGGTTAGGCCTTCGAGGGCCAGCACCGCAACATGGGCTTTAGCCCGCTATTTTTCGCTCGGCTCCGCAGCACCTGCAATCACAAATCACCGCCCGGTGGCAAACAAAAGCAACGGTCAGCTATGCTGACCAAATTATAACGATCCCGCCCCCAAAATCGGGGCGGCGATGCTCTTTCCCTACACTTTATTAGTATAGGCAATATCTTAGTGTGAACACACATCATCACAGGCGTAGGCTCGCACGGCCACACACCTCGTGCACACAGGGCACATTCACGGCGAACCGGCCAACGTCACGTCAATTCAAGCCATAGACGTTCCCGTTCCACCACCGACTCATGGACGGCCAACCATATGAGCATTTTGCATTCGTGGCCTTGGTCACGGCAATTTAAGCCATATACCGCCGAAGACCCTCATCCATGCCAACGGTCCTACCGAACGACATAGATTGGGTACGGTTCCGCCTGACCCGTGCTCACACCGCAATGACAATTTAAGCCATATGCGCAGGTCAAGACTCACCGAGTCCCGTTTCCACCACAATAATCACATAACCCGGTTATGTTCACGTTGGCTCCCCGACCATTGTGTTGGAAAACCCGCTTTTGCCCAGTTTTCCGGGTGCACCTTGGAGTTAATCTCCAAGGCTCCCTGATGCAATCTACCACGTAGAAACCCGAAAACACCCAAACATCCGGATTCTTGCCCGGTTCAAATGCAATGCAACATCACCGATCCGGCTCTACTTGTCCGGATAGGCTTCACACACAATGCCTATGTCCGTTTTCGCATACGGACTCTACACAAGGGGGACTTTACATATCTACCCCAAGGAACGCTCCAACTCTTCGCTCACTCGCGAGAGAGGGCTTCCTATGCAAAGGGAAAAAGAGGGCTTCACATGCCCAAGGATGAGAAATCGTTACCCTTGCGTTCTTCCGCGGCGCCATAAAAATCTACGCGGATGAAAAGCACCGCAATCTCCTTGCCTCCGCGGATCCGGACTCGGATCGAGAATCGGAGCTCCGAAGCTCCACCGGCGGCCGGAGTTGACCACCTTCTTCCTCCTCCAAGCTCTCCCTTCTCTCTAGACTTTAGAGAGAGAGAACCCAAGTGAAAATGTGGTTTGCAAACCCTATTTTCGGGTTTAAGTTGCCAGCAACCACTCCCAGCCGTCGGATCCCATGCCAAGGAAACGAACGGCCACAATTAGGCCTCAAAATACAAAATCTGGAGCCGAACACGGGTTGCAACACGGCCGTGTGCCTGGCCGTGTCACCCATTCGGCGTCTCGACCGATTCGAAACCAGCACACGGCCCTTGACACGGCCTATGACACGGCCGTGTCACATGTGACACGCCCGTGTTGGTACCCGTGTCACGACCCCCGTGTGCAATCGGCCAACACTTCGCAGTCAGAGAGGTATACGGCCTTGCGACACGGCATAGGACATGCCCGTGTCACATGTGACACGCCTGTGTCTGTGCCCGTGTCACGGCCCGTGTACTACTGTGTCGATTCGCTTGAGTGACACGGCCTGGGACACGCCCGTGTCCTAGGCCGTGTCCCACCACTCGACACTCGATGACCGCCGACACGGCGACCGCACGACCCATGGTCGAACACGCCTTGACACGACCTCCGACACGCCCGTGTCGGGACCCGTATCACCTGCTTCAAAACCCCGTTTGGCTTAAAAAATGCCACCCGTCCCTCTTTTGAGTTTCGGGGTGTTACAACTCTCTCCCTCTTAAAAGAATTTCGCCCACGAAATTACTAAAGGAAAGTAAACATAAAACCAAGAGCGGTACCTGAGCGGAATAACTCTGGGTACTACTCCAGCATGGTCTGCTCCCGTTCCCAAGAGAGCTCCTCATGACCGCAATTATCCCACCTGACCTTAACCATCCGGATCTCCTTGTTACGAAGTCGCTTAACTTCGGAGTCTTCAATACGAACGGGCTTGACCCTAGTCATCAACCCTTCGTCCACCGGTACTTGATCAACTGCGATCACCTGCGAAGGCTCTTGCACTGCCTTCCGCAATACAGAGATGTAGAACACATCGTGTAGTCCACTCAACTCTACCGATAGCTTCAAACTGTACGCGGCTTCGCCGACTCGCTCCAGGACCTCAAAAGGTCCAAGGTATCTTGGGCTCAGCTTCTTCAAGCGTCTCACCCGCGAAACCCCCTTGAACGGCTTCACTTTCAAGTATACCCAATAGCCTACCGCGAACTCCACGTTCCGGTGCTTGGCATTGTAATACTTTGCCTGCCTGTCCTGAGCGATTAACAAGCGCTCCCGAATGACCCGCACCAACGAGGTAGCACTCTCCACCTCCTGCTTCTTGTACAACCTTGCCTCACCCGTTTCAAGCCACGATAACGGCGTGCGACACTTCCTACCATACAGGGCCTTGAAGGGTGCCATTTGTATACTCGCTTGGTAGCCATTGTTGTACGCAAACTCCACCAAAAACAGGTGGTCCTCCCAATGCTTCCCGAAGTCTAGGACACACATGCGGAGCATGTCCTCCATCGTTCTATTGACTCTCTCGGTCTGCCCATCCGTCTGCGGATGGAAGGCTGTGCTGAACTTCAACTTTGTCCCCAGCATCTGCTGCACAAACCTCCAATCATTGGATGTGAAACGCCCATCGCGATCACTCACAATGCTGCGAGGCACACCATGCAGTCTAACTATATTGTCAACATACAACTTTGCCAATTTCTCCACTGGATCATCCTTCCTATGCGGAATGAAATGCGACACTTTAGTTAACCGATCTACGATCACCCAGATGGCGTCGTTCCCTTTCTGCGACCTTGGCAACCCATGCACAAAGTCCATAGATATGTCGTCAAACTTCCACTCCGGTATAGGCAAGGACTTCAGAAATCCTCCCGGCTTTTGGCACTCCGCCTTCACCAAGGCGCATGTTTGGCACTTAGCCACAAACAACACCACATCTTTCTTAAGCCCCGGCCACCAAAACAGCTTCTTGAGGTCATGGTACATCTTTGTGCTCCCTGGGTGGATCGAGTACTTGGTATGATGAGCCTCGTACATCAACTCCGCCCGTAGGTTACTCCTGCTTGGGACGCACAACCGATGATCCTTCCTTAGCAACCCATCTTCCACTGAAAACTGGGAATTTGACCCATCCAACGCTGCCTCCATAAGCTCCTTCATGGAGTCATCTAACTCCAATGCCTGCCAAACCCGATCAGCCAGGTCATACTGGACCTCTGTCCAGTTCAACATTGCTTTGGCGCTCGTCTGCTTGTCAACGCAATAGATCTCAAGCTCCTCCAACTCCCGTACTAGCCGCTCATCATGCACCGACAACCAGTTAGCTTGGGCGGGAGCCCTGCGGCTCAGCGCATCCACAACTACATTGCCCATACCGGGTACATAATGTATCTTGAAGGTGTAGTCCCCCAGGAACTCCATCCACCTCCTCTGCCTCATATTAAGGTCCTTCTGATCCAACAAGTATTTTAGGCTCTTGTGATCGGTGTATATATCGACCTTTATGCCGTATAGGTAGTGCCTCCACAACTTAAGTGCAAATATCACGACCGCCAACTCCAAGTCATGGACCGGATAGTTCCTTTCATGCACTTTCAGCTGACGCGATCCATACGCAATCACACTTCCATGCTGCAACAACACGCAATCCAAACCACTACCTGAAGCGTCTCTATACACGTCAAAACACTCGGTCCCACTCGGCGAACTAAGCACTGGCGCCGTGGTCAACCGTCTCTTCAGCTCCTCAAATGCTTGCACGCACTCCTGCGTCCATAAGAATCTCTGCTCTTTCCTTGTCAACTTCGTGAGAGGTAGCGCTATCCGCGAGAAGTTCTCTACAAAGCGCCTGTAATATCCGGCAAGCCCGAGAAAACTACGGACTTCCGCGACAGAAGACAACGCAGGCCACTCCCGTATCGCAACGATCTTCGCCGGATCCACCGCTATACCTTCCCAACTAACAATGTGACCAAGGAACGCTACTGAGGGTAGCCAGAACTCGCACTTGGAGAATTTCGCATAAAGCTCATTCCTCCTCAAATTCTCCAACACCAGATGCAAGTGCTTGAAGTGAACTTTTTCGCACTGCGAGTACACCAATATATCATCAATAAAAATGATCACAAAGCGATCCAGGAAATCTCGGAACGTCCTGTTCATCAAGTCAACAAATACTGACGGCGCATTCGTCAGTCCAAACGGCATGACCGTGAACTCGAAATGCCCATACCTTGTGCTGAAGCCGTCTTCGGGATATCACATTCCCTTATCCTCAGCTGATAGTACCCCGACTTAAAGTCCAACTTAGAATATACTGACGATCCGACTAACTGATCAAAGAGATCATCAATCCTCGGGATCGGGTACTTGTTCTTTTCCGTCAGCTTGTTCAACTCTCTGTAGTCGATACACAACCGCATACTACCATCCTCCTTCTTAACGAAGAGGACCGGTGCGCTCCAAGGTGACAAGCTTGGACGCACATACCCTTGCTCCATCAGCTCCTCTAGCTGAACTTTCAACTCTGCCATCTCCTTAGGCGCCAACCTATATAGAGCACGTGACACCGGTTTGGCCCCCGGTACGAGCTCGATGGTGAAATCAATCTCCCGCTGCGGTGGCGCTCCAGGAAGACTATCCGGGAACACATCGGGGTATCCACAAACAACCGGGATGCTATCTAACGTGGACTTTGGCTCCACAGCCCCCACTATTGCAAAGAACAGCTCTGCACCAGCACGAACTGCCTTTACCACCTGAAGAGCAGACATCAGCGTCTTGCTCAACCCCTTGAGTCCCTCGAATGTTGTCCCCCGCCCAACTCCCAGCTTGATCTCCTTCCGGTCGCAATCAATCCAAGCTTTCTGCTCCGAAAGCCAATCCATCCCAAAGATCACGTCGAACTCTACTAGCGGCAGCAATGATGCTAGCAAGTCGAACTCTTGGCTCCCAATGTGAACCTTTACGAAGCACACCCTGTCCGCACGCATCGAGCACCCATTCGGTAGCAGCACATCCAACTTGTCCTTCGCCATCGAAGAAGGGACTCCGATGCGTGATATGAAATTTTCGGACAAGAAGGAGTGTGAAGCTCCCGTGTCGAACAGTGCCCATGCCGGACTATCACTAATCCCAACAAAGCCTATACAAACAATATTAGGCTAACAAGCAATAGATAACAGTATATAAAGTTAACTTGCTGTAAATTAACTCGTACCTGTCACCACGTCAGCTTGTTTGATGGCCTCCTACTGGCCCAAGTTATAGACTCTAGGCTGAGTCGGAGCATAGTGGGACGCAGTTGACTCCACCGCCTTGCCCTTCTCTTCGTAAGTAGCTCCTTGCTTTCTCTCAGACTTCGGGCGTCCGCTCCAGCAATCGCGGGCAAAGTGCCCCGTCTTTCCACATGTGAAACAAGCGCCCGGGGTTCGATTAGTAGTTGCCCCCGAGGCACCCGCAGAAGAAGCTGGACCTGACGTCCTAGCCTTCTTGAAGAATTTTCGATAGCCCGACTTCGACGTAGTCGGCGCTTTGATTTCCAATTTCTTCCCGCCAGAATCCTTCTTAGCTTGCACATTTCTCATGTCCTTCTCCAAGGACCGGGCCGAGTTGACCAAGGTTAGGAAACCCTGCGCTATGGGCCCTAACAGTAGCAACCTCAACTCATCTCTTAACCCTTCGTAGAAGCGGTTAGTCTTTCACTCCTTGTCGGCAAAGGTAGCGCTAGCATATCTCCCCAACCGAGTAAACTCGTGGAGGTACTCGTCTACAGTGCTATCTCCTTGCACCAACTTTTGGAACTCGTTCTCCAATGCGATTCTCTGCACTGAGGGGAGGTATCGAGCCATGAACAATCTCTAAAACTCCGCCATAGGAACTTCGGCCAACGGCCTTACCCTCAACTGGTGTAGCTCTAGGCCTTCCCACCATAACCTTGCATCCCCATCCAACAGGAACGTCGCTATTGTGGTCTTCTGCGACTCTTCCGTTTCTGTAGCTGTCATCACCCTATTTACTCTTGAGAGCCAATCTTCAGCCTAGGTCGGGGTTCCCGTCCCCGAGAACACCGGTGGGTGGAAGCCCATCACATGCTTCAACTGTCTCTCAGTTGCTCTCCTAGGAAACTCCGGCTCCACCGCCACCTGCTCATCCCTTCTAGGCTCCGCCGCTTGGAGCGGCACTTGCTCCCCCGCAGGAGCAGGCTGCTGCACCTGTCTTGCAGGTTGCGCATTAATCATAGCAAAGACAGCTTCTGCCACCAATCTAATGGTCTCGGCAGACGAAGGTGTTGCAGGCGCTTCACTTGGCACACTACTCGCCTAAGAACCTGGCCGTTCTGACGGTCCAGCACCACTTCTGGTCACCTATAATCGTGCAAAACACCGATAAGCGACCAAAAATTACTGCAAACAGCAATTATAGGAACACGCAGGTTCCTCAAACATGTGTATTTTCATTCCTAAGTGGACATTCATGGGTTCTTTTCATGTTATAACGCTGACGCACACATGTGCTCACCACCCCTTAAAGTGAATTCGTCCACGAATTCATTTAAGTTTGACCGAAACCAGTAGTCTGATACCAATTTGTAACACCCCTATCCGTCGTATAGCATATAGCAGAAGGTCCGGCCGGGGCCCGACGCCATATACTACGGACAGACCGGTTGGTTACGCGTTGAAACCATACAACCAATCACCAACGTCCTACACAGAGTCATTCTAGCGGAAGCAAATTATTGAGTTGCACGAAACGAGAACCCTGCCAAGCAAGAATGTCCACTACAGAAGTAACAATAGGAATGAAAAATACAAAAGTACCGGCCTTATGGCCTTACAAGGTTTGCTTAACAAAATATGTCTTACATACTTCGGCTCGCAGGCCGGCCATACATGAAATAAACGGAAAGCATAAAAAGGGGTTAGGCCTTCGAGGGCCAGCACCGCAACATGGGCTTTAGCCCGCTATTTTCCGCTCGGCTCCGCAGCACCTGCAAGCACAAACCACCGCCCGGTGGCAAACAAAAGCAACGGTCAGCTATGCTGACCAAATTATAACGATCCCGCCCCCAAAATCGGGGCGGCGATGCTCTTTCCCTGCACTTTATTAGTATAGGCAATATCTTAGTGTGAACACACATCATCACAGGCGTAGGCTCGCACGACCACACACCTCGTGCACACAGGGCACATTTACGGCGAACCGGCCAACGTCACGTCAATTCAAGCCATAGACGTTCCCATTCCACCACCGCCTCATGGACGGCCAACCATATGAGCATTTTGCCTTCCTGGCCATGGTCACGACAATTTAAGCCATAGACCGCCGAAGACCCTCATCCATGTCAACGGTCCTACCGAACGACATAGATCGGGTACGGTTCCGCCTGACCCATGCTCACACCGCAACGGCAATTTAAGCCATATACGCAGGTCAAGACTCACCGAGTGTCGTTTCCACCACAATAATCACATAACCCGGTTATGTTCACGTTGGCTCCCCGGCCATCGTGGTGGCAAAACCCGCTTTTGACCAGTTTTCCGGGTGCACCTTGGAGTTAATCTCCAAGGCTCCCTGATGCAATCTACCACGTAGAAACCCGAAAACACCCAAACATCCGGATTCTTGCCAGGTTCAAATGCAATGCAACATCACCGATCCAGCTCTACTTGTCCGGATAGGCTTCACACACAATGCCTATGTCCGTTTTCGCATACGGACTCTACACAAGGGGGACTTTACATATCTACCCCAAAAAACGCTCCAACTCTTCGCTCACTCGTGAGAGAGGGCTTCCTATGCAAAGGGAAATACAGGGCTTCACATGCCCAAGGATGAGAAATCGTTACCCTTGCGTTCTTCCGCGGCACCATGAAAATCTACGCGGATGAAAAGCACCGCAATCTCCTTGCCTCCGCGGATCCGGACTCGGATCGAGAATCGGAGCTCCGAAGCTCCACCGGCGGCCGGAGTTGACCACCTTCTTCCTCCTCCAAGCTCTCCCTTCTCTCTAGACTTTAGAGAGAGAACCCAAGTGAAAATGGGGTTTGCAAACCCTATTTTCGGGTTTAAGCTGCAAGCAACCACTCCCAGCCATCGGATCCCAAGCCAAGGAAACGAACGGCAACGATTAGGCCTCAAAATACAAAATCTGGGGCCGAACACGGGTTGCAATACGGCCGTGTGCCTGGTCGTGTCACCCATCCGGCGTCTCGGCCGATTCGAAACCAGCACACGGCCCTTGACACAGCCTATGACACGGCCGTGTCACATGTGATACGCCCGTGTTGGTACCCATGTCACGACCCCCGTGTGCAATCGGCCAACACTTCACAGTCAGAGAGGTACACGGCCTTGCGACACGGCATAGGACATGCCCGTGTCACATGTGACACGCCCGTGTCTGTGCCCATGTCACGGCCCGTATACCACTGTGTCGATTCCCTTGAGTGACACGCCCTGGGACACGCCCGTGTCCTAGGCCGTGTCCCACCACTCGACACTCGACGACCGCCGACACGGCGACCGCATGACCCGTGGTCGAACATGCCCTGACACGGCCTCCAACATGCCCGTGTCGGGACCCGTGTCACCTGCTTCAAAACCCCGTCTTGGCTTAAAAAATGCCACCCGTACCTCTTTTGAGTTTCGGGGTGTTACAAGGACTCTAATGGGATCCACTGTGTCTCTGGACAAGGATGAGAAAGAGAAACCTTTTGATGAAACCAAATACAGAAGCATAATTGGATCCCTGCTCTACCTTACTACTAGTAGACCAGAAATTATGTTTTCCACATGCGTTTGTGACAGATATCAGGTGAACACTAAGGAATCTCATTATGTCGCTGTAAAGCGAATTCTTAGATACCTTAAAGGTACACCAAATCTTGGCTTGTGGTACCCAAGAAACAATGATGTCGAGCTGATAGGCTTTTCAGATGCTGACTTTGTAGGAAGTGGGGATGATTGGAAAAGCACTTCTGAGACATGCCAATTCCTCGGAAGAAGGATTATATCGTGGAACAGTAAAAAGCAGAACTGTGTTGTAATCTCTACGGCTGAATCGGAGTACATTTCAGCAGGCAGCTGTTGCGCACAACTTCTATGGATCAGAAATAAACTCGAAGATTATGACTTACAGTTCAGAGAAGTTCCTATGTATTGCGACTCCTCGAGCGCAATAGCAATTGCGAACAATCCAGTGTCGCACAGCAGAACAAAGCATATTGAAGTGCGCTACCACTTCATTCAGGAGCATGTTGAAAACAAAGATATCTCTCTCTACTATATCCCCACGGATAAGCAGATTGCAGATATCTTCACAAAGCCCCTAGACGAGGCCAAGTTCAGACTCTTCAAAACTGAACTCGGCATGCTGAACTATGAAGATTAAAGCCTGAAGGGCTCAAGGCTCTTGGATCAAGGGGGAGCATCTGGTATGGATTCAAGAACGAGCACGGATGCAAGAACTAAGGGGGAGCTTTGTGCTCCAAGTGTAGTCCCAGATTTGGAGAAGCCGAAAAGGGGGAGATTACCCTCTCGACTAAGGCTAAGGGGCTGCCAATGTTAAGTATGCTCTCTGGAAAATTGTAATGAATTTCACTCTCAACTAAATTTTTAGTTTATGATTTTCATTCCCATCTGTTCTATTCACCTTAGCTTATAGGGTTTAGGCTTCTTCAAATAGGGGGATATTGTTGGGTATTGTATCCACAATGTACCTGATTTGAAGAAGCCCCTGAACAAGCTAAGTTGAATTCACAATGTATTTGACGATCTTCTATCAAGTTATGCTTGCAGTTATTCAATGCTAAGTACACACTAATATCACGGTGCAGTGGGTCAATATACACGGGTCTACACAACGTAATCCCTCGTTGAGCAGATCAGTGTGTTGACTCACGTGTGCTCTCTCAATTAGAGTGTACTTATTTTCAAGTACAGGGTCAAGGTAGATTAAGAGCAGAAGTGGATCAAAGATGGGTCAAATACCAAGTTCATAGAAAGGAAGAGAAAAATCATCTAAGTTAAAATCGGCGAGAATCACTAAGTCATTCCCCCCGACTTCGACGGGAGTCACTTTGATTCTCGCCGATTCGTCGGGAATCAGGCTTCATTCCCGCCGACCTCTTCCAGATGACTGTTTTCCTACAGAAATTCTGCTAAGGCAGAATCAACGGGAATAACCAAGTGATTCTCGCTGACTTCGACGAGAATCGTTCTGATTCCTGCCAATTCGACGAGAATCAGGTTGCATTCCCGCCGATTCCCACGGGCTAACTAGTTTTACAACTAAAAATTGGCCAAGGCAGAATTGATGGGAATCATGAGTGATTCCCGCCAACTTCGACGGGAATCACCAATGATTCTCGCAGATTTTGCCTTAGGAAATTTTTGCCTGTTCGCTGGACTGAACCAAGAACCGTGCGTTGTTCCGGCCGGGGTTAGGGTTTTTCCTTGTGCGCCCCACAACGGTCATTAGGGTTGGCTCGGGTATATATACATGCTTATTTCGAACATCTACAGTAACTTATTCACGCGAAATCAAGAAGCTGATGTCGTGCCCAAGCAGATCGCGAAAATCGAAGATCGCTGTCGCCGCTCGCAAGATCATCGCCGCCGCAGATCTCAGAGAGTCTTTGATCTTCCGACGACAGGACCCAGACTAACAGTGTGTCTCACGCATCTCTCTTGAGATCTCTTGTCTCTCGAATCATTGAATGAAGTTAGTTCTTCATTCTGAATCGATCGAGACGACTGATCCAACTGAGATCGTTCGTAGACCTTGCTTGCTTCATCAAGAAGATTTGATTCACAAAGCATCGCCGCCGCAACCACTTGCCGCCACCGATCTTGTCAAGATCCTCTCCAAGAGAGTACTCCGGTCGTGGACTATTCGTCTCTTTCAAGAAAGCATCAACGAATGAAGAGCGACATCGAATTCTCCAAAAGTTTGTTTGTATTTTCTTTATATTCAAGTTTAGTTTATTGTAAAGGAACTTTTATTCCTAGTTGTAAGGGTTGGGTGCAACCTGTGGTGGAGGAGTAGTGACTCCTTTGGTTTGAAGGGTTCCTTCCATAGTGTTAGGATTGGATTTAAATTCGGTTGGTGAAGTGACTGAGTCATCCCTTGGTGGGAGATAGGTCAAAGTGGGAGAGTGGACGTACCCAAATTGGGGAACCACTATAATTGCTTGGGTGCTTTTCTGTGCTGTGTTTGTTTATTTGTGCATGTAATTTAAATTTCGTAAAAGACTGCACGACACCTATTCCCCCCCATAGTTTGATTTAATTGACACTAGAGACTTTCATTTACTATCTTTGGACTTATCTTTTGCAGGTGTTTGCGATTTCACTTCAGGTACTTGCATTATATTCTAAATTTAACTGCTTTGACTTCTCTTTTATAGAGATTAGCAGGTGTTCACAAGTTTGCTTCAGGTACTTGCATTACATTTTTAATTTACTCGCCTATGACATCTCTTATGCAGAGATTAGCAAGTGTTTGCGAGTTCACTTCAGGCACTCACATTATATTTTAAATTTACCGACTTTTCACATATCCTTTGCAGAGATTAGCAGTTGTTTGCGTGTTCACTTAAGGTACTCGTGTTATATTTTAAATTTACCTTCTTTTGACTTCTCGTTTGCACAGATTATGAAGTATTTGCGAGTTCACTTTTTGTCCTTGAATTATATTTTAAATTAATCTGTTTTTTACTTCTCTTTTGCAGAAATTAGCAGGTGTTCGTGAGTTCACTTCAGGTACTCGCATTATATTTTATATTTATTTTTTTTAATTCTCTTTGGCATAGATTAGCTTGTGTTCGCGAGTACACATCAGGTACTCGCATTATATTTTATATTTACCTGCTTTTGACTTTTCTTTTGAAGAGATAAGCAGGTGTTCGCGAGTTCACTTCAGATACTCATTTTATATTTGAAATTTACCGGAATTTGACTTCTCTTATATAGATATTAGCAGGTGTTCGCGTGTTAACTTTAGGTACAAGCGTTATATTTTAAATTTTCATGGTTTTGACTTCTCCTTTGGAGAGATTAGTATGTGTTCACGAGTTCAATTCAAGTACTCGTGTTACAATTAAAATTTACCTAAATTTGACTTCTCTTTTGTAGAGATTAGCAGGTGTTCCTGAGTTCATATCAGGTACTCGGGTTATATTTTAAATTTACCTTGTTTTGCTTCTCTTTTGTAGAGATTAGTAGGTGTTCACAAGTTCACATCAGGTACTCGCATTATATTTTAAATTAACTTCTTTTGGCTTGTCTTTGGTAGATATTAGAAGTTATTCGTGAGTTCACATCAGGTACTCGCATTATATTTTAAATTTACTTTGTTTTAACTTCTCATTGGCAGATATTAGCAAGTGTTCACGAGTTCACTTCAGGTAGTCACGTTATATTTTAAATTTACATGCTTTTGACTTCTCCTTTGCAGAGATTATTAGGTGTTTGTGAGTTCAATTTAGGTACTCGCGTTATATTATAAATTTATCTGCTTTTAACTACTCCTTTGCAGAGATTAGTAGGTATTTGCGAGTTCACTTCAGGTATTAGCCATATATTTTAAATTTACCTGCTTTTGAAATCTCTTATGCAGATATTAGCAGGAGTTCGCGTGTTCACTTCAGGTACTCGGGTTATATTTTAAATTTACGTGTTGTTGACCTCCCTTTTTCATAGATTAATAGGTGTTCGCGAGTTCAATTCTGGTACTCAAATTTTTTTAAAAATTTAGCTTCTTTTAAGGTCTCTTTGGCAGAGATTAGCGAGTGTTTGCGTGTTTACATAAGGTACTCACGTTAAATTTTAAATTTACCTTCTTTTGACTTCTCTTTGGCAGAGATTAGCAGGTGTTCGTGTGTTCATATAATGTACTCGCGTTATATTTTAAATTTACCGACTTTTGACTTCTTCTTCGCTGAGATTAGCAGGTGTTTGTTTGTTCACTTCAGATACTCGCATTATATTTTAAATTTACCTTCTTTTGACTTCTATTTTGCAGAGATTAGCATGTATTTGCGAGTTCACTTTAGGTACTTACGTTATATTTTAAATTATCCTGATTTTGATTTCTCTTTTTTAGAGATTAGTAGTTGTCCGCGAGTTCACTTCAGGTACTCGCGTTATATTTTAAATTTACTTTCTTTTACTTATCTTTGGCAGAGATTAGTAGGTGTTCGCGAGTTCACTTCAGGTACTCGCGTTATATTTTGAATTTATATGCTTTTGACTTCTCTTTTGTTGAGATTAGCAGTTGTTCGTGAGTTGCTTTTGGCACTCGCATTATATTTTAAATTTACCTGATTTTTACTTCTCTTATGTAGAGATTTGCAGGTGTTCGCGAGTTCACTTCAGGTACTCGTGTTATATTTTAAATTTACCTAGTTTGACATCTCCTTTGTTGAGATTAGTAGGTGTTCACGAGTTCAATTCAGGTACTCGCATTATATTTAAATTTTACCTTGTTTTGACTTCTCTTTGGCTGAGATTAGCAGGTGTTTGTGAGTTCACATCATATACTCGAGTTATGTTTAAAATTTACCTACTTTTGAATTCTCTTTTGCAGAGTTTAGTAGGTGTTTGCGCATTCACATGAGGTACTCGCGTTATATTTTAAATTAAATATTTTGACTTCTCTTTGGCAGAGATTTGCAGGTGTTCGTGAGTTCACAGCAGATACTCTCGTTATATTTAAAATTAACTTTCTTTCGACATCTCTTTAGCAGATATAAGCAAGTGTTTGCGAGTTCACTTTAGGTACTCACGTTATATTTTAAATTAACCTGCATTTGACTTCTCCTTTGTAGAAATTAGTAGTTGTTTGCAACTTTAGTTCAGGTGCTCACGTTATATTTTAAATTTACCATCATTTAACTTATCCTTTGCTGAGATTAGCAGGTGTTTGCGAGTTCACTTCAGGTTATTGTGTTATATTTTAAATTTACCTACTTTTGACATCTCTTATGTAGATATTTATCAGTGTTCACGAGTTCACTTCAGGTACTTGGATTATATTTTAAATTTACCTGCTTTTGACTTCCCTTTTGCAGAGATTAGTAGGAGTTTGTTATTTCAATCCTGGTACTCGCGTTATATTTTAAATTCACCTTCTTTCGACTTTTCTTTCACTGAGATTAACAGCTCTTCGCGTGTTCACATCAGGCACTCGCGTTATATTTCAAATTTACCAATTTTTAACATCTCTTTTGTAGAGATTAGTAGGTGTTCGCGTGTTCACTTCAGGTACTAGTGTTATATTTTAAATTTACCTGCTTTTGAATTCTCCTTTGCGGAGAATAGTAGGTGTTTGCGAGTTCAATTTAGGTACTCACATTATACTTTAAATTTACCTTCTTTTGACTTCACTTTTGCATAGATTAGCAGGTGTTTGCAAGTTCACTTCAGGTACACACGTTATATTTTAAATTTACCTGATTTTGACTTCTCTTTTGCACAGATTAGCAGGTGTTCGCGAGTTCACATCAGGTTCTCATGTTATATTATAAATTTACTATATTTTGACTTCTCTTTGACAGGTGTTGATGATTTCACTTAAGGTACTTGCGTTATATTCTAAATTTACGTGCTTTTTACTTCTAATTTGTAGAGATTTATAGGTTTTCACGAGTTCACTTCAGGTACTCGCATTATATTTTAAATTTTCTTGCTTATGACATCTCTTATTCATAGATTAGCAAGTGTTTTCTAATTCACTTCAAGTTCTCGCATTATATTTTAAATTTACTAACTTTTGACTTCTCCTTTGCCAAGATTAGTAGGTGTTCACGAGTTAAATTTAGGTACTTGCATTATATTTTAAATTTACCTTCTTTTGACTTCTCTTTGACAAATATTAGCAGGTGTTTGCGAGTTCACATAATGTAATTACATTATAATTTAAATTTACATGATTTTGACTTCTCTTCTGCACATATTAGCAGCTGTTCATGAGTTCACTTCAGGTACTCATATTATATTTTAAATTTAGTTTCTTTTGACTTCCTTTTGGTAGAGATTAGCAGTTATTTGCGAGTTCACTTAAGGAACTTGTGTTATATTTTAAATTTAACTACTTTTGAATTCTCCTTTGTCGAGATTAGTTGGTATTAGTGAGTTCAATTGAGGTACTCGAGTTATATTTTAAAGTTACCTTCTTTTGACTTCTCTTTGGCAGAGATTAATAGGTGTTTGCGTGTTCACATAAGATACTCATGTTATATTTTAAATTTACCTGCTTTTGACTTATCCTTTGCAGAGATTAGCAGGTATTTGCGTGTTCACTTTATGTTCTCGCATTATATTTTAAATTTACCTTCTTATGACTTCTCTTTCGTAAAGATTAGGAACTATTTGCATGTTCACTTTTGTTCCTTGCATTTTATTTTAAATTAACCAGATTTTGACTTCTCTTTTCCAGAGATTAGCAAGTGTTTGTGAGTTCACTTCAGGTACTCGCATTATATTGAAATTTATTTTCTTTTGACTTCTCTTTGGCAGAGATTAACAGGTGTTCACGAGTTCAATTCAGGTTCACGCGTTATATTATATATTTACCTGCTTTTGACTTCTCTTTTAAAGAGATTATTAGGTGTTCGCGAGTTCACATAAGATACTCATTTTATATTTTAAATTTACCGGATTTTGACTTCTCTTATGTAGAGATTAGCAGGTGTTCACGAGTTCACTTCAGGTACAAGCGTTATATTTTAAATTTACCTGCTTTTGACTTCTCTTTTGTAGAGATTTGTAGGTGTTCATGAGTTCAATTCAATTACTCGTGTTATATTGACTTCTCTTTGGGACAGATTAGCAGTAGTTCGCGAGTTCACATTAGTTACTCGGGTTATATTTTAAATTACCTTCTTTTGACTTCTCTTTTGCAGATATTAGTAGGTGTTTGCGAGTTCACTTCTGGTAATCGCGTTATATTTTAAATTAACTTCTTTTGAATTCTCTTTGGCAGAGATTAGCAAGTATTTGTGAGTTCACATCTGGTACTCGTGTTATATTTTAAATTTACTTTCTTTAGACTTCTCTTTGGCAGATATTAGTAGGTGTTCACGAGTTTACTTCAGGTACTCACGTTATATTATAAATTTCCATGCTTTTGACTTCTCCTTTGCAGATATTAGTAGGTGTTCGTTAGTTCAGTTAAGATGCTCGCACTATATTTTAAATTAGCCTGCTTTTAGCTTCTCCTTTGTTGAGATTAGTAGGTGTTTGTGAGTTCACTTCAGGTTTTAGCCTTATATTTTAAATTTACATGCTTTTGACATCTCTTCTGTAGAGATTAGAAGGTGTTCGCGAGTACACTTTAGGTACTCGGGTTATATTTTAAATTTACGTGCAGTTGACTTTTCTTTTACAGTGATTAGTAGGTGTTCGCGAGTTCAATTCATGTTCTAGCATTATATTTTAAATTTACCTTCTTTTGACGTCTCTTTGGCAGAGATTGCCGAGTGTTAAGTGTTCACATCAAGTACTGGGGTAATATTTTAAATTTACCTTATTTTGACTTCTCTTTTGTAGATATTAGGAAGTATTTGCGAGTGCACTTTTGGTCCTTGCATTATATTTTAAAAACCTGATTTTTTAATTTTCTTTTGCAGAGATTAGCAGGTGTTTGTGAGTTCACTTCAGACACTCGCATTATATTTTTTTAAAAAAATTCTTTTGACTTCTCTTTGGCAGAGTTTAGTAGGTGTTCACTTCAGTTACTCTTGTAATATTTTATATTTACCTGCTTTTGACTTCTCTTTTGTAGAGATTAACAGGTGCTTGCGAGTACACTTCAGATACTCGTTTTATCTTTAAAATTTACTGGATTTTTACTTCTCTTATGTAGAGATTAGCATGTGTTTGCGAGTTCACTTCAGGTACAATCATTATATTTTAAATTTACCTACTTTTGACTTTTCCTTTGTAGATATAAGTAGGTGTTCACGAGTTCAATTCAAATACTCGTGTTATATTTAAAATTTACCTTATTTCGACTTCTATTTGGCTGAGATTTGCAAGTGTTCGCGAGTTCACATCATGTACTCTTATTATAATTTAAATTTACCTACTTTTGACTTCTCTTTCGTAGAGATAAGTAGGTGTTCACGAGTTCACTTCTGGTACTCACGTTATATTTTAAATTAACTTCTTCTGAATACTATTTAGCAGAGATAAGCAGTTATTCGTGAGTGCACATCTGGTACCCACGTTATTGTACAACCCCATATTCGCTGGGGAGGCCCGGGAGGACTAAGACCTCAGTAGTCAGGTTTGGGTCAGGCCCGGGTTAGCCCCAGGGCGGACCGCCAGAGTTGTCGCCCTTAAGGTGCTCCCGCCCATTGGTAGGCGAGATCGTTCGTGCCAGGACTCAGGTCTTCACGTCCAGCGGTAATGACGTCAAAACCACCAAGGGCGAGAACCCTCTCGGCAGGAGGCCTCGCCAAGGTAAGCTCAGCTAAGGCTCAGTGAGAGCCTTCTCGCCCGGGGTTCTCGCCAAAGTAGGTTCATGTGGTGGGGCCTGGCACCCAGGAAAAAGGATTATTTTATTATTATTATTTCATTATCCTCGGGTTAAATTACCTGTATACCCCTGGGAGGACAGCGGGTTTTGGTTATTGGCAGACCCATCAGGGGTATTTTAGTATTTTCAGAATAGGAGAAGACTATAAAAAGACCCATAGGGGCTCTTTGGAAGGCAGGGTTCTCTTTTTGCTCTCCAACTCCAGTGCTTTCCGAAGAGCTCCCAGTCCAGCTATTGGTTTTGGAGGGGAAGCTCTCAGAGATCTTCCGGGTGTGAGGTGGGACCTCCCAGCTGAGGCTTTGGGTCAGTCATAGGACCTTAGCAGCTAGTCAGGGGTCGAGATTTGAGAGAAGTAGGCGTCAGCTGCACTTTGGTTTGTGAACAGTCGTTGAGGTCAATTTTGGCTTCAACAGTTCTAGTGCGGTGAGCATGGAAGCAGTTAGTGCAAGAAAATCTTGAGCCGAGTCCCATGGCAGGAGGTGAAGGTGAAGGATCTGGCGCGGGAGGATCACCCACCAAGGGAGAAGAGGCGACAAGGAAGATGTTAGAGGATTTCAGGCGAGAGGTCATGCAGACGATCAGCTTGGCCTTCTCGGCAAGGAATGAGTGGGAGACGCCGTAGGCTCCTGTGGAGGCGGTTCCGCTGCTAGGCGAGAACGCCCCGGGGTAGCGCCCCGGGAAGGAAGTCCCGGTGGAGGCAGGCGAGAGGGATGTGGCTGCGCGGGATCTTTTCCCAGGCCAGCGTCCCGGAAAGGAGGTTCTGGTGGATTTGGGCGAGAAGGAGGCGACAGTGCGGGAGCTCTTCCCCGGGCACGGTCTCGCGGATCGGTCCAGCCAGCCGAGGTCGCGGGACGGGCCCTCTCGCCAGGCAGGGGGCGAGACCCCTTTTAGTGAGCTCATCGTCTCGGCTCTAGTGCCGGAGGGGTTCAGGGAGCAGGATATGACCTACTACACCGGGAAGGATGACCCGGTTCAGTACGTGCAATGGTTTGAGGATGTGGTGTCGATAAGGCAGATGTTGGATGCCTTCAAGTGCAGGCTTTTTTCCATCACTCTGAAAGAAAAGGCCAGGGGCTTGTTCCACCAGTTGCCGGCGAGCTCGAGCTACAGTTTTGAGGACCAGCGCAGGGGTTTTCTGTTGAGGTTCTCGACTTCGAAGAAGCGGAAGAAGGAGGCTGAGTGCCTGTTTGCGATGAGGCAGAAGCCGGAGGAGATGTTGGGTCATTACGTTGACCGATTCCAAGAGGAGATTCTCCTAGTCTAGGAGGTCCCGGGGTATGCCCTTATGCTTGCCTTCACCCTGGGGCTGAGGCCGGGATTTTTCAGCATGGAGCTGAAGAGAGTGCCCCCTCTCTCTTTTGATGAGCTCATGGAGAGGGCGGTAAAGGAGATAGACTTCGAGAGGGCAAACCCTGCATTTGCGAGGAAGCTGGCCAGGTTGGCGGAGCATGATGTGAAGGAGCCGACAGCAGGGAGGCAGAGAGAAGTGAGAGAGCAGAGGGAGCCAAGGGAAGATAGGAGGAGGGAAGAACCTCGAGGGCAGGGACAGCAGCACGGGGGGGCCAGGGAGCTGAACAACCGATTGGGTTGGAGGCCTCAGGAAGGCCGCCCCCAGGGCCAAGGGGGTTTTCAAGGAAGAGACAACCTCCGGGAGCCGAGAAGACTCGAGCAGGGAGGATGGAGGCAGGGACCGAGAGGTCACCCCCCACCACCGCAGGAGGCCATGGAAGTGTGAAGAGGAAGAGGAAGAGGAAGAAGAATTCGAGGAGCAGGGAGAAGAGGGGGAGGAGAAGGAAGAGGGGGCAGGGTGCCATTGCCTTATTGTGACTTCCATCAGGAGGAAGATCATGCAACGGCCACCTGCACGGAATTTCTAGAGATGAGGGAGGCCAAAGGAGCTGGAAGGCAGGATCCTCCTGCAAGGATCGTCGAGGTGCAGCACGGAGAGGCTGAGGATAGATGTGAAGACAGGGCCGATGTGGGGACCCGAGGAGGGATCAGAGTGATCCATGGAGGAGTAGGGATCGAGGCAACCCGCAAGGGGAGCCTTCAAACCATGTTCCGCAGAGGGGTCGCCTCGACCTCCCTAGCTCCCCCCTAGAAGAAAAGGTCACCTTCTCATCCGCAGATATGCCAGACTACGAAGACCCGTTCTGCGACGCACTAGTGATCTAGACAGCGGTCGAGAACTTCACAGTCTCCTGGATAATGGTGGATAACGGGAGCTCCGTGAACGTGATCTTCAAAAAGGCCTTCGATGAGATGAGGGTGGAGGGAAAAAGGGTCCTGGCTTCTGATGGACCGCTTTTTGGTTTTTCTGGAGAGAGGAAGGAGGTAGAAGGGGGAGTGGGCCTGCATATGAAGCTTGGGGGCGTCTCACGGAATTGTAGGTTCATGATTGTAGACGCCCCAAGTAGCTACAACACCATCTTTGGGCGTCCTCTCATCAGCGCCTTTCGCTGTGTCCCCTCCTCATTTCATCAATGCCTCAAGTTCAGCAACGGGGGGGTGCAGGTTAGGATCAGTGGGGACCCAAAGGTGGCAAGGCAGTGCTATGTGACGGCGATAAACACCGTGTCATGGATGGCTGAGGCGGAGGAGCTGGAGAAAGAGATGGCAGGGCAGGAAGGAGGTATAGAAGTAGAGGAGGCGAGCCCGCAGGAGGCGGAGGACTTGATGATGGAGGAGGTAGTAGAGATGGAAGAGATGAGCCTGGAAGAGGCAAGGGAAGGAGAGAAGAGACAAGAAGGCATGGTGGAAGCAATAGGGGTTGAAGAGGTCGGAGGAGAAGAAGTTGAGCAGGAGGAGGCAAGGGCAGGATGGGAGGGGTCGAGGCTGGAGCCGACCGAGGAAGTGGTGGAGATGGAGGTACTCACAAGAGCGGGGCAAGTACAGAAGGTGCGGATTAGCGGAGGCTTTAGCCTCAAGGACCAGGCGCGGATGCTAGGCTGCATCCACAGCAACATCGACATCTTCGCGTGGAGTACGGCAGACATGTCGGGTATCGATGCGGACGTAGCGTGTCATCGCTTGAACCTAGACCCGAGGGCTCGCCCCATGCGCCAGAAGATGAGGGCCATCGCCACCAAGCTGGAGGAGCCCATCCGAGAGGAGGTCAGGAAGCTTCTGGAGGCAGGCTTCATCTTGGAGATCCAGTATCCAGGCTGGATCTCCAATGTGGTAATGGTAAAGAAGGGGGGAGGAAAGTGGCGTATGTGTATCGATTTTTCCCTGTTAAATAAATCATGCCCCAAAGATTGCTATCCCCTGCCTCGAATCGATGCGCTGGTAGATTCAGCCGTGGGTTTTTCTGTTATGAGTTTTTTGGATGCTTTTTAGGTTACCACCAGATCCGGATGCACCCTCCCGATGTCAAGGATGTCTCCTTCATCTCGAGAGAGGGATGCTTCAGCTATAAGATGATGCCCTTTGGATTGAAAAATGCAGGGGCAACATACCAACGCATGATGGATCGAGTCTTTCGAGACCAAAGGGGGAAGAATCTAGAGGTCTACGTCGATGACTTACTGGTCAAAAGCAAATGCGTGGATTCCCATTTGCGGGACTTGGAAGAAACGTTTGCCACCCTACGGAGGTTCAAGAAGAGGTTGAACCCCTTGAAGTGTGTCTTCGGGGAAAGTCGCGGGAAGTTTCTCGGACACCTCTTGACTCCGGCAGGGGTAGAACCTAACCCAGACAAGGTGAAGGCTATATTGGACTTGGAGTCACCTCGCAGTGCCAAGGAAGTCCAGCGCCTGACGGGAAAGTTGGCCGGGCTAAGCAGGTTCCTCTCCCGGTCCGGGGATAGGTGTTCTTTTTTCTTCAAAGTGCTCCGTAGTAATCAGCTGTTCGACTGGACGAATGAATGCGAAGAGGCCTTTCAGGGGCTGAAGAGACAACTCCCCTATGCTCCGCTGCTCCAAAGCCCCAAGGAAGGGGAAGACCTGGCTTTGTATCTCAGGGTGGGGGTGGAAGCTGTGAGCTCCGTCTTAGTTAGGGAAGAGGGGAAGAAGCAGCTGCCCGTCTATTACGTAAGCCGAACCTTGAAAAAGGCGGAACTCCGCTACCCCATCCTGGAGAAGCTAGCTTATGCCTTGGTTATTTCGGCAAGGAAGCTCTGTCCATACTTTCAAGCACACTCAATTAGGGTGGTCACCGACCATCCTCTTCTCAAGATCTTCGAGGGGGTAGAGCACTCGAGAAGGCTGGCAAAGTGGTCTATCGAACTAAGCGAGTTCGACATCTCGTTCGTCCCGAGGCTCTCCATCAAGGCTCAGGCTGTGGCGGACTTTCTGGTAGGCTATGTCACTGAGGCTGAGAATGAGGAGCCGAAGTCCCACGAAGCATGGAAGATGATGGTCGATGGGGCCTCGGGAAGGCACTCCCTGGGAGGGGGTGTAGTATTGGTGAGTCCTCAAGGGGTTACCATAGAACAGGCGGTGGTTTTCCACTTCCCTGTCACCAATAATCAGGCGGAGTATGAGGCTGTGATAGCCGGCCTTCGATTGGCAAGGGAATTGGAAATCCAGGATGTGGAGACCTTCACTGACTCGATGGTGGTAGCATCACAGATCAGAGGGGAGTTTGAGGCTCGGGAGCCCACCCTCATGAAGTATCTATCCAGGGTAAGGGCAATCATCGGAGGGTTCCGTTCCTTCTCCATTCAACACGTTCCCAGGGAGGAAAGCACAGCAGCTGATCGGTTGGCAAAGTTTGGGCCTCGGGGAGGAGGGACCGTAACTGAACTTTTCCGACCAGCATTTGAAGAGGGGGAATCGATGGAGGTGGGTCGGCGATCCTCATGGGTGGACCCATTGGTGATCTTCCTTATCACAGGCAAGCTGTCAGAGGGGGTTAAGGAGGCGAAAAGCTTTAGGCGAAAGGCAGCCCACTACCTGATGTTGGAAGGGGGCTTGAACCGAAAAATGTTATCAGGGCTCCTCGCGAGATGTGTGACCGAGGAGGAGGTCTTGAGATTCCTGGAAGAGGTGCATTCGGGAGAGTGCGGCAGCCACTTGGGAGGAAGAACGTTGGAGGCAAGGGTGATAAGACAAGGATACTTCTGGCAGACCTTGAGGAAGGATACAGTCGAGTTTGCAAAGAGATGTCTGAAGTGTCAAGTACACGCCCCCTCCAGCTCTTACCCGCACAAAGGCTTCGGAGCATCATGGCCCTTTTCCATTTGGGGAATGGATCTGGTTGGACCCTTTCCTCCAGCTAGCGGGCAGAGGAGGTTCCTCCTAGTCATGATCGACTACTTCTCAAAGTGGCTGGAAATCAAGGCCCTAGCCAAGGTTACCTCCCAGGTCATCAAAAACTTCTTTTGGGGGTAAATCATATGCAGGCATGGGCTACCCCAAGCGATAGTGACGGATAACGGTCCTCAATTTGCCTGTGAAGAGTTCATCAGCTTCTGCGCCCAACTGGGGATTGACCTCAGGTTTGCCTCTGTCCATCACCCCCTGAGCAACGGCCAGGTGGAAGCGGCGAACAAGATCATCGTGAACTTGCTCAAGAAGAAGGTGGAGAACCTGAAGGGCAACTGGGTGGAGCAGCTCCCTTCCGTCCTATGGGCCTTGCGAACAACTCCGAACACGGCCACAGGGGAGACCCCCTTCAAGCTCTCTCATGGGTGTGAGGCTGTCCTCCCAGTGGAGTTCGATGTTCGGTCTCCACGGGTCGCAGCCGCGGGTGAGGGAAGCGAAGCTTGGAGGTTGGAGAATGAGGAGGGATTGCGCCTCTCGTTGGATATGGTGGAAGAGCTACGGGATGTTGCTGCCATCAAACAAGAAGAGATAAAAAGGCGAATGGCCAGGTACTTCGATAAACACATCAGGGTTAAGCAATTCGCCGAGGGGGACCTAGTGCTGAAAAAGGTCGACGCGGCGGGAAGGTCGGCGCCTGTGGGCAAGCTCAACCCCAGTTGGGAAGGACCTTACATAATAGAGAAGGTTCTGGCTAACGGGGGTTATTACCTCCAGGATGTGGAGGGAAGGACCTTGAGTCACACCTGGAACGGTGATGACTTAAAACGTTTCTACCCCTGAAGGGAGAGAAGGTGTTGTAATATGGTGAATAAATGTTATCATTTCGAAGTAGTCTTTTCAGAATGCTGACTCTCTAGAAAATGCTATCACAAGAATAGGTCTTTTCTACCCTAAAAATGCTTTTGCTCTAATCGACTGTCTCCCCATCTTGACGATAGAATAGGCCTGGGTGAAGGAATCTTCATCAACACCCCGAGCTCGGCTCGGCCCCAGGTAGACCCGTTACGCAGGCTCTCATCTAGCTGGCAGGTCCGAAGGCTCGCCTGTGGGGGAGAGGTTTCGCTTGATTTTCATCAAGACCCCGAGCTCAGCTCGGCCCCAGGTTGACCCGCTGCGCAGGCTCTCATCTAGCTGGCAGGTCCGAAGGCTCTCATGTGGGGGAGAGGTTTGGCTTGATCTTCATCAACACCCCGAGCTCGGCTCGGCCCCAGGTAGACCCACTGCGTAGGCTCTCATCTAGCTGGAAGGTCCGAAGGCTCGCCTATGGGGGAGAGGTTTGGCTTGATCTTCATCAACACCCCGAGCTCGGCTCGGCCCCAGGTAGACCCGCTGCGGAGGTTCTCATCTAGCTGGCAGGTCCGAAGGCTCGCCTGTGGGGGAGAGGTTTGGCTTGATCTTCAATAACACCCCGAGCTCGGCTCGGCCCCAGGTAGACCCGCTGCGCAGGCTCTCATTTAGCTGGCAGGTCCGAAGGCTCGCCTGTGGGGGAGAGGTTTGTCTTGATCTTCATCAACACCCCGAGCTCGGCTCGGCCCCAGGTAGACCCGCTGCGCAGGCTCTCATCTAGCTGGCAGGACCGAAGGCTCGCCCGTGGGGGAGAGGTTTTGCTTGATCTTCATCAACACCCCTAGCTCGGCTCGGCCCCAGGTAGACCTGCTGCACAGGCTCTCATCTAGCTTGCAGGTCTGAAGGCTCGCCTGTGGGGGAGAGGTTTGGCTTGATCTTCATCAACACCCCGAGCTCGGCTCGGCCCCAGGTAGACCCGCTGCGCAGGCTCTCATTTAGCTGGCAGGTCTGAAGGATTGTCTGTGGGGGAGAGGTTTGGCTTGATCTTCATCAACACCCCGAGCTCGGCTCGGCCCCAGGTAGACCCGCTGCGCAGTCTCTCATCTAGCTGGCAGGTCCGAAGGCTCGCCTGTGGGGGAGAGGTTTGGCTTGATCTTCATTAACACCCCGAGCTCGGCTCGGCCCCAAGTAGACCCGCTGCGCAGGCTCTCATTTAGCTGGCAGGTCCGAAGGCTCGCCTGTGGGGGAGAGGTTTGGCTTGATCTTCATCAACACCCCGAGCTCGGCTCGGCCCCAGGTAGACCCGCTGCGCAGGCTCTCATCTAGCTAGCAGGTCCGAAGGCTCGCCTGTGGGGGATCGGTTGGGTCCTTGGGTTGGGTCCTTGACTCGTGGTCCCTGGCTCTTGATTTGTGGTTACCCAGCGTTACAACAAGCCCGGCTCAGTTCCCGATAGACTCGCTGTGCAAGCTCTCATCTAGCTGCCATGCCTGAAGGCTCGCTGGTGGAACGTAGGTCCAGTTTATGGGAAGGTATCTTGTCATGACCCTGGCCTAGATCAGGGGCAGCCCTAAAGGTCTCAGCCAGTAGAGGTCTCGGCCAGTCAGGATCTCGGCCAATAGGGGTCTCGACCAAAAGGTCTCGGCTGGGGGGGATCTCGCTGAATGAGGCCCCCGGCAGACCTGGGCGTAACGACCTAATCGATGGTGCAAGGCTCTCGCCTGGTCAATCTCTAGGGAAGGTGACCCTACAGAGGCTAAGGGTCTCGGCGGAAGCTCGCGGAAAGCCGCTGGCTCTCTAACCTATTCGTTCGAGCAAACATCGGCGGTGAAAAACGAAACATTGCATTATGCTAAATAGTTACAGAGGTTTGGAGCTTCTCGCTCATTACAAAAATGTATCAAAAGAAAAAAAAGAAAGCACTTCAAGGGGACGCGCTGTAATCCCTGCTGGTACTCTCGCCTGAGTCCTCGCCAGAGTCCTCGCCCGAGCTCGCCCCAGACGTCTCGCCGGCAGCGGAGGAGGACTTCTGGGTATCCGAAGGAGGAGAGTCGGGCGCGCCGGGAGGCTTCGGGACTGGATCGAATAGCCAAGGGAGGAGATAGCGGGCGTCGATGGTTACGCCATCCTCCCGAAGCAGCTTCGCGTCTCGCAGCGTCTCGACCGTCAGCCTGACGGTAGCCTGGGCGTTCGCTTGGAGCAGCTTGTCGATGTCATACACCGAGAAGTGTCGACTCTTTAGTCTCTCATCAAGCGTCGGAGGCGGGTCTTTCGCCTCTTCCGCACGCCGGAGTTGGTCCCTTAGCAGGACGTTCTCGCAACGTACGTCATCCAACTCCGCGCGGAGCGCCATGGCTTGGGTGGAATCCTGTGGAGAAGATATCAACTCAATAAATATGGCGCAAGCGAGACTTCGAGTAGCGAGAGCAAGGGTCCAGGAAGATCCCGCTTACCTCGGCCGCGGGGCGTAGGGACAGCGCTTGTTGAGCATCTGCCAACTCTTGCCGAGCACTCGTGAGCTCTATCTCCGAAGAGCGTGCTCTGGCCACTGCTTCTTCCCTCGCCTTGTACATGTCGGCGAAGTTCTTGTCGATGCTCATGCTTCGACGCGCGCACATATGCGCAAGCTCGAACCCGCGAAGCAGGGCCCGGGTAGCATCGAAAGCCAGGAGCCAGGTGGGCGTCTGGTCGAAGACACTGGCGCACTCTCGGCTATAGAGGTCGTAGCCCAGCGAGAAGGCCTCGCCAGTAACCTCATCCCGCTCCGACCAGCTGGGGAGGAGCGTTGAAACTACAACACTGTTGGATTCGGGATCCTATTGGAGCAGAGGCTTCCCTTTCGCGTCAACGTGCTTCACACCGAGGCCATAATTTCTGTGCCCTTTCAGCACTTCTTTGGGCAGGGTCTGGGCGGAGGTCTCGGCGACGACTCCCTCTCCTCCCGCCATGTCGGCGGCCGGAGGGTTCTCGGCAGTAGCCTCGGTACGCCTCCTTGCGGAAGCACCCATCTCGCTGGCCATCTGGAGCAGCCCTTCGAAGGACTTGCCCAAGGCGGGATGTCGGGCAGGCGAGACGGCCAAGTCCTTGCCCTTGTCCGCAGCAGATGGCTTTGGCCTCTTCAGCGATCGCGAGGCGGGAGCGGCGCCTTTTTGCTTCTTAGCTTCAGGCTCCGAAGGCTGAACGGGCTCTTCCCGGCAGGCGCGAGCGCTGGCCTCCGCGAGAGCGAGAGAGCCTCTCGCAATCCGATCCCCGACACCCGGGGCCACGGCAAAAGGGTGGCGTAGAGGGACCTCCCGCTCTCCTGCAAAGATGGCGTTGTTCAACACAGGAAGATCCTAACGAAAGATCAAATCTAAGGCAGGACCATACCTTCGCCCGGGTGAATGGGAGGAAGGGAGTCGACGTCTCATCGGAGGAAGAGAACGTCAAACTCCTTTGTTCCAAAGAACTCCAGGAGTGCGCTATCGCGCGACCCCAGAACGGGCGGCTTGTAAGCAGCATTCTCGTACTGGACGGGTCGGAGCGGGACGTTGCCGAAGTCCCTGGTGACGTATACAAACTTCTCGCCCCAGTGGTGATGTTTATTGGCAAGGCCGGTGGTCTTGAGCAGCTGCCCGGAGAAGAAGACCACGCCACCTTTGGCGCGGAAGTTGAACAACTTGCGGAAGATCGACAGACTAAACTCTATCCTCTCGGATCGCATGTAGCAGATGAATGCCACAAGGATCACGACAGAGTTCGGGTTCAGCTGGGCGGGAACCAACCCATAGTAGCGGAGGGCTTGCCGAATCTCCGGCCAGAGGGGTAGGCGGAAGCCCACCTCGAAATGTTCGAGGGGGATGGCGAGCTCTCCCGCTTCCGAGGTATTCACCTTGTCGTGATTACCCGGGTTCCACGCCGAGAAGCCAGCGGGAATGAAGCGGTTGACGATCAGGTTGTATTCGTCCAAGGTGAGCGTGCAGGAGGGGAAGAGATGCTTGTGGAATGCTTCCGCGCAATGAGCGCGACCCTCGTTCTCGCCCGGCATTTTGAGTTTGGGGGTAATAGCGAGAACAATGGAGAGGAAGAGGTGGTAGCAATTGGGCGAAAGCAAGGAAGGGGGTTGAGGTTCCGGATCAGAGAAGTAAATGTGGTTGGTAGACTTCCCTATTTATAGGGAACCGTGGTCGTTACGGCTCCGTCCGATGCAAAGAGAAAATGGCGGCGGGGTACAGCTGTCACGATCTGGGCCGGCGACGCCTCGGTTTTTCCCCCGCGGGATGACGGCAGTCGGCGATCATCTCTAGTTTTGGCGCAAGCCACTTAGTTTTGGCGCAAGCATCCTAATTTCAACACATTCTTAAAATTCGCAGCACAATGAAAGAAGAAACGGATAATAATTTGCTCTCGCCGCCGAGAGCTGAATAAAATTAATAACAATTATTACGAAGGCATAAAGGTACATGGCGGAAGGGAAGGCTAACGAGGGAGAAGGGGCGAGACCTAGATGAACTAATACGGTTCCCAGCGCCATCGCCCTCGCTCCCGCCGCCTGGTTCTCATAGGCACCAATGGATTGAAGTAAGATGACAAGGTGGTACACCCTAGGTTGATCCACCTAGCATGATCCTGGATCTGCGCGATGCATCTCCCTGGCGAAGACTCGGCAGTAGGCCCTCCCGGTCGATCAATCTCGCCCAAGAAGAAATCACGCTCCAGGGCCTCCAGCCTTTATTCCACGGATTCGCAGAACGCTCTCGCCGTGGCAGCATGGGCGCGGTCTCGCCGGATGAGCTTGGCCAGAATGGCCAAGATCTTCCTCCTCCGCTCCTTCGCGTTCCTGGCGCCTTTCAAGGTTTCTTCTATCTCGCTGGGCGAAGGAGGAAGGGAATCTTCTTCTTCTTCTTCTTCTTCGTCTTCTCTCTCCTCTTTGGCTTCCGACCGAGAGCTGAGATCCCCTGCGAAAAGCGCGCCCAAGGTTTTTGATTAAGACATAACGACCAGCCGACAAGAATGTCTCGCATACCTGCAGTCTGGCGAGAGCCATTGACTGGCATCGGGTGAGAAGGCCCGACCCCTCCGTCTGTTCCATAAAGGAGGTGGAGAGGCTTTCCACGCCCTAGGCGGAAGGGTTCGCGCTCAATAGTCCCAGCCTGGCCAGAAGCAGGGAGAGAGTTGTCATCTCTCAAGGGAGGATCAGCATCCTTAGTAACGGAAGGGTCAATGGCCACCCCTCTCGCCTGCAGGGCAGGATCTGCCGCGGAAGGAAGCATCTCGCCGGTTCTCGCTTCATCCCCCCGGGTGACAAGACCGGGACGGCGGAAGCTGGCTCTGCGAGAAGATAGCTCAGACAAAGAAAAGTACGGTTGAAATATTGAGAAGTGGCGGAAAGGATACCTATCACCCGGGTCTCGGCTGGAGGAATTGTCTCCGAGACCCTCGTTTGATCCTCAGGAGGGAGGGTTGGCGAATCAGGGGGAATCGGGGAGGACCTGGCGACGTCGTTTGGAGCGGATTCTTGCAAAAGGTAACGTTAACTATCGGTCCTATAGCGTAATCAGCTCGGTAAGCATGGTTGGAAGGCATACCTTTAGAGGGGAGGGGTCCCCCGCAGGAATGGGAGTAGGAGAAGGTGAATCCCTGTTCTCGCGAGCAAGGTCTCGCCGGACCACCTTCGCTTTCCACTTCCCCTTTCTCTTCTTCGGCTTAGAGGGGCCGGTGTCTGAAGATTTCCTCGATAGCCAGGGCGCTACCGCAGCACTATTTGCTAAGGCTCGCGCTTGAGCCACGAGTAACCGATCTTGAAGGTCCTGCGGAAGTGGCTTGCCAGCACGCTTAGCAGACATATTGGTATCGCGCATAGAATCCCGGGCGAGAGCTTAGTGAGGAAACAGCAGTTCAGAGGCCAAGGCTTGTGGTCATCCGTCGTCGTGTATTTATAGCCGTAGTAGGGCCCGCCAAAAGATTCTCTTTGCTGACGGGCACGTGTCCAGCAAATATTTTGGGGTTGGACTTGTCTTGTCGAGCACAGGGCTAGCTCGAAAAGAGTGGGGATTGTGTATAACCCCATATTCACTGGGGAGGCCCGGGAGGACTAAGACCTCAGTAGTCAGGTTTGGGTCAGGCCCGGGTTAGCCCCAGGGCGGACCGGCAGAGTTCTCGCCCTTAAGGTGCTCCCGCCCATTGGTAGGCGAGATCGTTCGCGCCAGGACTCAGGTCTTCACGTCCAGCGGTAATGACGTCAAAACCACTAAGGGCGAGAACCCCGGGCGAGAAGGCTCTGGCTGAGCCTTAGCTGCTCGCCAAGGTAAGCTCATCTAAGGCTCAGCGAGAGCCTTCTCGCCCAGGGTTCTCGCCAAAGTAGGTTCATGTGGTGGGGCCTGGCACCCAAGAAAAAGGATTATTTTATTATTATTATTTCATTATCCTCGGGTTAAATTACCTGTATACCCCTGGGAGGACAGCGGGTTTTGGTTATTGGCAGACCCATCAGGGGTATTTCAGTATTTTCAGAACAGGAGAAGACTATAAAAAGACCCATAGGGGCTCTTTGGAAGGCAGGCTTCTCTTTTTGCTCTCCAACTCCAGTGCTTTCCGAAGAGCTCCCAGTCTAGCTATTGGTTTTGGAGGGGAAGCTCTCAGAGATCTTCCGGGTGTGAGGTGGGACCTCCCAGCTGAGGCTTTGGGTCAGTCTTAGGACCTTAGCAGCTAGTCAGAGGTCGAGATTTGAGAGAAGTAGGCGTCAGTTGCACTTTGGTTTATGAACAGTCGTTGAGATCAATTTTGGCTTCAACAGTTATATTATAAATTATCTTTCTTTTGACTTATATTTGGTAGTTATTAGCAAGTGTTCGTGAGTTCACTTCAGGTACTCACGTTATGTTTTAAATTTACATGCTTTTGAATTCTCCTTTATAGGGATTAGTTGGTGTTTGCGAGTTAAGTTAAGGTACTCGCGTTATATTTTAAATTTTCCTGCTTTTAACTTCTCCTTTTTAGAGATTAGCAGGTATTTATAAGTTCACTTCAGGTTTTAGCCTTATACTTTAAATTTACCTGCTTTTGACATCTCTTATGTAGTGATTAGCACGTGTGCGCGAGTTCACTTGAGGTACTCGGGTTATATTTTAAATTTACATGTTGTTGACTTCTCTTTTGCATAGATAAGTAGGTGTTCACGATTTCAATTCAGGTACTCCCGTTATATTTTAAATTTACCTCATTTTGATGTCTATTTGGCAGAGATTCGCGAGTGTTCGCGTGTTCACATCCGGTACTCATGTAATATTTTAAATTTACCTTCAATTGACATTTCTTTTGTAGAGTTTAGTAGATGATCGCGAGTTCACTTCAGTACACGTGTTATATTTTTAATTTACCTGCTTTTGAATTCTCCTTTGCAGAGATTAGTAGGTGTTCATGAGGCTAATTTAGGTACTCGCATTATATTTTAAATTTACCTTCTTTTGACTTCTCTTTTGCAGAGATTACCAAGTGTTTGTGAGTTCACTTATAGTACATGCATTATATTTTAAATTTACCTTATTTTGACTTCTCTTATGCAGAGATTATCAGGTGTTCGGGAGTTCACTACAGGTACTCGCATTATACTTTAAATTTACCGGATTTCACTTCTCGTATTTATAGATTAGCAGGTGTTCGTGAGTTCCATCAAGTACTCGCATTATATTTTAAATTTACCATCTTTTGACTTCTCTTTTCTAGAGATTGACATGTGTTCACGAGTTCATTTCAGGTACTCGCATTATATTTTAAATTAAATTCTTTTGACTTCTCTTTGGCAGAGATTACCAGGTGTTCGTGAGTTCACATCAGGTAGTCAAGTTATATTTAAAATTACTTTCTTTTGAGCTCTAGAAGATATTAGAAGGTGTTCGCAAGTTCAATTCATGTACTCACACTATATTTTAAATTTACCTGCTTTTGACTTCTACTTTGCAGAGATTAGTAGGGGTTTATGAGTTCAGTTTAGGTACTCGCTTTAAATTTTAAATTTACCTTCTATTAACTTCTCCATTGCAGAGATTAGAAGGTATTTGCGAGTTCTGTTCATGTTCTCGCTTTAAATTTTAAATTTATCTATTTTGACATCTCTAATGTAGATATTAGCAGGTGTTCGCGAGTTCACTCCAGGTACTTGGGTTATATTTTAAATTTAACTGCTTTTGAATTCTCTTTATAGAGATTAATAGGTGTTCGCGGGTTCAATTCAGACACTCGCGTTATATTTTAAATTTACCTTCTTTTGACTTCTCTTTGGCAGATATTAGTCGGTGCTTGCAAGTTTACTTGAGATTCTCGTGTTACATTTTAAATTTACCTGCTTTTGACTTCTCTTTTTTACAAATTATTAGGTGTTCGATTGTTCACTACAGGTACTTGCATTATATTTTAAATTTACCTGATTCGACTTCTCATATGTATAGATTAGTAGGTGTTCCCGATTTCACTTCAAGTACTCACTTTATATTTTAAATTTACCTGCTTTTGACTTCTCTTTTCTAGAGATTAATAGGTGTTCAGGAGTTCACTTCAGGTACTCGCATTATATTTTAAATTATCTTCTTTTGACTTCTCTTTGGCAGAGATTACTAGGTGTTCGTGAGTTCTCATCAGGTAGTCGCATTATATTTGAAATTTACTTTCTTTTGACATCTAGTAGATATTAGCAGGTGTTCGCGAGTTCAGTTCAGGTACTCACGTTATATTTTAAATTTACATGCTTTTGACTTCTCCTTTGAAGATTTTTGTAAGGGTTTATGAGTTCAGTTAAAGTACATGCGATAAATTTTAAATTTACTTACTTTCAACTTCTCCTTTGCAGAGATTAGCAGGTGTTTGCGAGTTCACTTAAGGTTGTCGCATTAAATTTTAAATTTATGTGCTTTGGACACCTCTAATGCAGATATTAGCAAGTGTTCGCAAGTTCACTCCAGGTACTCGGGTTAAATTTTAATTTTACCTGCTTTTGACATCTCTTTTGTAAATATTAATAGGTGTTCGCGAGTTCACTTTAAGTACTCGCTTTATATTTTAAATTTACCCGCTTATGACATTTTTTATGAAGAGATTAGCGGGTGTTCGCGAGTTCACTTCAGGTAATCGCGTGATATTTTAAATTTACCTACTTTTGACTTCTCCGTTATAGACATTAGTAGGTGTTTATGAGTTCAATTCAATTACAAGCGTTATATTTTAAATTTACCTTCTTTTGACTTCTCTTTGTCATAGATTAACAGGTGTTCGCGAGTTCACATCATGTAATCACGTTATAATTTAAATTTACGTTATTTTGACTTATCTTTTGCAGATATTAGCAAGTGTTCATGAGTTCACTTCAGGTACACATGTTATATTTTAAATATACTTTCTTTAAATTCTCTTTGGCAGAGATTAGTAGGTGTTTGCGAGTTCATTTCAGGAACTCGGGTTATATTTTAAATTTAACTGCTTTTGAATTCTCCTTTGTAGAGATTTGTAGGTCTTAGCGAGTTCTATTCAGGAACTTGTATTATATTTTAAATTTATCTTCTTTTGACTTCTCTTTGGAATAGATTAGTAGGTGTTCGCGTGTTCACAAAAGGTACTCACATTATATTTTAAATTTTTATGCTTTTGACTTCTCTTTTGCAGAGATTAGCAGGTGTTCATGAGTTCACTTCAGGTACTCACGTTATATTTTAAATTTACTTTCTTTTGACTTCTCTTTTGGAGAGATTAGTAAGGTGTTTGCGAGTTCAATTCATGAACTCGCGTAATATTTTAAATTTAACTGCTTCTGAATTCTCATTTGTGGAGATTAGTAGGTGTTAGCGAGTTCAATTATGGCACTCGAATTATATTTTAAATTTATCTTCTTTTGACTTCTTTTTGGCAGAGATTAGTAGGTGTTCAATAGTTCACTTAAGGTACTCGCGTTACATTTTAAATTTACCTACTTTTTACTTCTCTTTTGTAGATATTATCTAGTGTTCAGGAGTTCACTACAAGTACTCACTTTATATTTTAAATTTACCTGATTTCACTTCTCTTATTTATTGATTTGCAGGTGTTCACGAGTTCACTTCAAGTACTCCCGTTATATTTTAAATTTACCTGCTTTTGACATTTCTTTTATAGAGATTAGCAGGTGCTCAGGCGTTAACTTTAGGTTCTCGTATTATATTTTAAATTAACTTCTTTTGAGTTCTCTTTGGCAGAGATTACCAGGTTTTCATGAGTTCACATCAGGTAGTCGCGTTATATTTTAAATTTTCTTTTTTTCATCTCTACCAGATATTAGCAGGTGTTCGCAAGTTCACTTCAGGTACTCACGTTATATTTTAAAATTACCTTCTTTCGACTTCTCCTTTGCAGAGATTAGTAGGGGTTTGCGAGTTCAGTTCAGGTACTCGTGTTAAATTTTATATTTACCTTCTTTTAACTTCTTCTTTGTAGAGATTAGTAGGTATTTGCGAGTTCACTTCAGGTTCTTTCTTTAAATTTTAAATTTATCTGCTTTTGACATATCTAATGTAGAGATCAGTTGGTGTTCGCTAGTTCACTCCAGGTACTCCAGTTATATTTTAAATTTAACCGCTTTTGAATTCTCCTTTTTAGAGATTAATAGGTGTTCGCGAGTTCAATTCAGGCACTTGCATTATATTATAAATTTACCTTCTTTTGACATCTCCTTGACTGAGATTACTATGTGTTCGCGAGTTCACTTCAGGTACTCACATTACATTTTTAATTTATCGACTTTTAACATCTCCTTTGTAAAGATTATTAGGTATTCGAGAGATCACTACAGGTACTCGTATTTTATTTTAAATTTACCTGATTTGACTTCTCTTATGTATAGATTATCAGGTGTTCGACAATTCACTTCAAGTACTCGCGATATATTTTAAATTTACCTGCCTTTGACATCTCTTTTTTAGAGATTAGCAGGTGTTCACGAGTTCACTTCAGGCATTCGCATTATATTTTAAATTAACTTCTTTTGACTTCTCTTTAGCAGAGATTAACAGGTGTTGGTGAGTTCACATAAGGTAGTTGCATTTTATTTAAAATTTACTTTCATTTGACCTCAAGTAGATATTAGCAGGTGTTCGCGGGTTCACTTCAGGTACTCACGTTATATTTTAAATTTACCTGCTTTTGACTTCTACTTTGTAGATATTAGTAGAGGTTTGTGAGTTTAGTTATGGTACTCGTGTTAAATTTTAAATTTACCTGCATTCAACTTCTCCTTTGTAGTGATTAGCAGGTGTTTGCGAGTTCACATTTGATTCTCACATTAAATTTTAAATTTATGTGCTCTTGACATTTCTAATTTAGAGATTAGCAGGTATTTGCGAGTTCAATCCAGGTACTCGGGTTATATTTTTATTTTACCTGCTTTTTACTTCTCTTTTGTAATGATTAGGGGGTGTTCGCGAGTTCACTTCAGGTACTCTCTTTATATTTTAAATATTCCTTATTATGACATTTTTATGCAGAGATTAGTAGGTGTTCGCAAGCCACTTTGGGTATTCGCGTTATATTTTAAATTTACCTACTTTTGAATTATCCTTTATAGAGATTAGTAGGTGTTCATGAGATCAATTCAATTACATGAGTTATATTTTAAATTTACCTTCTTTTGACTTCTCGTTATTATAAATTTGAAGGTATTTGCGAGTTCACATCATGTAATCGGGTTATAATTTAAATTTACCTGATTTTGACTTCTCTTTTAAAGAGATTAGCAAGTGTTAATGAGTTCACTTCAAGTACACATGTTATATTTTAAATTTCTTTCTTGTAAATTATCTTTGATAGAGATTAGCAGGTGTTTGCGAGTTCACTTCAGGAACTCACGTTAAATTTTAATTTTAACTGCTTTTTAATTCTCCTTTGTAGAGATTAGTTGGTCTTAGAGAGTTCAATTCAGGCACTCACATTAAATTTTAAATTTACCTTATTTTGAATTCCCTTTGGCAGAGATTAGTAGGTGTTCGCGTTTTCACGTATGGTACTCCCGTTATATTTTAAATTTACATGGTTTTGACTTCTCTATTGCAGAGATTAGAAGGTGTTCATGAGTTCACTTCAGTTACTCACATTATATTTAAAATTTACTTTCTTTTGATTTCTCTTTAGCAGAGATTAGTAGGTGTTTGCGAGTTCACTTCATGAACTTGTGTTATATTTTAAATTTAACCGCTTTTGAATTCTCCTTTGTAGAGATTAGTAGGTGTTAGCGGGTTCACTTCAGGCACTCGCGTTACATTTTAAATTTACCTTCTTTTGACTTCATTTTGGCAGAGATTATTAGGTGTTCGCCTGTTGACTTCCGTTACTCACGTTACAATTTAAATTTACCTAGTTTTGACTTCTCTTTTGTAAAAATTATCTGTTGTTCCTATATGTACTCACATTATATTTTAAATTTACCTGATTTGACTTCTCTTATTTATAGATTAGCTGCTGTTCACGAGTTCACTTCAATTACTCGCGTTATATTTTAAATTTACCTGCTTTTGACTTCTATTTTCTAGATATTAGCAGGTGTTCACTAGTTCCCTTCAGGTACTCGCATTATATTTTAAATTAAATTCTTTTGACTTCTCTTTGGCAGAGATTACTAGGTGTTCGTGATTTCACATAAGGTAGTCGCGTTATATTTAAAACTTACTTTCTTTTGACCTCTAACAGATATTAGCAGGTATTCGCAAGTTAACTTCATGTACTCATGTTATATTTTAAATTTACCTGCTTTTGACTTCTCCTTTACAGAGATTAGTAGGGGTTTGTGAGTTCAGTTCAGGTACTCATGTTAAATTTTAAATTTACCTTCTTTTAACTTCTCCTTTGCATAGATTAGCAGGTATTTGCGAGTTCACTTCAGGTTCTTACTTTAAATTTTAAATTTATCTATTTTTGACATCTCTAATACAGAGATTAGTAGGTATTCGCGAGTTCACTCCATGTACTCCGGTTATATTTTAAATTTAATCACTTTTGAATTCTCTTTTATAGAGATTAATAGGTGTTTGCGAGTTAAATTCAGGCACTCGCATTATATTTTAAATTTACCTTCTTTTAACATCTTTATGGCAGAGAATAGTTGGTACTTGCGAGTTCACTTCAAGTACTCACATTACATTTTAAATTTACCTACTTTTGACTTCTCTTTTGTAGAGATTATCAGGTATTCGAGAGTTCAGTACAGGTGCTCGCATTTTTTTTAAAATTTACCTTATTTGACTACTTTTATGTATAGATTAGCAGGTGATCGCGAGTTCACATCAAATACTCGCGTTATATTTTAAATTTATCTACTTTTGACTTCTCTTTTCTAGAGATTAGAAGGTGTTAAGGAGTTCAATTCAGGAACTCACATTATATTTTAAATTAACTACTTTTTACTTCTCTTTTGTAGAGATTAGCTGGTGTTCCTGAGTTCACATCAGGTAGTCGCATTATATTTAAAATTTACTTTCTTTTGACCTCTAGTAAATATTAGCAGGTGTTCTCGAGTTCACTTTAGGTACTCACGTTATATTTTAAATTTAACCTCTTTTGACTTCTCCTTTGCAGATATTAGTAGTGGTTTACGAGTTTAGTTAAGGTACTCGTGTCAAATTTTAAATTTACCTACATTCAACTTCTCCTTTGTAGAGATTAGCAGGTGTTTGCGAGTTCACTTCATGTTCTTGCATTAACTTTTAAATTTATCTGCTTTTGATATCTCTAATACAGAGATTAGTAAGTGTTCGCGAGTTCACTCTAGGTACTCAGGTTATATTTTAATTTTACCTGCTTTTAACTTCACTTTTATAGAGATTTCAAGGTGTTCGTGAGTTCACTTCAGGTACTCGCTCTATATTTTAAATTTACCAGCTTATGACATTTTTTATGTAGAGATTAGCAGGTGTTCGCGAGTTCGCTTCAGGTACTCGCGTTATATTTTAAATTTAACTACTTTTGAATTCTCCTTTATAGAGATTATTAGGTGTTCATGAGTTCAATTCAATTACATGCGTTTTATTTTAAATTTACCTTCTTTTGACTTCTCTTTGTCATAGATTAGCAGGTGTTCGCGAGTTCACATCATGTAATCGGGTTTTAATTTAAATTTACCAGATTTTGACATCTCTTTTAAAGAGGTTAACAATTGTTAATGAGTTCACTACAGGTACACACGTTATATTTTAAATTTCTTTCTTGTAAATTATCTTTGGCAGAGATTAGCAGGTGTTTTCGAGTTCACTTCAGGAACTCAAGTTATATTTTAATTTTAACTGCTTTTGAATTCTCCTTTGTAGAGATTAGTTGGTCTTAGAGAGTTCAATTCAGGCACTCGCGTTATATTTTAAATTTACCTTCTTTTAATATCTCTTTGGCAGAGATTAGTAGGTATTTGCGAGTTCACTTGAGGTACTCACATTACATTTTAAATTTACCTACTTTTGACATCTCTTTTGTAGAGATTATCAGGTATTCGAGAGTTCACTACAGGTACTCGCAGTTTTTTTAAAATTTACCTGATTTGACTACTTTTATGTATAGATTAGAAGGTGTTCGCGAGTTCACTTCAAGTACTCGCGTTATATTTTAAATTTACCTGCTTTTGACTTCTCTTTTCTAGAGATTAGCAGGTGTTCAGGAGTTCAATTCAGGCATGCACATTATATTTTAAATTAACTTCTTTTGACTTCTCTTTAGTAGAGATTAGCAGGTGTTCTTGAGTTCACATCAGGTAGTCGCATTATATTTAAAAATTACATTATTTTGACCTCTAGTAGATATTAGCAGGTGTTCTCGAGTTCACTTCAGGTACTCACGTTATATTTTAAATTTACCTGCTTTTGACTTCTTCTTTGCAGATATTTGTAGGGGTTTACAAGTTCAGTTAAGGTACTCGTGTCAAATTTTTAATTTACCTACTTTCAACTTCTCCTTTGTAGACATTAACTGGTGTTTGAGAATTCACTTCAGGTTCTCGCGTTAACTTTTAAATTTATCTGCTTTTGAAATCTCTAATGCAGAGATTAGCAGGTGTTCACGAGTTCACTCTAGGTACTCGGGTTATATTTTAATTTTACCTGCTTTTTACTTCTCTTTTATAGAGATTTCCAGGTGTTCGCGAGTTCACTTCAGGTACTCGCTTTATATTTTAAATTTACCAGCTTATGACATTTTTTATGCAGAGATTAGCAGGTGTTCGCATGTTCGCTTCATGTACTTGCGTTATATTTAAATTTACCTACTTTTGAATTGTCCTTTATAGAGATTATTAGGTGTTCATGAGTTCAATTCAATTACATGCGTTATATTTGAAATTTACCTTATTTTGACTTCACTTTGTAATAGATTAGCAGGTGTTCGCGAGTTCACATCATGTAATAGTTTAATAATTTAAATTTACCATATTTTGACTTCTCTTTTGTAGAGAATAGCAAGTTTTCATGAGTTCACTTCAGGTACAAACGTTATATTTTAAATTTACTTTGTTTTAAATTCTCTTTGGCAGAGATTAGTAGGTGTTTGCGAGTTCACTTCAGGAACTCGCCTTATATTTTAAATTTAACTACATTTGAATCCTCCTTTGTAGAGATTAGTAGGTCTTAGCGAGTTTAATTCAGGTAATCGCATTATATTTTAAATTTGCCTTCTTTTGACTTCTCTTTGGTAGAGATTAACGGGTGTTTTGTGTTCATATAAGGTACTCGCGTTATATTATAAATTTACGTACTTTTGACTTCTCTTTTGAAGAAATTAGCAGGTGTTCATGAGTTCACTTCAGGTACTCATGTTATATTTTAAATTTACTTTCTTTTGACTTCTCTTTAGCAGAGATTAGTAGGTGTTTGCGAGTTCACTTCATGAACTCGAGTTATATTTTAAATTTAACCACTTTTGAATTCTCCTTTGTAGAGATTAGTAGGTGTTAGCGAGTTCAATTCAGGCACTCGCGTTATATTTTAAATTTACCTTCTTTTGTCTTATCTTTGGCAGAGATTAGTAGGTGTTCGTTAGTTCACTTCAGGTACTCGCGATATATTTTAAATTTGCCTGCTTTTGACTTCTCTTTTGTTGATATTATCAGTAGTTTGGGAGTTCACTACAGTTACTCACATTATATTTTAAATTTACCTGATTTGACTTCTCTTATTTATAGATTTGTAGGTGTTTGTGAGTTCACTTAGAGTACTAACGTTATATTTTAAATTTACCAACATTTTACTTCTCATTTCTAGAGATTAGCAGGTGTTCATGAGTTCAATTCAAGTACTCGCTTTATATTTTAAATTAACTTCTTTTGACTTCTCTTTGGTAGAGATTACCAGGTGTTTTTTAGTTCACATCAGGTAGTCACGTTAAATTTAAAATTTACTTTCTTTTTACTTCTAGTAGATATTAGTAGGTTTTCGCAAGTTCACTTCAGGTACTCAAGTTATATTTAAAATTTACCTACTTTTGACTTCTCCTTTATAGAGATTAGTAGGGGTTTGCGAGTTTAGTTCTGGTACTCGCGTTAAATTTTAAATTTACCTGCTTTTAACTTCTCCTTTGCCGAGATTATCAGGTATTTGCGAGTTTACTTCAGGTTCTTGCATTAAATTTTAAATTTATCTGCTTTTGACATATCTAATGAGGAGATTAGTAGGTGTTCGCGAGTTCACTCAAGGTACTTGGTGTCTACTAATCGTGAAGAGAATAATAACCAAACTACCCATCCATCTAAGCAAGTATACCTATAGAATTGTAGCTAGGGGACACAAGTGTAATATTAAGATCCGAAAACTGTTGAGTAATCTTACTCACACGAAGACTATTATGTTATCGAAAGAGTATTTTAGGGTTTGTTAAGAGAAAACTTATTTCATTTAAGAAAAGAAATATTGCGCTAAAAAAAAACTACTTGCAGTTAAATAAAGAGCTACTAAAACCGATTACATGAAGGGGTTGAAACGATGAAATAGAAAAGCACTCGATCGAGAATCACTTCGGCAAAAGTTGATTAAAAATGCGATAGTAAACCCAAACTTAATAAGCTAAAGTTCCTTACCCGTGGAGGTTCCTAAAGCTTGAACACGCTTCTCTCGAAGTCGTGCCCAACTGAGTTTAGGAAAGTCCTACTGAACTCTCGCCCAAATTGGAGACCTAAAGCTCGCTTTATGCGGTGAACCCCACTATTGAATTTCACTCCAACCCGGGAGATTTAACGTCTGCCTTTCTCGAGGAGTGCATGCAACTCTCTTAACTCTTGAGTGTTCACTTCAAACTACGAGCCTCTCGGATAGCTAATAGTGAAAACAATGATGGAAATTATATATCGATGATATAACTCCAAGCATGAATTTTCAAGAATAAATCGAAGGCCTAAACAATAAAAAGAAAAAGTAAACTTAAAGAATCATAACTTAATCAACTCGAACCTCGGATCATCAAGACCATGTACAAGGAGGATTAGTTAATCATGGAGAAGTGGAGGAAGAGAGATAGGAAGAAGAATATTATGAAAACCATGTAAAAGGAAATAAAAGGGCATCACTTCCCCTATCCCACAAAAAATTTCTCTAGACACAAGAGGGGGCCTGAATTTATAGATTTTTTTCAGGGTCGTTCACGCCCCCCAGTGATGCCCGAGGAGGGCATGTCAGGGGGGCATGTCAGGTACGGGGTTGACCACGAGAACTGAATACTGGCAAAAATGATTATTTCTTCTATACAAAATTGGACATGCCCGTATAGGGGCATATAAGGCACGTCAGGTCACAATCATTGGTCGAAATCTGTCAATCGTCGAAAAGGTTGTACATGCCCGGTGACATGCCCGTGTAGGGGGGCATATCAGTAAAGTTGACGTGCAGCAACGAAAAATCTTTAATTACGGTAGTAGGCTTCGTGATCGGGGTGACATGCCTAGAGACACGCCTAGGGGGCATGTCAGGTATTTTTCTGGGGATTTGGTTTTTAGAAGCAAATTTTCTCGGGATCAGGTTATATGCCTAATGACACACCCAGGGAGGGCGTGATAGGGGGCGTGTCAAGTGTTTTTCTCGGGATCTGGCTTCTTGATGATTCCTGCCTCAGGAATTGGTTATATGCCGCAAGTACACACCCAAGTAGGGAGTGACCCAGGGGGTGTAACAAAAAAATTGGTCGAAAGCAGTGAAAACCTGCAAAAAATAGGAAAACACATTAGTGGCAATAATATATACAAAAGGATGTCAACATATAAGCTTACAAGCTATGATTCGTGTATTAAAAACCTAAAAATAACCTAATAGTTTAGACTATAAAACGTACTATCAAATTCCCCCATGTTTAAGCTTTGTTTGTCCCCAAGCAAAGATATAAAAACTTGCTAACATAAAAAGTGACTAATCAAAAGTTCTAATTATGCTTACACAAGTAGTATGCAAAATTCTAAGTAGGGAGAAGGTGAAACGTAAACCTAAAATAGTTACTTAAGCATGGTTTAACAATTTATAAACTTTACTAACAAAAAAAATCATCCAAAATTTTAACAAAATTCTTTCAATAAATTTAAGCAAAGCAACAAAATGAAAAAGCGCATTGAGTTATTAATAGATCAAAGAGACACATTATAACAATATCAATTAAATAACAAAAATCTAAATTTAAATCCAAAATTTTACTAATATACTTTTCTTCTTTACTTAGCTAATAAATTAAATTCCAAAACATGAATCAAAAAGGTTTATCAGGACCAAAATGTTTGGTTTAGGATTATAATTAGGAGTGGAATTAAAAGATAAACAAGGAGGCTTTAAAATCACACTAAACCAAAATAAAGAGTTTCAAAAATTTCATCATAAATAAAATATTTTCTTTCTTTTTTCATTTCCTTTTTTTTTCTTTCCTTTTTTTAAAACAAAGGCCATAAATAATTTTTCTTTTCATTTTGAAATTGGCCAAACAAAAGTAAACACTTCTTGTTGAGCATACTTTTTAAAAAAAGTCCTCAAAATATATCACAAAACAACCCTATCATTATTAAGAAAATCTTTAATGAAACTCAAAAGGTTAGTGTGATTAGATAGGTTGGAAAATTTTATCTTTTTGAAAATTAAATGATAAGTGGACATATCAATTGAAATCAGAAAAAGGCTCAAAACGGTTAACTAGGGATAAAAAAATTTTAGGTTGGCAAGAAGGCTCAAACGAAAACCAAAATACAGCCTATATCATTTTCATGCATCTAAATGTATCTAAAGCATTAGCTTTGAAAATTTTCAAAAAGAAAATCCTAGATAATAATGAAGACTAATGGAATTGTCTTGAAAATAGAAATAATAAGTAACTTGGATCGTTCACCTCTACTATACTAATCAAAAGTTGACATTACAAAAATTATCCAGAAATAAAAAGGAAAATAGTGGATGAAAGATTTTAAGAAAGAAAAGAAAATAAAGAACGAAAACCATAATAAAAATGCGAGTTTTAGAAAAATGTTTCACATTAACATGCTACCGTGAATTAGAAACACAGCATGGCCAACATTTTACTTGTGAAACATAATTAAAAAGAATGATTTGAAAGATCATAATTAGCTATGTTGTTATAGGGAATATTGATAAAAACAAAACAAAACTCAAGGGGTACTATTTAAATACAAAATTCGTTTAAACAATTAAAGTAAAAACAAATAGTATATATATATATTTTTTTTTTATTTTGAAATATTCTCTATTTTTTGGATTTTTAAGATATATATAAAAAAAGACAAGAGAAGGAGGAAATCCTCCCCTAAGCTTAAAATGGACAATGTCCTCAATGGAGAAAGGATGGAAAGGAGAGAGAGAAATGAAAACAGAAATGAAAGTGTAGAATTGAAAAATAGGTACTTCCCCAGATTTATGCGTCGTGAATGTTGAGTGATGTCGCTCCCCCATGCTTGCACTCTGGAACTTCTTAAAATGTCATCTGTGAACTTCATGATGGATTCGACAGCATTGGAGTAGGCGATCGCAGAAGCTTAAGCTTGTCGGTGCCGTTCAGGGCAAAAAGTGTAAAATAAAGAAAAAAGAAAAATAATTTGGGCTACCTCCCAAGAGCGCCCTTTGTTTAAAATTTCATCTGAGCTTGACGCAACAAAATAATATTGTCCAAAAGAATATTGTCCAAAATAATAATTAATGTTTTTAAAAAAATAAATAGTATTAAGTTAGTTAAAGTTTGTGCAGAAGAAACATAATATTATTCGGACTTACATCATCATCACCAGAGAAATAGAGTTTAAGACGCTGCCCATTCACTTTGAAATCACCCTTATCAAAGTGTGAAATTAACACAATGCCATACAGAAAAACTAATTTAACAAAAAATGGCCTAAACCATCATGGCTTTAGTTTGCCAGGAAATAAATGTAAACGTGAATTGTATAAAAATACTCGGTCGCCCGGTTTGAAGGTTTTTGGGGGCCTTTAGTGTTTGTCGTGAAAACATTTCGTCCGCTCTTTATAAAATTTGTTATTTTCGTATGCGTAAGAGCGCCACTCTTCGAGTTCGTTAAGTTGAAATTTTCGAAAATCGCCGCCAGAGTGGGGATCGAAATTGAAAAACCTTAAGGACCAAAAAGCATGGTGTTCTAATTCTTCGGGTAAATGGCACAATTTTCCATTAACCAACTAATACGACATACATCCGATGACAGTTTTGTACGCTGTTCGGTAGGCCCATAGAGCCTCGTCTACTTTTGTTGACCATTCTTTTCTAAAAGTGGAAAGTCTTTTCTAAAATACATTTTATCTCTCTATTCACTACTTCGACTAGCCCGTTCGTTTGGGGGGTGGTAGGCAGTTAAAATATTATGCGTAACGCCATATTTTGTAAGAGTTTTAAAAAATTGCACGTTACAGAAATGTGAACTCCTATCACTAACGATGGCTCGTGGAGTACCAAATCGAGAATTTTTTTTAAGAAAGAAATTACGATTCGGGACTCATTAGTAGGAGGAGCTTGGGCCTCAGCCCAACGTGAAACATAATCTATAGCAACTAAGATGTATTTGTTCCTGAAGCTAGAAGAAAGGGGGCCAAATAAATCAATTTCAAAGAGGTCGAAAACTTCGCACTCGAGGAAATAATTTTGTGGCATTTCATTTTTATTGGAAATATTGCCCTATAGTTGGCAACTATCACACCGACTCACAAAACATTGCCCGTCTTTAAAGACCATAGGCCAGTAAAAATCTACACAAAGCACTTTTTGAGCGGTGATAGCAGCTTGATAGTGACCACCAATTTGTCCTTCATGTAAGTATTTTAGAATATCTTGACCTTCTTCAAAAGAAACACATTTCCTTATCACCTGGTCCGCACAAACTCAGAAATGGTGTGGGTCCTCCCAAAAATTGTTCTTCAACTCAGAAAATAATTTCTTCTTTTGTTGAGAGGATAACTTCTTCGGGAGGACATGAGCCACTAAATAGTTGGCAATATTTGCAAACCAGGGGGAAGGAGAAGTGTTAATATAAAATTGCTTTTCATCTGGGAAGAAATAATTAAACGTTTTTTCATCTAAATTTTCTATATACGGATTATCTATGCGAGAGAGATGACCGACGGACAAATTCTCGACCCCCCTCTTATAGAAGATTTCTTAGTCAAACTCTTGGAGGAGTAAGACCCAGTATATCAGGCACGACTTTTCATCCGTCTTAGCAAGTAAGTACTTGAGGGCCGAGTGGTCCGTGAAAACTATAATTTTTGAAAGCGTAATATATGGCTGAAATTTATCGAAGGAAAAGACAATCGCTAAGAGCTCCTTCTCCGTTGTGGTGTAGTTTTCTTGTGCAGATATGAGTGTTTTACTTGCATAATAAATGCGGTGGAAGTATTTAGATATTTGTTTACCTAATACAGCTCCCACCGCGAAACTACTAGCATCACACATTTTCTCAAAGGGAAGGTCCCACACTGGATCTATCATAATTGGTGCATTAATTAATTTATCTTTAATTAATTCAAAAGCAGATATGAGTGTTTTACTTGCATAATAAATGCGGTGGAAGTTTTTAGATATTCGTTGACCTAATACAGCTCCCACCGCGAAACTACTAGCATCACACATTATCTCAAAGGGAAGGTCCCACACTGGATCTATCATAATTGGTGCATTAATTAATTTATCTTTAATTGATTCAAAAGCAGATAGACATAGGTCATCAAAAACAAATGGGGCATCTTTTTCTAATAGTTGAGTAAGGGGTTTGGTGATTTTGGAGAAGTCTTTTATGAAACGGCGGTAAAAGCCAGCATTACAAAGGAAACTTCTCATAGCTTTAACATTCATAGGTGGCAGCAAATTTTCTATTACTTCTATCTTAGCGATATTTACTTCAATCCCTCAGGCATAGATCTTATGTCCAAAAACTAACCCATCCCTCACCATTAATTGGAATTTTTCCAAATTTAGGGCGAGGTTAGTTTCTTCGCATCTTTCTAAGACATTTTCTAAGTTTTCTAAGCAACTATCAAAGGAATCGCCGAACACGGAGAAATCATCCATAAATACCTCCATAATACATTCTACGTACTTGTCAAAGATGGCTAGCATACATCTTTGGAATGTAGGTGGCGCATTGCATAACCTAAATGGCATTCTTCGATAAATGAAGGTGACGAAAGGGCGAGTAAACGTAGTTTTCTCCTTGTCCTCGGGTGAGATAGTGATTTGAATATACCCCGAGAGGCCATCTAGAAAACAGTAAAAGCTATGGCCGGAGAATCGCTCTAAGATTTGATCAATGAATGGCAAGGGAAATTGGTCCGTGCAGGTGACATCATTTAACTTATGATTATCAATACATATTCGCCACCCCGTCACCGTCCGTGTAAGGATTAAATCAATATTTTCATTCACAACTACAGTTATCCCTCCCTTTTTCGGCAATACCTAAACAGGGCAAACCCACTTATTATCTGAAATAGGATAGATAATTCCTGCGTCCAAGAGTTTCATAACCTCGCCTTTTACGACATCTTTCATGTTCGGATTTATACAGCACTGAGGTTGGATGGAGTTATGTGAATTATCTTCCATTAAGTTTTTGTGGGTGCAGAAAGATAGGCTTATGGCCTTGATATAAAATATCTGTCAAGCGATGGCTCGGCGATGTTTTCGTAAAACTAGAAGGAGTTTGTCATTTTTTAATTTAGTTAGGTAGGCCGAAACTATCACTGGCAGTTTGGAATCATTTTCTTGGAAGGCATACTTGAGATGTTCAGGAAGTTTTTTTAATTCTAGGGTAAGGAGTTCTCCATAAGATGTTTTGGAAGTTCTTAAATTTTTAAAAATAAAATCTTTGTAGACTTTTAACTTATACAGGAAATTGGAGGGTGGTGAATTAATGGCCATGACGGTTTCTTGCAGACTTTCAGTAGGAAAAGTTGAGGAAGAACAAAGATCAAAAAATTCACCTTCAGGAATGATGTAGGAAGATTCATCACTTGAGGTATTTAAGAAGAAACAGGAGTCGTCATTCCCCAGGATATTTTTCATCGAAGGGGTAATTGACAAGGTCACTTCATCATCGCCTACTCGTAGGAAGAGCTTGCCATTGCTTATGTCAATGACAGCTCGGGAGGTGGCAAGGAAGGGTCGGCCAAGGATCAGGGGAACCTCGACGTCTTCTTCGTTGTCCAATATGACGAAATCCACCGGGAAGATGAATTTGCCGACTTTGACTAGAAAATCATCCACTATTCCTAACGGATACTTAACGGTTCTATCAGCGATCTGGATTTTCATATCCGTGGGGTTGAGGTTACTATTTCCTAACTTATTAAATAATGAGAAGGGCATTAGGTTGATACTTGCACCTAAATCGGCCAATGGATGCTTGACAAAGAGATCAAGAAAGACACACGATATAGAAAAACTACTTGGATAACTAATCTTCTTTGGTAAACCATTTGTCAAGACAGTAGATCACTCATCGTTTAATGTGATGTGCGATAAGTTCTCTAACTTCTTCTTATTAGTCAGGAGGTCCTTTAGGTACTTAACGTACTTCGACATCTGGAAAATCGCTTTATGGAAGGGTAGATTTATATGGATTTGCTTAAACATTTCTAAGAAGCGGGTATACTGATCATCAAGACGTTGTTTTTTAAGTTGGGAAGGGTATGGTGGAGTTGGATCATTCTTAAAAATGGGTGGTGGAGCGAGATCTTTTTCTAAAGTAGAGGGCGAAGTGATAACTTCTTTTCAGTAGATGGTGGAATATTCAAAATGGTGGAGGAGCTTGCCTGGGGCTCTTCGCTAACCAAACCAGAAACTTGCTTCCCACTCCGAAGAGTTATAGCTTTCGTTTGCTCTCTTGGGTTGGGCTCGGTATTAGAAGGAAGAGACCCGGCAGGTCTCTTAGATATAATCTTAGCTAGTTGTCCAACTAGATTCTCTAGACTTTTAACGGTTCCAGCTAGGCTTCTTATAGTCGCGTCATTAACATTCATATATATTGAAAACATTTCCTCCAAGCTTAGTGGTTTTTGATAATTTTGAAGAGGTTGATGTGGTGCAGAAAAATCATTTTTTGGTGGCGGGTGAATCGCGTTCGAAGGGTTATTCCACGAGAAATTTGGGTGGTTTCGTAAAGCGGGATTATAACTATTCGGAAAACTAAAGCCCAACGCAGGAAAATTTGCAGCAGATAAATTATTAAAAGCATTACTAGGCATATTGTAAACAAAATATATTTTTTGGGGGGAAATAGTTGCAGATTCCCATACCTTAGGGGAGGAGATAGCAGACATCTCCAGTATCTTTTTGCTTAGTATTTCCACTTGTAGGTCTAGCTCGGAGACATTGTCTACTTCAAATATACCTACAGGTTTGTTTGGGCGAGATCTAGGCACATTCCACTGATATGTATTCATGGCCATGTCCTCGAAAAGCTCAAGAGTTGCTTCCGGGGTTTGTGGTTTAAAGTACCACCAGAAGCTGCGTCTATCATTGTCTTTGTATTTTGATTTAGCCCGTTATAAATTATTTGCACTTGTAACCATACAGGAAGCGCGTGATGGGTTCATCATATTAAGATTTCTTTAAATCTTTCCCAGGTTTCATATAGAGATTCATAATCTATTTGACAAAATGCAGAAATATCATTCCAAAGTTTTGTTGTTTTAGCTGGCAGAAAATACTTCGTCAGAAATTTTTCGGTTAGTTGATCCCAAGTGGTGATGCTCCCTCTTAGCAGTGTCATCAACCACTGTTTAGCTTTGGTTCTAAGGGAGAAGGGGAAGAGTCTTAGACTAATAACATCATTTCTAACACCATTGATTTTAAAGATGTCACAAATCTCAAGAAAGCTAGCGATGTGGGCATTCAGGTCTTCATCTTGAAGTCCGTCATATTGCACATATTGCTGCACCATTTGAATTATGCTAGGCTTTAGTTCGAAGTTATTATTAGCAATCACGCTCCAATGAGCAAGATATCAAAGCACCCACAGTCTGGTCAAAAGAGATTCTAGGCGCTAGGAAAGAAAAAGAGACTAATGAAGTTTGGATAAGAGTTCTTCGAGTCTACTGGCTGACTGACTTGGGAAGACACCATCGTGTCAAAAAACGAATCTGAGCAAGGTGGCTTGAACCAGGTAAAGCGTCTTTTAGCGCCTTTCTTTTTAGCGCAACATTTCCTTTCTTAATGTTAATTTGTTTTCACTTAACAAACCCTAAAATAATCTTTCGATAAGATAATAGTTTTCGTGTGAGTAAGATTACTCAACAGTTCCCGAATCTTAATACAACACTTGTGTCCCCTAGCTATAATTCGATATGTATACTTGCCTAGATGGATTTCTAGTTTAGTTCTTATTCTCTTCACAATTAGTAGACACCAAATGGTTCGCATGCTCTCTGGGATGATTTATTGCTAGGATTGCATGTTAGATATTTTTAACCTATAAAACCCTACAATTAGTAAAGCATACTTGCCATCTCTTTCAAAACTAAGCCACTATATACTAAAAGCGATTATAACGAGGGGTTGAAATGATGAAAATAAAAAGCACTTGATCGAGAATCACCTCGGCAAAAGTTGATTAAAATGCGATAATAAACCCTATATTAATAAGATAAAGGTCCTTGACTGTGGAGGTTACTAAAGCTTGAACATGCTTATCTCGAAGTTGTGCCCAACTTAGTTTAGGAAGGTCCGTCCGAACTCTTGTCCAAATCGGAGATCTAAAGCGTGCTTTACGTGGTGAACCGCACTATTAGATTTCACTCCAATCCAGGAGATATAACGTCTGCCTCTCTCGACCAGTGCGTGCAACTCTCTTTAGTCTTGAGTGTTCACATCAAACTATGAGCCTCTCAGCTATCTTAGAGTGAAAACAAAGATGGAAATAATATATCGATTATATAACTCCAAGCATGAATTTTCAAGTGTAAATCGAAGACCTAAACCCTAAAAAGAAAATGTAAACATAAAGCCTCATAACTTAATCAACTCGAACCTCGGATCATCAAGATCGAGTACAAGGAGCATTAGTTAATCATGGAGAAGTTGAGGAAGAGAGATGGGTAGAATAACATTATGAAAACCAAGTAAAAGGACACTTTATATTAATGCTAAAAGAGAGTGACAACTTTGAAATTAAAGATTACAAGTACATGGAAATTTAAACCAAGGCTAGCATTAACATTATGCTACTAAAGAAATTACAAGAGCTACTACAATATGGTACACTAAGCTAGAATTAAGAAAAGCTTAAAATGAGAAAGAGAGAGAGAGCATAAAAACTCCAAGAAATAAAAGGGCAGCACATCTGATGCGTGGAAATCGGTAAGCGCACCGATCGCACAAGTAATAAAATTTGGGAATAAATCCCCGAGTGTCGGTCTCTTTAGGAATGTAATTAGCATAGACCGGCGACAGTTAAAAAAATATTGTTATGAGGGTTATACTTAGAAAGATTAAAAAGGGGGCTTGTGAGATTGTGGTTTCTTTATCTAATAAACTAATTAAGACTATGCGGGTCGAAGGCATCGCTTCGCAAAGTGAGGTGAGTGTATCGGTCATGATGCCGAACTTTAGTTGGGCGAGTGGACGGAAAGCAAATGGATGGAAGTGTTCTTGTGCGAAGTGAAATCGGGTGAAATTAGGGTATGGAGTGGATGTGGAGTGGGCGAGGCGCATTCACAACACACAACTCAAAAGCAAATGAAAACTACAAACATCCAATTAGATATAGAGTAGAAAATGTAGTTCATTATAATATCAAATCATTCCATACAACGAAGAAAGGGGAAGAGGTGTAAACCACTAGAGGGTGAAGTTCCACCGCAGGTCGTTGCCGGAATAATGCGAGTTGTCAATCCGCTTCCAGGCTCAGTCCAAGGAGGCTTCGAGTACCAACGAGCTGTCACCTCGAAGGCCTTTGAGTCCATTCTCTAGGTCATCTTCTTCACCAACTCCGGTGGAAAGATTGGAGTTGATGTCATCAATGGATGGGAGCTTCGCCGGAGGGTTTGGAAAGCTATGGAATCAATGGCTACGGACTCTCGATGGAAAGGATGAAGGTGAAGGTGGTTGGAGTTGCTAGAGAAGTAGAACGGCACTTCCCACGCACTCTCTGATCACAGAAATGACTAGCGTTGACCTAAATCGCGAAGCAGACCCTTCAATACAGAGGCAAAACAAGCAGAGCGCACGATCAGTGGTCGTGCGCACTCTCGGTCGATGATCCTGCGCAATTTCCAATTAAACCTGCAACTTGGATAGAAACATCAGCAAATATGGGCACGATCAGTGGCGCACGACCGGTGGTCGTGCGCACTGAATCCACTGATCGTGCGATTGTCTAAGACAGAACTGCAGAAAACATGAGGTAAACGCGCACGAGCAGTGGCGCACGACTGGTGGTCGTGCGCGCAATGTCTAGTGCTCGTGTGATTACCTAGGAAGAACTAGGAATAAGAACAGGACAGAGCGCACGATCACCAGTGCACGACCAATGTTCGTGCGTAATAGGTCCTGTATTCGTGCGATCGTCAATACAAAACTGGGGAAAAGGAGAATGTAATGCGCATGATCAGTGGCGCACGACCAGTGGTCGTGCGTAGTGAGTCCAGTGATCGTGCGCAGTGTTCATGTATCGTCATGGTCTCCAGAGCGGTTCTGGAGCACATACACGACCCATGCACCAGCAGAAAAAGTAGATAGGTCACCAAACGTGAACACCACATTCTCAAGACATGGCGAGATAACAATTAAAATAAACAAAAACACAGAAACAGCAAAAGCACACAGAAAACGGGCCTAAAGTGCACTTTATCATGAAATAGGCAAATAAGCAAATATAAGAGATTATAGTTCTCAAGTGCAGTGCTAAGACGATAAAACTGGCCCAGATGAGTCCAAAAATTAGTGTAATATTTGGACACATCACACCCCAGACTTACCTATTTGCGCGGACTTACCTATTTGCGCGTCCCGCGCAAATCATTACTCCGTGGACTGTAAAAATAGCTTGCTGGCTTAGAAACTTCAAAATTAAGTAGAATGAGAAATCAAATACATCATGCGCATAGAAAATAGAATATAAAACTTTTTAATTTTACTATGGAGCTTAAATTATTCGACAGAGGTAAATAAATATTGTGTCTACTTTAAATTAGAATTCTGGAGAGTCGTTCGGTCATGTGTATGGAGAAAGTAGACATGCCACTAAGGTGAGCATTGCCCAAGACCGAGGCTCGTGATCACGTCCAAAGAAATCCATCAATGTCGGGAACCATAAGCTTGCCCTTTCACACTCTCTCTACGATGCTAAGTAAACTCAAATGTGAATCAACGGGACTTGTAGGTTTGAATGGGGCTAAGGCTAAGGTTTGGTAGTCAATGATAAACCTGGAGGCTACACGTAACCAAAGGGAGCAAACAATAGATAAACCCATACAGCCACTAAGAAATGCATGTGTGACAATCCCCCAGACTTGGATTGAAAACCAGGTATGTACACGGCCTATCCCGACCAAAAACTAACACACAAGATGGGGATTGCAATTCTCATTGTAATACTTTTAGATTTTCTTTTTCTCTTTTTTTCAACCTTTTCTTTTTCATTTTTTTTCATTTTCATTCAGCAATCCCCAAATCTAACAATAACAATTCATGAATTCATGTCCACATTACATGAATCCCAAAAATCACAACATATCAAATTTTTGAAATCGATCAAGCTCAATGTTTTGGTTGCGACAAAAGGGTTCACTTTTAGGCTTTTGTGAATATAGGTGGAGCTGAAATAAAAGGAGGGTAGGCGCAAATTTGGCTTGCAAGGGTCAGCTGCTAGGACTAGGTTAAAAAAAGCTCAAACTACCCAAAATGATGGCCTACCTCACGCTCACACTCGACTAACCAGGCACCAATGTTATAAGAGTAGCTTGGGGCAAGTTCTCAGTCCCTGAAAAAGATGATCCTTCCCCCTGACTCGAGCAATATGAGTCTAGTGATGGCTACACTCATCTCTACACTACCGTTCAATTACTCTAGATTCTACAATTTTATGTAGCACAAACAGAATTTACTTTTGCAGAATAAATTTTAGTCTACGAGCATGAAGAAAAAGTAATCCTATACTATTTCTACGCAAATCATGAGTACTCGATTAGGAGCACTGCATGAGTTTTGATCTACTAGATCCTAAAATCCGAAGCCAGCATAACTTTTCAGAGTTTACACAAAAGTAATGCAATTGACTTGAGCCGCGCGCGTGGTTAAGTGCCCACTAATGTGGGTGATTCAGTGTGTGCAGTAGTGATCATGAAATAAATAAATGCAGACGAGTATGCAATAAACTGTGATGTGTAGTGATCACAGGCAACTCTACCGCCTGAGTAGAATGTGACAATATGAAAAAGTAAAACATGTAAATAATAATAAAGGGCTAGGGGAGAAGTACCAATGCTCAAAATTTAGCATACCGGTCATGCGACGAGATATCCATGTGCGGCCAAGTTGCCGCGCCTCAAAAATTCCTGCACCTGCGATTTAAATACGTACGCAAACAAAAGATGGACATATATATGTATATAAAGCTCAAAACATTGCAAAGGACCAAATGGTCCAACATGGGTTGTCTCCCAGAAGCCACTTTTGTTTACCCTCCTTAAGGTGGACCAAATACCTGTATTAACAATTATAATAAAGAGTTCTTTGCAGCTTGAAAAGAAATAAATAAAAATGAGCGAACTAGAGTTCCATACGTAGAAAGAAAACGGAAAGAGGAGGGTAAGTGGAATGATGGTATTGCAATCAGCTATAAGCGGATTTGTGGTAAGTCTCTCCAGTGGGGTATGAGGGGACGACAGATTCTCTTTTTGCATTAGGGGAAGGGGATTTCCCCTTACTCCACCGTGGGAGATTTCCAATGGATGTAGTCTGTGGGTTTTCCTATTTTTATGGTTGGTGGCGTCCTGTCCAGCACCACAACGGAGACCGGATCTATCCAAGCTACAGATCGCTTAACAGAGTTATCAGTAGTGTTATACAAATAAGTGTCTAGGGATTTCTCCCGGATAAAACATGGTTCGCCATGCTCGAAAACATAGTTGGCAGGAAGTAGAAAGGCAGCCGTGGCTTTGGCGCACTTGGTCTCCTCTTTGACCAATAGCTCTTGATTCTCATCTATCTCCTGGGAGAGTCCTTTTTTTGTCTTCTCTTCTAGATGTGCTTCTTCAAATGTTGGGAGTCCTGAATCTATCTTGGTATCTGTGACACTGAGAAAATTGTTATTTTTGGTGGGAGAGGGATGTACGGATGTGTTATCGTGGGCGAAATCTTCGGCCGGCCAAGTGACGCGTCCATTGGAAAAGTCGAGGGATGCATCGCTGGTCGTCAGGAATGGGACTCCTAATATACGGAATAGAGTTATTTTCCCTTGGTCCCAAAACCTAGAAGTCAGTGGTTATACTTTTTTCGTTGACCTCATTTTTGACTTCCCGTACACCTCCCTTGGTGTCAACAAAATTGCCATTCTCCAGGATAAGCGACTTCTGATTTTCAGTGTCGACTTGTAGGTGCATCTTCGTAACATCTTGCAGGGTGAGGATGTTGTTGGATGCCCCTGAGTCGCATAATGCGGGGGTTTCGAAGTTGTTTATTTTATAATTGATGACGAGTTTGTTGCTTTTTCCCAAATTTTCCACCCCAAGGATTTTACCTTGTTCATGGGGGTTCTTTTCAGTATTACTAGGTAAGGTGCCTCGGATTCGCTCGAAGACCACATGGGCCAATTGTACCTCCAGTTTTTGCATCGAGGTGGCTTGATTTGTCATGTTGGTTTGGGAAATTTCAACGAATTTCTCGAATATCTCATCCCAAAACTTTTTTTAATGGCAGGGGGCCCTTGGGAATACGCATCGTTTAAATATTTCCCCCGTTGCCATCTTTGTCCAGATGCGTTTGTATTCCAAGAAAAATTGGGGTGGTTTCTCACCCCCGAGTTGTATGTGTTTTCGTAAGGCACTCCCTTATTTTTATTTGCTACAAAATTAGCTGACTCATTCAGAAAAGAAGATTCGTCTGGTACCTTGACTCCTAGGTATTCGAAGTTGTGGTGGTCAGTGCTTTAACAACCTTGGCATGAGATTTCCATCATTGGGGCGGCGGAGGCGGGCTTGGGGATATCCATGGCGAATACTCCGCTTGTGCTTTGTGGGATGATTCTTCCAGTGGTCCAGTAAGCGTTGTGGGTGGCAGTGTCTTGTAAGATTCTCAGTGCATCTTCTGGAGCAAGGTTCATGATTGTTCCTTCAGAGACGGCATCGATCATGGCTCGGTGGTGGGGTTCAATAGCGAAGTAGAAACTTATGACGAGGTTCCATGTTTGGAATCCATGGTTAGGGCACTTCCTCAGCAGCTCGTTGAAACGCTCCCAAACTAATTCTAAACATTCTTGATCGGCTTGCCAAAAGTTGGCTATTGCTTGCCTCGTGCTCACGATCTGATCTACCCGGTGGAACTTAGCTAGGAATTTTGTGGTCAAAGCCTCCCAGGTGGTGGTTGTTCCAGGTGGAAGGGAGTGAAGCCAAGTCTTGGTTTGTCCCTTAGTGAAAAAGGGAAGAGGCAGAGCTTGACTATTTTGTTCGGGATTCTAGCGTAGCGGAACGTGGCGCAAATTTTTGAGAATTCCGCCAGGTGAAGATGGGCGTCTTTAGTGGCCATTCCTGAGAACTGAGCGGTTTTCTGAATGATATTCAGGATAGATGGTTTAATCTCGAACTATTGGTTGGTGATAGCAGTTCCGAAACCAGGATATATTCTCCCAACGGTAGGTGTAGTATAATCCCTCATTGTGCGGACCTAGGGAGGGTTCACTTCATTTTCGTCGCCATTTCGGTCTCTAGGAGGTATCCCTCCAACTCGGTTGCCGGCATCGATATCCAGCTAGTCTCCCATTGGGGCTAAAGTGATGGTTGCGGCGCGTCTTCGCACTAGGATAGTACGTTCGATCTCTAGGTCGTAGGCTACAAGATATCTTGTGGCTCGACCCTGCATTAACTGCGGCAAACTACACAAGGAAACAACAGTGAAAAACACTAACTCTTATAACAATATTTTCAGTCATCCTGAGTCATTATATAGTTGCATTCCACGGAAACGGCGCCAAAAACTTGTTGCATGGAAATCGGCAAGCGCACCGGTCGCATAAGTAGTAAAATTTGGGAATAAATCCACGAGTGTCGGTCTCTTGAGGAATGCAATTAAAATAGAGCTACGATAGTTTAGAAAATATTATTATGAGGGTTATACTTAGAAAAGATTAAAAAGGGGGCTTGTGAGATTGTGGTTTCTTTATCTAATAAACTAATTAAGACTATGCGGGTCGAAGGCAATGCTTTGCAAAGTGAGGTGAGTGTATCAGCCGCGATGCCGAACTTCGGATGGGTGAGTGGATGGAAAGTTAATGGATGGAAGTGTTCTTGTGCGGAGTGCAATCAGGTGAAATAAGGGTATGGAGTGGATGTGGAGTGGGCGAGGCACATTCATAACACACAACTCAAAAGCAAATGAAAACTACAAACATCCAATTAGATATAGAGTAGAAAATGTAGTTCATTATAATATCAAATCATTCCATTCAACGAAGAAAGGGGAAGAGGAGTAAACCACTAGAGGGTGAAGGCCCACCGCAGGTCGTGGCCGGAATAGCGAGTTGTCAATCCGCTTTTGGGCTAAGTCCGAGGAGGCTTACGGTACCAACGAGCTTGTCACCTCGAATTCCTTTGAGTCCGTTCTCTAGGTCGTCTTCTTCTCCAACTCCGGTGGAAAGCTTGGAGTTGAGGTCATCAATGGCTGGGAACTTCGTTGGAGGAGTTGGAAAGCTTCGGAATCAACGACTACGGACTCCCGGTGGAAGGGATGAAGGTGGAGGTGGCTGGAGCAGATGGAGAGTTGAGCGGCACTTCCCGCGCACTCTCCGATCGCAGAAATGACCAGCATTTACCTAAATCGCGGAAAAGGTCCTTAAATACGGAGGCAAAACAAGTAGAGCGCACGATCAGTGGCGCACGACTAGTGGTCGTGCGCACTGAATCCCCTGATTGTGTGAATTGCTAAGACAGAACTGCAGAAAATATGATGTAAATGCGCACGAGAAGTGGTGCACGACCGGTGGTCGTGCACGCAATGGCTAGTGCTCGTACGATACCCAGGCAGAACTAGGAATAAGAAGAGGACAGAGCGCAAGATCACAAGCACACGACCAATGGTCGTGTGCAATAGGTCCAGTGATCATGCGATTGTCAAGACAGAACTGGGGAAAAGGAGAATGTAATGCGCACGATCAGTGGCGCACGACCAGTGGTCATGCGCAGTGAGTCCAGTTATCTTACGTAGTGTTCCGGTATCGTAGTGGTCTCCCGAGCGGTTTCAGAGCACGCACACGACCCATGCACCAGTAGAAGAAGCTGATAGGCCACCAAAAGTGCACACCACATTCTCAAGACACGGCGAGAGAACAAGTAAAACAAATGAAAACACAGAAACAACAGAAGGACACAAAAAATGGTCCTAAAGTGCACATTATCTTAAAATATGCAAATAAGCAAATATAAGCGGTTATAGCTCTCAAGTGCAGTGCTAAGATGATAAAATTGGCCCAGATGAGTCCAAAAATTAGTGAAATATTTGGACTCATCAACATCCCCTCTCCCACCAAAACTTTCTCTGGACATAAGGGGGCCTTAATTTATAGATTGTTTTTTTGGGTCAGGAATGCCCCCCCAGTCAAGCCCGGGGAGGGCTTATTAGGGGGGCGTGTCAGGTACGGGGTTGACTTCGGGAACTGATTTCTGGAGGAAATGGTGATTGCTTCTGTACAATATTGGACACGCCATGGGACACGCCCATGGAGGGGGGGCGTATAAGGCATGTCACGTCACAATCATTGGTCAGAAATTTGTCAATCGTCGAAAAGGTGGTACACGCCCGACGATACGCCTGTGTAGGGGGGCGTGTAAGTACTGTTGACATTCAACAACGCAAAATTTTTAATTGCGGCAACAGGCATCGGGATCGGGGTGACATGCCCAGAGATATGCCTAGGGGGGTGCAGGGGGGCGTGTGCGGTGTTTTTCTCGGGATTTGGTTTTTGGCAGCAAACTTACTCGGGATCGGGTTACACGCCCGATGACACGCCCAGGGAAGGCGTGATAGGGGGGAGTGTCATGTGATTTTCTCGGTATCTAGCTTCTGGATGATTTATGCCACGGGAATGGGTTCCACGCCCCAAGTACACTCCCGGGTACGGCGTGACACGGGGGCGTGTAACAGTAAAATTGGCCGAAAGTTGTGAAAACCTTCAAAAAAGAAGAAAACACATTAGTGGCAATAATATATACAAAAGGAGGGCAACATATAAGCTTACAAGACATGATTCGTGTATTAAAAACCTGAAAATTCACTAATAGTTTAGACTACAAAACATATTATAAGTACTCGGGTTATATTTTAAATTTAACCTCTTTTGAATTATCCTTTATAGTGATTAATAGGTGTTCGCGAGTTCAATTCAGGCACTCGCGTTATATTTTAAATTTACCTTCTTTTGACTTCTCTTTGGCAAAGATTAGTAGGTTTTCTCGAGTTCACTTCAGGTACTTACGTTATATTTTAAATTTACCCGCTTTTGACTTCTGCTTTGCAAATATTAGTAGGGATTTGCGAGTTCAGTTAAGTTACTGGCGTTAAATTTTAAATTTACCTACTTTTAACTTCTCCTTTGCAGAGATTAGCAGGTGTTTATGAGTTCACTTCAGGTTCTCACGTATAATTTTAAATGTATCTGCTTTCGATATCTCTAATGCATAGATTAGAAGGTGTTCGCGAGTTCACTCCAAGTACTCAGGTTATATTTTAATTTTACCTGCTTTTGCTTCTCTTTTGCAGAGATTTGTAGTTGTTTGCAAGTATAATTCAGGTCTCGCGTTATATTATATATTTACCTTCTTTTGACTTCTCTTTGGCAGAGTTTAGTAGGTGTTCACGTTTTCATATCAAGTACTCGCATTATATTTTATATTTACCAACTTTTGACATCTCTTTTGCATAGATTAGTAGGTGTTAGTGAGTTTACTTCAGGTACTCGTGTTATATTTTTAATTTAACTGCTTTTGACTTCTCATTTGAAGAAATTAGTTGGTGTTCGCGAGTTCAATTCAAGTTCTCGCATTATATTTTAAATTTCCCTTCTTTTTACTTTTGTTTTGTAGAGATTAGCAGGTGTTCGTGAGTTCACTTCAGGTTCACGCATTACATTTTAAATTTACCTGATTTTGACTTATCTTTTGTAGAGATTAGCAGTTGTTTGTGAGTTCACATTAGGTACTCACTTTATATTATAAATTTACTTTCTTTTGACTTCTCTTTGGTAGGTGTTCACGAGCACAATTCAGCTACTTGTGTTATATTTAAAATTTACCTGCTTCTGACTTCTCTTTTACAGAGATTAGGAGGTATTCGCGAGTTCACTTTATGTACTCGCATTATATTTTAAATTTAACTTCTTATGATATCTCTTATACAGAGATTAGCAGGTGTTTCAGGTTCACTTCAGGTACTCGTGTTATGTTTTAAATTTACCTACTTTTGACTTCTCTCGTGTAGAGATTTGTAGGTGTTTGCGAGTTACATTTAGGTACTCATATTATATTTTAAATTTACCTTCTTTTGACTTCTTCTTGACGGAGATTAGCAAGTGTTCGCGAGTTTACATCATGTAATCGCGTTATTATTTAAATTTACCTGATTTTGATTTCTCTTTTACAGAGTTTAGCAGGTGTTCGCAAGTTCCCATCATGTACTCACGTTATATTTTATATTTAATTTCTTTTGACTTCTCTTTGGTAGAGATTTATAGGTGTTTGCAAGTTCACTTCATGAACTCGTGTTATATTTTAAATTTAACCACATTTGAATTCTCCTTTGTAGAGATTAGTAGGTGTTAGCGAGTTCAATTCAGGTATCACACTATATTTTAAATTTACCTTCTTTTGACTTCACATTGGCAGAGATTAGCAGGTGTTCGCGTGTTCACATAAGGTACTCGCGTTATTTTTTAAATTTACCTTCTTTTGAATTCTAGTTTGCAGAGATTAGCAGGTCTTTGCATGTTCACTTCATGTACTCGTGTTATATTTTAAATTTACCTGATTTGACTTCTCTTTTTAGAGATTAGCAGGTGTTTGTGAGTTCAATTCAGGTACTTGCATTATATTTTAAAAAAAACCTATTTTTGACTTCTCTTTTGCAGAGATTATTTGGTATCGCGAGTTGAATTCAGGTACTCGCATTATATTTTAAATTTACCATCTTTTGACTTCTCTTTGGCAGAGATTAGCAGGTGTTCGAGTGTTCACATTAGGTACTCCCATTATATTTTAAATTTACCAACTTTTGAATTCTCTTTTGCAGAGATTAGTAGGTGTTCGCGAGTTAACTTCAGGTACTCGTCTTATATATTAAATTTACCTGCTTTTGAATTCTTCTTTGCTGAGATTAGTAGGTGTTCGCAAGTTAATTTTAGGTACTCGTGTTATATTTCAAATTTACCTTCTTTTGACTTCTCAATTTCAGAGAATAGGAGGTGTTCGCGAGTTCACTTCAGGTACTCGCGTAATATTTTAAATTTACCTTCTTTTGATTTCTCTTTTACAAGGATTAGCAGGTGTTCACGAGTTCACTTCAGGTACACACGTTATATTTTAAATTTACTTGATTTTGACTTCTCTTTTGCAGGGATTAGTAATTGTTCGCGAGTTCACATCAGGTACTCACGTTATATTTTAAATTTACTTTCTTTTGAATTCTCTTTGGCAGGTGTTAGCGAGTTCACTTCAGGTACTTGCGTTATATTTTAAATTTACCAGCTTTTGACTTCTCTTTTGTATAGATTAGCAAGTTTTCGCCAGTTCACTTCAGGTACTCGCATAATATTTTAAATTTATATGCTTATGACATCTCTTATGCAAAGATTAGCAGGTGTTTGGAAGTTCACTTCAGGTACTAGCGTTATATTTTAAATTTACCTACTTTTGACTTCTCCTTTATAAAGATTAGTAGGTGTTCGCGAGTTCAATTCAAGTACTCACGTTATATTTTAAATTTACCATCTTTTGACTTCTCTTTGTTAGAGATTAGCATGTGTTTGCGAGTTTACATCATGTAATCGCGTTATAATTTTAATTTGGCATTTATAGCTTTTGCATTCAAATAGAATTCGTGCTTATTTAAGTTATTTTGGGCTTGACACACGTTATGTTCCAAACTTCTATATCTAATAATGTAAGGAATATCTATATCAGTGTTCTCCATTCATTATAGTTCAATCCTATGAATATAGGTGGTGCAAAAGAATTTTCAGTGTATAATTTTTCATCCCCACTCGTCGATTCAAGGTCAGGGTTGGCCATTATTTCTGGTGGTGAAACCTTGTTAGAATAACCTTTCTCTGATACCACTTGTTGGATCTAATAGACAACCTTAGATGGGAGGGATGAATAATGTTTTAGCGTTAAATAGAATTTTAAAATATTTCGCCTCAAAAAATTGAGTTCTGGAAGCTACCATGGGGCATTAGGTGGCTAACGCACGGCGGTTAGTCATAGTGCTCGTTTTCCTATACAGATTCGACTTCCAACCCCACAACCAAACACATTCGCTAAACAATCATAGCACATACCCAGAAGTAATTAACACGGAAATAACAAATTTCATTGTATGAATTCAAAACAACAATAGTTCTAGATGAGTACAAAAAGGTGATCTCCGTGACGCCGAAGATCTAAGGCGATGAGTAGAAACGATCTTTTGGTCTCTATACCAATCCGCTCCATGGACCGCTTGGCTCTCTCCTTTTCCCTCCAAGAAAAGTCTTCGATTCGGCTCTTCACCTCCTCACAAGGAAGGGTCTTAGATCCCCGCTAGATCCTCTGATCTAGACGTCCCTATCCCCAAGAGGATTTACCGTAGAATCCTTCCTGATTTCCGACGACCTTCCCCGGTCGATTTCTCATGAAACCCTTCACAAATTTCGACGACCCTCCGGTCAATTTCCCTCACACAAGATTTAGAAAAAGAAAAGATTACAATAATAAAAGATATAAATAATCAAAAAGTTGAAGTTCTCCCTCTTGACGACTTCTCTGTTGAGCGATCCGCGATCGGTGCTTAAGATCTTCGTTTGCTAGCAACTGGTTTACACTTCGTATTCGATGTAGATCTTGGATCGCCGGAGTTCTTCGTTCACGAATGGGAGGGAGATTACTTTCTTCTTCTTAGACGAAGACATTTGGAAGGGAGCACAAGAAGGCAGCCGAACCCTAGAATTCACGAACTCCCGTTGCACATTAGTCCTTCTATCCATGGGCATAGAAACCAAGGCGGCCTTTTATATATATTCATGAAAATAGACAATCGTCGGCGGTAATACTAGCGCTCAACGGTAGTTTTGCGCGCTTGTTATGCCATCTATCATCCAAATCTGGAATAATATTCAAAAAGAATATTTGTCGTTTTATCGTTGCTAGCATCGCGCAGTTACAGCTACCGCTACGCGGTAATTTAGGACATGACGATTCGAAAACAGCGTGTCGATATTCATCGATCGGCTAGCGTGGCGCGGTAGCTACTATTACCTATGGTAGTTTGATTTCACGAGAAATTCATCTTGATACTCGTCGGGAGACTAGCGCGGCGTGGTAAATACTATCGCCTGGCGGTAGGTCGTTTCTCGAGAAATCCCACTTGATGTTGGTTAAGAGACTAGCGTGGCATGGTAGAAACTACCGCCTGAAGTAATTTCCTGAGAGCCATGCCAAATTAATTCCTTGTGTTACCTTGTGCTGTAGGACTAGTGTGGAGCGGTAGTTTCCCGTGATCTCTGTCCAAATTATTCACGGCTACTGCTCGGCGGTAACATTTAACTCTCGGCATTAGTTTCCATAGGAGTCTTCTTCTTCGCTTGTACCTGTCAGCCTGCACACTCTATCAACATAAGACATGATCTAATACAACCTTGTAGTTTATATTCTCAAACACCAGGCATGTGAAAGATCGGTTCAAACGAACTACCCCTTTTGATAATATCAAATCCCGTTCATGATAAATAATAATGTGATAGAGTGCAGATAAAGAATAAGAGTTATAAGCTAACAATAAGTTTCAGGTTCGTTATGTAGCTCCCCTACACAAACGCTCCCCTTGTCTATATGTTCTACATGCTCCCCCTATCAATGTGCACACATTGTTAACATGCTCTACCAATATGTGACCTCTCCTAACCCGTGACACATACTCATGACGATAGTCATGAATAGTTTATTCTCCCCCTTGGATAATATCAAAAGGGCGGGCAAGGCCAACCAAACATGCAAGATGAAAAAAGTAGATATGATTAGCATATAGAGAAATAGCTGATAGTGCACACACAAAGTAAAGCTAGAGATGATAATCATAGAGGTGACTCAAAATGGAATACATATAAGAGAATTGTAAGCACAAGGGTCACAAAATGGAGCAAGATACACAGATACAGAAAATCAATTTTCAGAGTTCATATGAATTGGACAGTACAAACTAAACTAAGCACACAGCGAGTACGTCTTTAATGCTATAAGAGTAAGGAAGTAATCAAGTGAAACAAACATTGAAAACATCATAAGTGTAAATCATGTGCTAGTACGTATTATGCTAAAAAGAGATAGTGTATTGGTAGTCCAATTCTTATATGCGAAAGTCTTAGACAAGGCAATGATAAGTGTACGTGTAGCATCAAAAGCGAGATAACAGCAAAGAAAAATAGCATATTGTCCATGTGAATCTCGATCGTCTAGGAACCTAACACAAGAGAAATAAGGTGAATAATCACCTCACATGTCATTCGTTGTCATACCTATGAAAAAACTAAGGGAACTAAGCTAAAGATAGAGCTGATGCACAAGATCGAAGTGACTCTTTAACCAATGTGATCATCCTCACAATGCTCATGAAGACTTATTAGGAGGAATGAGAAGTTCTTGGGGGACCGTGACAAGAGATGTGATAGCTACCATAGTTTTTTTTAGTTATCGTAGATCTATCACTTTAATAAATTTGTTTTAAAAGGGTCATGGATCCCCGAGTAAATCAAAATCTATCCACATAGATAAATACACTTTAACTAATATACATATGAATTTTATACTAGTGTTTTTGCTCAAAGTTTCGCACCTACTATAATCACATGTGTATCGTGACATTAATTATTAAATGTATTTTTAGCGTGTAAGGATATAGTGTCATGATTTATAGCATGCACGCATAAAATTTTTCGTCTTGAGTTCACCGGCTAGGGATGTGTGTATCATATGAAGTCATTCCCATATCTAAGTCCTCACACATACCTAGAGGCATAGAAAATAGACACGACCCCGTCTTGTCTCACTCAATAACTAAGTACTTATAGATTCAGCCCACTATGACCGGAGGATAATGTTTGCATAGATTAAGAGTCTGAACTCAAACATTATTTGTATGCGTTATAGTCTAAGTCGCACTAACGTGAGCCCAAACAAATGAACGATGCATAGTTTTTTTTCATTCTTATATCATTTTTTAAATAAAAATCCCAAGCAATAAACACACAAAGAGATATATGGACCTCCTTTTTTTGTTCTTTTAAATTATTTTATAATTATATATATATATATATTTAAAAAATACTTTTGTTTTTCTAAAAACATGAAGGCTCAAAAAATATATGATGCAAGCAGAAGATACCATGATAGAATATTTTGCATGAATATAACGTAGATGATAAGTGAAATAATGTTTATGTAGTGGATATTTGATTCCTGAGTATGCCCAATAATCAAATACCTACGCTATATGTCTACACTCTAGCCTCGTACTAAGTGCCTGATGGGCATGAGGAGCTGCATAAATGTTGTAGGGTGGGGTCTTAATCCCATGTGCACACAGAAGAACCCGCTCAACCTAACACTCTTTCCCCCCAGCGCCACAAAAGGACCTACAAGAATCTTCCCTAGTTATAAATAAGACGTAGTTTACATGTTAGCGTTTTTAAAGCACACAAACCTACGCCCCCGCTATTATGAGACACAACACAGTGAAACATATGTTATCGATGGTATTACCAGAGGAGTGATGACACCATGTCTAAGAATCTACTGCCAGCGGTAAGATTATCGGGCCGCAGTAGCATCGCGATATATAAGTTACGGGTCAAATCTAATCCCGCACGCCTGGACATTTTTCTTGCTTTACTGTCGATGCACTTCTTCCCTGCAACACTTCTTCAATGCTTTATGGTTCACTCCATCACACACTCTCTCTCTCTCTAACGCTCAAATTTATTGTAATTTTAATTTCAAATCTAAAGAATTTTACTCTTCATGTTTTTGAGCACGATCTAAGATGATTTTCAGATGTTTGTCAGTTGATTCTTGGGTTTTTGCTATGGATTACTTCCGTTTCTCATAAATCTAGCTTGTGTAGGCTCGGATCATGTGTTTTTCTTTTTGTTTTCAAACTGCCGATTTATTCAAAAAATCCTTTCTTTTGGAAAGATCCGGAGCCGAATTTTCATCTGTATAGCTATCCGCGACAGTTGATTGCCCCTTTTTTCATGGATCTTTGTTCTTTTCTTAGATCTACTAGTTATAGACATGAATCTTCATTTTCTATCAATATTTGAAGGAAATTTCGTCCATAAAGGAATTTCGGATACATTCTCGCAAAAGGGGATGATACAGTCCGTCATACTACCACCGGTCGATAACACATTATTGCCCCGCGGTTGGTTCCCGTGACCTGTCTCGAATCAAAAAAATCATTGATTTTCCCATTTTTGTGTATTTGCTGCTAAGATGGTTTTTTGTGTTTTGTTTACTTTCAGGAAATGGCTTCGTCGAGCTCCCAGTCTGGACGCCAGAGTTTTTCAAAGAGGTAACGGGTGCCGACCTCCACCTATCCTACTATAGATGATACTACTGTAAGCATTCCGATGATCATAGATATTGATGATCGATTTGCTTATATCTTTTAGTACATGGAGGAATCTGGTATGCTTGCAGTGATCTCATCTGGTGCCCCATTCTCCTCGGCCCTCACCCGAGAATTATACAATAACCTTCGGGATCCCGCTTAGATGTGCCTAGGTGGGGGTGTCCAATCCTGCATTGGAATGGAGATAGTGACAATACTCCATGCAGATCTCGACACCAAATATGTCTGGACCCCCAACTGTCCCGTCCTCGATATCATGGAATCATTTAGAACTACAAGGAACTGGAGGGAGATGAACGAGGTTCTTCAAGGTGTGGAGGGCCTTTCAGATCTCTTCACCTCGGTAAACACTCTCACTCCCGATGCCTGTATCATATAGGATATCCTATGTCACTCCCTCATGTTCAAGAATGGGGACACAAGGAAGGTCACGACCTATCTATCGATGGTGACATACAATATCTGTCCCTGAAGTACTTCAGCATCTCGGATCTCATTCTTTCCATAATGCGCTATACTTTTCGCCTGAAATCTCCTTACCTCTAGTAGGTTAACACCCTGCCTCTGGGTGGTGCGATCAAGAGCATCCTGATAGAGAAGTACCCGACCATCGATTGGTTAGCTTATCCCATAGACAGCTTCCCGTAGGTCTATAGGGTAGATGGGATTCCTTCATTCTTACGAGCACGGACACCTCCATCACAGCCATCGATGCACCGTATAGGGTCCCTTAGGGAAACCAGTCGGGATATCTACGGCCTGGTAGATGAGCAAGGTTGGGAGATCAAGCAGACAATGAAGGAGGCGAAAGGGATTAAAAGATGCTCAGAAAAATAATGGTGAAGCTCAATATTTCTCCCACCTCTTCGAAAGAGTAGCAGATTATACGTATTGTTCATGTTTTTATCAGTTATATATTTTTATGTAATAAACATTTTAGCCCCAGACTCAGTTAATAGTGGTTTATCATGTTATGTTTTCTGTGCAACCACCGTACTCATTGTGATATTTTGATATCATGCTCTAATTTATTTAATATAGTTATCTAATCATGTTGGATCACAACAAATACCAACAAAAGGAGATACCCTGCGTGCTAGACTAAAAAATATTTTCCAAAAATTATTAAGTAAGCATATCGTTAAGTGCAAGCCAAAAAAAATAATAAGAAAGAAATAAAATTAAAAAATGAACATATCGTGGTGTAGATTATCGAGTAGTTTTTGTTTGATTATTTTTACAAACGCAATTCGTGGATGTTAATGAATAAGAGATTTCAGTATCCAAAAGCGAAGAGGAGTGGCGGTTCCTTTGGGTACCCAAACATAACGTGTTATGCCTTGGGGAGATGATGGTGAGTAACCCCTTTTGAGAAAAATCAGTGTGCTCTTCTGAACGATGGGCCCCCAGTCATACTTTATCTTATTGTAATTCTTATGTTGTAAGTTTCCACTTAACCGTCTAGGAGTCCTTACATGATCTCTAGCTATGCACAGTTGCGTTTGTGGTTTAACATTGTTGAGTATGATCTTGGAGTTGTGAAAACTGTGCATTGTGTAATGACTCATAGCGTAATAATTTTTGAAGGAACCTTGCATTAATTTGATTTTATGACAGGAGTAGTTGGTCTGTACATGTACAGATGATTTTCTATTTTGTAGTCTCATATATATCTGCTGACATTTCCCATTCCCTTTGATTAATTCAGCCTTTCGAATGTGGTCCAAATTCAATGTGTTTTTGGGTTTCATGTGCATCTTAGTATTTGGGTTTTGCGAGTTTTTAAGCATTATTTCATTAAGGATGTTGATTTTTATAGTTAGCTCCTTATTCTTCAGTTTGAGGCTGTGCCTAGCTTTGTTGTATGCGACTGTGCTGTTTTTGAGAGTGGAGATAATAGATTCAATATGAGCTTTATACTTACTCCTAAACTCATCAAATGTATCATTCATCTCTTCAATTTCAACCTTATGAGTTTTGCATTCAGTGCAGTCACTTTTCACTGATGAGTTTTTTGAGCACAATTTATCACTTTGTTCTTTTGCGACATGAAGCTCCTGTTCAAAACCTTATACTTTTCTTTTTACTCATTATATTGTGTATATAAGGTCCAAAAACATTATCTAAAGAACAAACAGGAGAACAAGACTCAGCATTGTTGGATTCTACATTAACAAATGCTTCTAAACGATTATTTTCATAACGTAGTTTTGAATTGAACTTTGTCAATTTCTAAACCCTACGTTTAACATTTTCTAGCATTCGTAATGTTGAGATAGAGTTACGAGTAGTAGAGGAGTTTGACTTTCTTATAGTATTTTTTGACACAACATGATTTGAACACTTAGTCCCTTTGTCATCTTCCTCTTAGCTTGATGTGGCCAAGATGCACTTCTCCAATAGTATATCTTCATTTGAGTCTCCACTTGGATCTATATAGAATTGATATGTTTCCTGATTTATAGAAGGAGAATCTTACGTTAGCTCAAGAAATTTCCTGATAACATATGAAGTTTGAAGCGTGGAGATGAGTTTAAAAATGTCTTGTCCAAGCCCACAAAATAGACTATTCATAGCTTTGGCATTCAAATAGCATTCATGCTTATTTAAGTTATTCGGGGGCTTGACACACGTCATGTTCCAAACGTCTATGTCTAATAATATAGGGAATTTCTTCATCAATTTTCTCCATTCGTTATAGTTAGATCCTATAAATAGAGTTGGTGAAAACGAATTTTTAGTGTATAATTTTTCATCCCCACTTGTCGATTCAAGGTCAGGGTTGGCCATTATTCCCGTTGGTGAAACTGTGTTGGAATAAGTTGCATCTTATACCATGTATTGGATCTAGTGGCCAACCTTAGAGGGGGGTGGGGGTGAATATGGTTTTAACATTAATAGAATTTAAAAATATTTCGCCTCAAAAAATCGAGTTCTGCAAGCTACCGCGGGGCATTACCTAGCTAACGCTCGGCGGTAAGTCACAGTGCTCGTTTTCCTGTGCAGATCCGAGTTCCAACCTCACAAACACACACACTCGCTAAACAATCATAACACACACCCAAAGGTACTTAACACAAAAATAACAGATTTCATTGCATGAATTCAAAACAAAAATAGTTCTAGATGAGTACAAAAAGGTGATCTCCATGACCCCAGAGATCTATGGCATTGAGTAGAAATGATCTTTTTATTTCTATACCGATCCGCTTCATGGACCGGTTGGCTATCTCTTTTTCCCTCCAAGAAAAGTCTTCGAGCCAGCTCTTCACCTCCTCACAAGGAAGGGTCTTCGAGCCCCGTTATATCCTCCGATCTAGATGTCATTATCCCTCGGACAATTTACCATGGAATACTACCCGAATTCCGGCGACCTTCCCTGGTCGATTTCTCACGAAACCCTTCCCGGATTTCGACAACCCTCCGGTCGATTTCCCTTATACAAGATTTAGAAAATGAAAAGATTACAAGAATAAAAGATGTAAATAATTTAAAAGTTTAATTTCTCCATCTTGACGACTTTTCCGTTGAGCGATCCGCGGCCGGTGCTTAAGATCTTTGTTTGCTAGCAATTGGTCGGCACTTTGTATTCGATGTCGATCTTGGATCGCCAGATTTCTTCGTTCACGAACAAGAGGGAGACATCTTTCTTCTTCTTCGACGGAGACTTTTGGAATGGAGCACAAGAAGGTGGCTAAACCCTAGAATTTATGAACTCCGGTCGCTCTTCAGTCCTTCAATCCATGGGAAGAGACAAAAAAGCGGCCTTTTATACGTCTTCATGAAAATAAGCTACCGCCGGCGGTAAGACTAGCGTCCGGCTGTAGATTCGTGCACTTGTTGTGCCAACGGTCATCCAAATCTAAAATAATATTCAAAGCAAATATTTGCCATTTTATCGTTGCTTACACCGCTGTTACAGCTACCACTGTGCTATAATTTAGGACATGACGATTCAGAAACATCGTGTTGATATTTGTCGATCGTCTAGCGTGGCGTTTTAGCTGCAATCGCCTGTAGTAGTTTGATTTAACGAGAAATTCATCTCGATGCTCTTCGGGAGACTAGCGCGGCGCGGTAACTGATATCGCCTGGCGGTAGGTCGTTTCTCGAGAAATCCCACTTGACGTTCGTCAAGAGACTAGCGCGGCATGGTAGAAACTACCGCTTGCATTAATTTCACGAGATGGCCAAATTAATTCCTTACGTTAGCACGTACATAAGGACTAACGCGGCGCGGTAGTTTCCCGAGAACTCTGTCCAAATTATTCACGGCTACCGCTCGGCGATAACATTTACCACTCGGCGTTTGTTTCCATAGGAGTCGTCTTCTTTGCTTGTACCTGTCAACCTGCACACTCTATTAACACAAGATATGATCAAATACAACCTGGTAGTTGATATTCTCAAACATCGGGAATGTGAAACATCGGTTCCAACACGTTTGACTTCTCCTTTATAGATATTTGTAGGTGTTTGCGAGTTCAGTTCAGGTACTCTCATTAAATTTTAAATTTACCTGCTTTTAACTTCTCCATTGCAGAGATTAGCAGGTGTTTGCAAGTTATCTTCAGGTTCTCGTATTAAATTTTAAATTTACTTGATTTTGACATCTCTTATCTAGAGATTAGCAGGTGTTCGCGAGTTCACTTCAGGTACTCGGGTTATATTTAAAATTTACCTTCTTTTGACTTCTCTTTTGCATAGATTAGTAGTTGTTCGCGAGTTCAATTCAGGTACTCGTGTTATATTTTAAATTTACCTTCTTGAAAGTCCTTATTTGAAGGATAGCTAAATCACCTAGAGGGGTGGGGGTGATTAGGTTTCTTAGTCCTTTGTGACTATCTTTTCATTTCGTTATTATATCTTGGTGTTTTCTTTTTCCTTTCAACTTAGGGTTATTTAGGGCTTATTCTTAACACTTGTAAGTAAGACAAGAAAGAACAACCATAGAAAAGCACACAGGATATTTATAGTGGTTTCCGAACTTGGTACATCCACTTTCCCTCCCACATATCCAACTATCATGTTGGATTAGGCACTTCTCAAAAGCTTGCTCCAAGGAGCTTACACCTCAGATCCCTCAGGATATCTAAGTCTCCTCCAAGATTTACTTCTCAGCCACAAAGGCCTACAAATCAGTGGTTAGAAAACCACCGACCTAGGGTTGTTAAGCTCTGCACTCAGGCTAAGAAGACAGCCCTACCTCAGATCCACAAAGGATCCTACCTCAGAGCTCGGTAATGCTCCTTCACTCAGTGACCCTCAAGCCACCTACCTCAGCCTTATCTCTAAGGCCTACATCTCTGGCTTTTTAGCCCTATATCTTCAGGCACAAGGCCCTACTCTCAGAGTGTTGTAGCACTCCTACAGCTCCAACAGGTACCTACCTTAGAGCCCTTCCAGGCACCTACAACTAAGTGATAAGCTTGTCACCTACCTCAGGTCAAAAGGCCCTACACTCAGATACACAGTTGGATCCTATAGGATGAATATGGGTTAGAGTCTTGATTGGACATGGGAGAAATTTCTCTGTGCCAATCTATCTTGACTGAGTTAGACTCAGCCCAACTTTGACTCCAGGAAAGTATTTCCTGAGTCTACCTTACTTGAACTGAGATATACTCAGTCCTAACTTATCCTTCACAATACCAGGGATTTTTCCTGCTGGAGGTGTGAAGTAACTACAACTTATAGCTGCTACCTGAGCTGAGAATATGTCATCTTAACTTCTTCACAACAACAAGTATGCTTGTGATGGAAGGAACTTGCAAAACACTGTTCTTCCCTTCTCTCTTTCCTGGGCTGAGGTGATTCAGCCTTAACTCTGACTCCATAGAATGGTCCCTTGAGCCTTCTTTCTGATCTCTGCTTATTCGAACTTTCTTCTCTTCACAACTTCCAGACAAAGACCTTCAGGTGCTTGAGTTATTGGAACTATTAAGAGCCTGCAGCAAGGGTCTGCCCTTGGCTGCTACCTTATGCACAAAGAAAGTACTTTGAACTAGCGTGTTAGTGCAGGTGAGAGTGGCACAAGCTATCTTGCTATTGAAGATGTTAATTCCAACAACTGTCTTACTCTCTGTCTTGTATACTTGAGCTTCCTATTCTTCAGCTCCACAATAATGGCGAAGAGCAAGAACTTCCCTTAATTCACTTTCCTAAAAACTATCTTTCTCCGTAAAGGCCTCTATCTTTTATTTGATTTTGTCACAATGGCTCTTGCGCAGTGGGCCCCACATCATTAATGACCAGCAATAACTTTACTTTAATGCCATCTATCGTAAAGTAGGTTTGCGACAACATTTGTCCCAACGCCACAATTTGAAATACGTTGACTTTGTTGACTTGCTGACGTCATCAGCTGTAGACTTAGTCAAAAATCAAACAACATTAGCATAGGTGTTGAGTGAGTAAGAAACACTCAATGCCAAAACACTTAAATAGATTTAATGTCTCTTGGGGTTGAGTGAGTAATCTTCACTCAACGCCACACTACTTAGAATATAATTCTATTTCTAAGCGTTGAGTGATTAAGCTTCAATCAATGCCAAACTTGCTTTTTAAGTTTTCTACTTCTTGGCGTTGAGTGAGTGAGCATCACTCAACGCCAAAAAACTTAGACAAAATTCAGTCTCCACTAGGCGTTTACAGCATTCAGTGAGCAACCTCCACTCAATTCTTTTTGCCTTAGCTATGTTACTGCCTCTGCAGTATCTTAGGCATTGAAAGCATTGAGTGAGCACGCATCACTCAACGCTTTCTTCCTAGCAAAAATTCTGTGTTTTAAAAACACTGGCTTAGACTATCTTACTTTGAACTGAGTTCGACGAATGGTGAACTGAGCTCGACGAACTTTGAACTGAGTTCGACGAAATCTCAACTAAGCTCGGCGATCTCAGAACTCAAGTTCTGAAATTAGCTCGATGAAATGTGATCTGAGCTCGACAAACTCTAAACTGAGCTCGACAAACTCTAAACTTAGTTCAACTCACAGCTTTTTGATGTATGGCGTTGAGTGTGTCTTCATCACTCAACTCCAAACTACTTAGCCATATTTCTGCCTATAGATGTATGGCATTGAGTGAATGAACTTCACTCAACGCCTATGGATTGCCACATTTATAGCTTGCCAACATTCTTCCTAACCTCTGGCATTGAGTGAGCTTGCTCCACTCAATGCCGGTGGACTTGGATGCATTTCCAATGGCTCCTTGACTTCTGGCATTGAGTGAGTTTACCTCACTCAATGTATGTGAACTTAGGAAAAATCTTTCCTTTCCAGCATCTTCTCTTAGTGTCCATCTTTCTACCTTATGACAACCTGTCACATCACTTAAACAATCTGTCTAGACTTGTTCATTGGAACATCCTGCACATGATGAGCTTAAACAATATCAAATACAACTATGTTCTTAGTATTGCTGGTGATGCCTCTTCAAATCCACTTTAAGGAACATTGTGGGCAATGGACCCAACAATCTCCCCCTATTTTAAGAAGGCAGAACACCCAGCAATACTAAGAGGCATTAACATAATAGGCGGAATAAATCCATGCAGCTGTAGATTATAATCTACTACAACTGCTAGCTTATGCTATATTAACTCAATGTGCTCCAATTAATTGTATTGACTCAATAAGGTAAGTCAATGCATCCTCATATTACTTGAGCAATTGCTCAAGTAATATGCACTTTCCTTTATACCACATAATATTTAAATGTAGCACCACTGGAAGCACTTACCTAAAAATATGCACTGACACAATCATGGTTGAACATATAGTCAGTCATTACATTTTTCATACTTATAGAATCTTTTCCAGTAATATGAATCGACTCAATATGATCTAGTCATGTCAAGTATTTCTTCTATATCTCCCCCTTATGTATGGCAATACATCTCCCCCTTTCTGTCTTTTCAATAGGTATATCTATTGAGGGAGGATAAAGGATCATGGGAGAGATTATCTCTTGGTCCTAGTCAAAGTTTTATGTTGTAACACTAAGGAAATTATCCTAGTGATCAATCTACTAGATTAAGTGGCATACCTTTTGTGTTGATACATTTAAACAACACAACACTGCATCACTTGAACTTGCTGCACACATAGTTCCAGTTGCTGATGTTGTATCTACATAATCAGCATTAATATGTGGTGATATCATTGATACACCACATCACTACAGCCCCTTGGCACTTGAGTGAACCATGGATCCACTTGAGCTGGCTGGTAGCTATCTCTCTTCTCATAACCTCCCCCTTAGTCTGTGCATTATCCTTAGGACAAACTGGTCAGCAGTGAAGATCTCTTATCTATAACAGTAGCTGCTTTCTCCTTCTTAACAGGAGGTTGATCCTATTTCAGTAAGTGCTGGACATGCTCCCCCTTAAGGGGAGCATCCCTGTCATTTCCTCTGTTGGACACTTGAGTCCATCATAGTCTTGATACCACTTAATGGTCTTTGTAGACTTGATGTCACATCAATGCCTAATTTACCTGCAAGAGAAGTGAATCCTGCAACACAAGTATTACAGGGAGAAGCTGAAACTATACCAAGTTCAACATACCCAATCTCAACCTAGATGGTGTTGAACTTTACTTAATCTAGTGGTGATATACATGTTAGCCAATTGTTAGTGAGGAAAAACTCAAGATTAAGATCTTCCTTATGCTCCCAAACTTATTGATACTTAATCTACATATGCATAGTCCTGCTATAACAGAAAAGATTCCTAGCAACTTAGATTACACTAGTAGAAAATCAAAAAAATTCTACTTATCTAGAGGTTATGGATCTGGTTCCATGGAGCTGATGCTGGATTTACAGCAACTATGCACATCAACTCCTTTGCACCTTGCACAGTCTCTTCTTGCTGAGCAAGATCTTCTTCTTTTCTATATCACCATGCTTGCATTAGGGTTCATCTTTTTGATCTGTAGCACAATAATGTTCAGACCACTTAGTACTATCTTGATCATCACATTGATCTACCCTCTTGATCACCACACTGAATACCACACAGTCCTTCTTGAATAGGAGGAATGTTGTCTGTATACTATTCTAGTCCCAATGTAGTTCTGATTCCATTGGCAACCCAGATAGCCTACTCCCACTTGATCATTTCCTTCTTCCAGCAGGTGTCATCACTAAGGTAGTTTCCCTCTCAGCTTCTGTAATGTCCATGGGGACAAACTGATCCTCAGTAGTAATGCTGATCTATTTTGTGCTGGGGAAACTTTGGGTAAGAATCAAGCTTGTACAACAACCTTCCAATCAGCAGGAGCATCTTAGCTTGATAGTCTCCCCCTCAACATTAGCATAGATACTGTCCATATGACTATTAGTCATTAATTCAGCTGATGATAACACTTGACTGTTTGACCCTTCTGTATAGTTAGTCTGGTCTGCTGAGCACAGTGTGCCTCTTCCTTTCTTCTTGTAGAGGAGCTAATTGTGCTCTCCTCATATATGAGTTCAACCTACTGGTCCTTTCCAGATTTGATGGTGAGGAAGCAAGACTTTGTCCATTCAGACATTCCTGCTGGCTGGATCCAGCTAGTCTTAGCCCAATACTTGTGCAATTTATCCTCCTTTAGGAGTGCACACAACTTCCTTATCCTTGGGTTATGAACCATAGGATAACTTCCTTGTTCCATTCTAAGTTCTGGAACGTCTTCTGTCCAAGTTCCACATGGGGATGGGCACTTAAACTAACCTAAAAATAGAATTATCTTACCTTAGGACCCCAATAGGTATTGGGTGCTAGGTTAATGTTTGCCTGAAATCTGACTTGCCTACCTACAACATTTCTGACAGCTTGGCTAACTCTTGCTCTAGACATAGAAGGATTGTGCCAGGAATCTAAGGCAAAATGCCCCACCTTCCCACAACATCAACACTCATGGATGTTGTATCTTCTTTTCTGAGCAGGTCTTGCAGTGTGGTTAACTGCTGAATAAATAGAAGGAAGGGGAGCAACAACTTTCTTCAGATTACTTTCTGCAAGGGTCTGACTGAAGGTTATTCTTTCAGCAGGATTCCTTTGCTTGCCCTGAATGGTATTTTCAATTGTCTTCTTTGTAGAAGACAAGCTGTTTATATCATCAAAGTTAGCCAAGTTATGCCTACTAGTAGACTGACCCTTTGTCTAAGTCCTTGTAGGATTGGCTTGAGTGAAATCCACTGCCTTATCCTTGTGAGTTGGGGCTGAGGAACCAAATATAAATTATCGAGCATGGGCCATTTGTACTTTTTCATGGGGAGCCTTTATGGAATTCATTCCCCTACCCTTTCTTATCCCATTGTAAGATACTCTAGTATTCTTACAAGAGGAATTCCCATTCTCCCAGTGACCATACATGCAGCCTTGGTCATACCTATGAGAAGGGAGAATTAGCTTGTGAAAGGTTGACTAAGGCATAATAGGAGCTTGGCCTCTCCTCTAAGATTGGATAACTTTTGTAATCCACAAAGATTCAGATTTTCTCTTGATAGCATCTATCTTACAGAAATTGGCCACTATCCTCTTCTACCTTTCAAGTTTCTCTTCAAGAACCTTGATCTTAGAGTCCTTATATTTGATGGACTCAACATGGACATCTACCATGATCTTCAGATAAGCTACTTCCCTCTCTTTCAGAGATAGTAAGGATGAGGTCTCATCTTGCTAGGAAGCAGCTGATTTGACGGAGGCAATTTCCTCTACTTATTTCTTAACAAGCAACTTGCTTTCCTTGAAAAATTTCAGATGTGCAGCATGATTCTCAATCAATTGATTGATATCATATTTTGATAGAGTAATCTCATCAACACTTGATGAAGAAGCATCAGAGTCTGAGCTGGACTCATAACCTGAACAATAAGAAGAACTTGACAGAGATTGAACCTTATCTGGACCAGGCAGATCCTAGCTAAATTCTTCTTCTGGTGTAGCAATCAGCCCATAGCATCTGCATTCACCTTTCTTAGCATCATCCACCTCTAAGTCAATATTTGAGTTTTATAGAGGGGTCGTGATCTCCATTTTTTCATCTGCATAGACATCATCATCTACAAGAGCTACCAAAACTCCAATGTGGTCCTTGCTCTCACTACAGACTTGAAACATTATTGAGCTCCACTCCATATATTTCTCTTTTGAACCCATCAATGCAAACCTTTTAGCTATCCTTTGAGGTCTACTAAGATTGTTAGATCCTTTTTGAGCAACCTCCCTCTCATACCACTTGAAAGTCCTTATTTGAAGAATAGCTAAATCAACAAGAGGGGAGGGGGGTGAATTGGTTTCTTAGTCCTTAGTGACTATCATTTCATTTCTTTATTATATCTTGTTGTTTTCTTTTTTGCTTTCAGCTTAGGGTGATCTATATCTTGTTCTTAACAACTGCAAGTAAGAAAAGAAAGAACAACCATAGAAAAGCACACAGATATTTATAGTGGTTCCCCAACTGGGTACATCAACATTACCTCCCACCCATCCAACTATCTTGTTGGAATAGGCACTTCTCCAAAGCTTTCTCCAAGGAGCTTAGATCTCGGATTCCTAAGGATCTCTAAGTCTCCTCCAAGACTTACTTCTAATCCACAAAGTCTTATAACTTAGTGGTTAGGAAACAACCTACCTCAGGCTATTAAGCTCTACACTCAGGCTGGGAGGATAACCCTAACTCAAATCCACATAGGATCAAACCTCAGAGCTCTGTAGTACTCCTTCACTCAGTGACCCTCAATCCACCTACCTCAGCCTTATCTCTAAGGCCTACAGCTCAGGATTTTTAGCCCCACAACTTCAGGCATAAGGCCCTACTCTTAAAATGTTGCAGTACTCCTACAGCTCAGTACCCAACAAGTACCTACCATAGTGCCCTTACAGGCACCTACAGCTCGGTGACAAGCTAGTCACCTACCTAAGGCCAAAAGGCCCTACACTCAGATCCATACATGTATCCTACAGGATGAATGTGGGTTAGAGTCTTGATTGGACATAGGAGAAATTTCTTTGTGCTAATCTACCTTGACTGACTTAGACTAAGCCCAACTTTGACTTCAGGAAAGTATTTTCTGAGTCTTAATTACTTGAACTGAGATATACTCTATCCTAACTTCTCCTTCACAACACCAGGGATTTTTCCTGCTGGAGGTGTGAAGTAACTGAAGCTTAAAGCTGCTACCTGAGCTTAGAATATCTCAGCTCAACTTCTTCACAGTAAGAAATATGCTTGTGCTGGAAGCAACTTGAAGAACCATGTTCTGCCCATCTCTCTTTCCTGGGCTGAGGTGATTTAGCCTTAACTCTGACTCCAGAGAATGGTCCTCTGATCCTTCTTTCAGATCTCTGCTTCTTCGAGCTTTCTTCTCTTTTAAGCTTCTAGACAAAGACCTTCAGGTGCTTGAGTTGTTGGAACTATGAAGAGCCTACAACAAGGATCGGCCCTTGGCTGCTACCTTATTCTTACAGAAAGTACTTTGAACTAGCTTGCCGGTGCAAGTGAGCATGGCACCAGCTATCTTGTTGTTGAAGATGTTAATTCCAATAGCTATCTTTCTCTCTGTAATTTAGACCTGAGCTTCCTGTTCTTCAGCTCCAAAACCATGGCAAAGAGGAAGAACTTCCCTTGATTTTCTTTCCTAAAAACTATCTTTCTCTATAAAGGCCTCTATCTTTTATTTGATTTTGTCCCAACGGCTCATGCATAGTAGGCCCCACATTATTAATGACCAGCAGCAACATTTATTTAACGCCATGTATCATATAGTAGGTCTGCAACAAAATTTGTCGCATACTATAGCCATCCCGCCACTAATTTGAAATATGTTGACTTGTTTACTAGCTGACGTCATCAGCTGTGGGCTTAGTCAAAAATCGAACAACATTAACATAGACGTTGAGTGAGAGAGAAATACTCAATGCCAAAACACTTTGACAGATTTACTGTCTCTTGGCGGTTAGTGAGTAATCTTCACTCAACGCCACACTACTTAGAATATTAGTCTATTACTAGGCATTGAGTGATTCATCTTCACTCAATACCAAATTGGCTTTATAATTTTGTTGCTGCTTGGCATTGAGTGAGTGAGCATGACTCAATGCCAAAATACTTACACAAAATTAAGTCTCCACTATGCGTTGACAGCGTTGAGTGAGCAGCCTCCACACAACGCTTTTTGCCTTAACCATGTTTCTGTCCCTATAGTATCTTAGGCGTTGAGAGCATTGAGTGAGCATGCCTAACTCAACACATTCTACCTTAGCCAAGATTCCGTGTTTTAAAAACACTGGCTTAGATTGTTGACACTAAGAATCGCAAAGGTGGAGAAGAGGGGTTAAAGAGAAGAGAAGATGGATGTGGTGGAAGTTGATAATATTCTCTTATTCTATATCAGATAAAGGCAAGCGTACCTTATCGTTTATAGTATAGGATACTAAAGATTAATATCAAGGTCATATTTCCCTAGGGCGTAATGATTACTTCTACTTCGAGGAGATCGCTATTTTTTTATGAAATGAGTTTTCTATTAATTTACTTAACTAAAAACATGAACTATATTACTAAGCAAAAAAAAAAACTAAATTAATTGTAGAAATAAAAAGGGTTAGAGCTAATGATAAAGGGTTAGTACTCAATCTAGAATCACTTTGAAATAAGAAAATCAAAATGAATTAACAACTTAATTCTAAATAAAGTTAAACACCTTGACCGTGGAGGTTCCCGAAGTATGAACATGCTTCTCTCGAAGTCGTGCCCACCTGAGTTTAGGAGGGTCCGACCAAACTCTCGTCCAAATCGAAGACCTAAAGCTCGCTTTACCTGGTGTCGCTATTGGATTTCACTCCAATCCGGGAGATTTAACGTCTGCCTCTCTCGAGGGGTGCATGCAACTCTCTTTACTCTTAGGTGATTGATGAGTCCGATTTATATAGGCTTTTTCGAGCTCATCTGGGCTTGTTTTCTCACGTGTGCACTGCATTTTAACTAGATATTGGTTATATTTGCATCGTTCGGTATTTGACCTCATTATGCACTATTTTGGGCCTGTGGGTGTGAAATTGAGCATTCTGTTGATGGGGGTAAGCACTTGGCGCTCCCTGTGTTTCCTTCTACAACTTTGATTATTTTTCTGTGCTTTTGGAGGGTCCACCTTTGCTATATGTTTGCTTCTTGCAGGTGGTCGGTTTTCCGCTTTTCATAGTTCTAATTTGAGGAAAACGCACGGTCGTGCGTTTTCTTAGCGCCTGTTTACTTCAGGTCATGGGTTTTCTGCAAGTTATTCTGGACGGATAGACCGGCCCGTGTGATTCCTTCACGCACAGTTTCTTCGGAACCATGGGCGAAGGAAACACACGGTTTTATTTTAGCTTTTGTTTTTAGGCCGTTCTTTGGTTAATCGTGTGTTTTCCTTCACGCACGGAAAGAAGTGCCCGTGCGTGAGTTAAACGCAAGATTCCACCTGGTTGCCTGCGTTTTGTGCATTCTGTCATTACCCGTGCGATTTCCTTAGCGCACGGGCGGAATTACACGTGCATGAGTAAAATGCACGGTTCAACGCTTCATCTTCCTCAGGTATTTTCTGGAGATTAATATCGCACAGTTCGCGCACGGTCGTGTGCCAGACTGTGTGTGACAATTTTTTCTAACTTTTACTATTTAAGACAAAAATTTCTTCTGGACCGGAACAACTCCATTTTCCCCCGCCATTTCCACTCCTTTGAGCGGGAAATCGTCCCTCCAGCCGTCACTCTCTCTCCTCCGTAGGAAGCTCCTCCGACCATCATTTCTCCTCCGAAAGCTTGCGAAAGATTCTTCTTTGGCTATCTTCATCTTCTCCGACATCAAAGCTTTCATTAGAGTTCCTTGTTGCTGCACTCGAGAAGTTCTCCGTTCAGATCCGACTTAGCGACTCGAAATGAAGAGGACGAGATAGAAGACGGAGGGTACAACCCTTCTGGATCCCAAACGTCTTCCGAAGACCCAGCTAGGACGAGGATTGACAACCTTTGCTTCCGGCCGAGAATCATTGAGAGCTTTTGTGCGCTCGGACGTATTCCTTAACTTTTATTAAGCTTGCCATGTTCTGAAACTGTGCTAGTAAACTTATAACTTTATAACACTATTTTTGCTTGAGTTTCATCTAGGTTTGTTAATGATGCTTTAATCTTGGGTTGTATTTGAGCAGTTCTAGCGATTACTAGAAGCGCGCGCTACGAAGAGGTGTTTATGACCCTCGTTTGTTAATTCATCCACGCTATTACTCATTGGAGTGATCCACCCTCACGATGCGGTGAGCGCGACCCGCACTATTTTAATCATTCTTAGCGTAGGAACCCAAAACCAAACCCCCCTTTTTTCATAGTTGCACTTGCATACATTTTTCCAAAAGTGATGTCGATGCTCCCTACTTGCACTCTGCATGAGATTGATATCTAGGGAAGCTACTCCTGATATTTCTTACTTGACCCTGATTGGTGAACTTCCCAAGAGCGCATCATGTTTTTGGCGCCGTTTTCTGGGAGTGCAACTGTTACGTGCAATTTTTTTTGTTTCTTTGTGAAAAAGTTATAAGTGTTAGGTGTTTTATTTTTTTCGTGAGCTGTATGACAGATCTGAACCATGGTGGTGGGGTTGAAGATTTGGGTACTGATCTTGAGACCGCATGAGTAAGGAGAGCTCCAGTGCGTGCTGATGCTGTAGGAGAGAGAATGGAAGATTTGGGTCGTGAAGGAAATGGCAAAGGTGAAAGAGTTGTTGAGGGCCAGGAGGTTGTTCAACCTTGTGCTAGGTCGATGCGGGATTTCACTACCCCTATGGCGGGGAGCGTCTATCCGGGGTTCGGACCAGCCATTGCAAACCCTCACATCGAGATAAAGCCTGCGATCATGAACATGATCAAAAACAACACGCAGTACTCGAGTCTGCCGAGCGAAGAGCCTCAGCTCCATTTGGCGGAGTTTTCTGAGATATGCGGTACATTACGCTATGTTGGAATTCCGGATGATGTGGTAAAGCTGAAGTTATTCCCTTTCTCGATGCGAGATAGGGCGAAGACATGGCTTCATACGATTGCCCCTAGCACCGCAACTAGCTGGGAAATTTTATCTTCTATGTTTTAAGCTAAGTTCCACCCAGTAGATAAAATTGTTAATGCTCGCAGGTAAATCGCTACCTTCAGACAGCTGGACTAAGAGACCTTATAAGAGGCGTGGGAGAATTTTTCTGATCTGCAGCACCGTTGTCCCCAATACGGTTTCGATCCGTGGAACCTTGTTGAAATATTCTATTTTGGTGTCGAGCCGAGCTACCGGGCTATGATTGATGCGGCGGCCGGCGGCACTATTATGAACCTGTCTCCCGAAGAGGCTATGCAGCTCCTTAGAGACACGGCCTCCCACAACATGTACTGCATGGCAGGAAGGAATGCCTCAAGAGGTGAAAGAAATTTATTTGATGTAAATGCGGTGTGGCAACAAGCAGAATCAAGGAACCCTATGATGGATGGAAGAGGGATGCTAACCCGATCGACTACTACTCCGGCTCCGGTTGGAGGCATATAGTGTCAAATATGTGGAAATCCCGGCCACTACGCTTTTGAATGTCTAGCTGGAGAGTCATTTGTTGACCCGGCAGGTATAACCTTTGATGAAAATGTTAATTTCATAAGCAATCAAAACCGTGTTATGCCCTATAATTATGTTTATAAACCAAATGCAAGAAATCATCCGAATTTCTCGTGGAACCAAAATGCCCCCGGTCAAAGATGGCAGGGAGGCCAGCATCAATTCGATGCTCAGGCTTCTAGCAGCCAGCTACAACCACCTAAATCGGGTTATAATCCGAATATGCAAGGGACGTGTAAGAGCTCGATAGAGGAGATGATGGAAAGGTTTGTTGAGATGGCCCAATCTAACATGGCCACTCAAACTGCTTCTTCGAGGAACTTAGAGACATAGCTGGGGCAGCTTGCCCAAAGGTTCTCTGAGCATACTCGTGGCACGCTTCTAAGCGACACAGAAAAGAATCCTTGTGAGCAAGTGAAGAGTGATGGGGATGCAGAAGAGTGAAATGTTAATTAAGTGGCTTTCAAATACGAGATTAATGAGATTGAGACGGTAGCCCTTTGTGATTCAGGTTTGTCAAGCAACATTCTTGCATTGCAAGATGTTGAGAAGCTTTATTTAAATGTCTAAACTGATACCCAGAAATCACTAGTGCTAGCTGATGGGTCGGTAGTTAAAACAGATGGTGTGATTAAAGAGGTGTTTGTGAAACTTAACAGGGTTGTGGTTGTCATCGACTTCCAGGTGTTGGGACCCATAGAAAATAATTCAAATCCTATTCTTGGGGTTCCATTCCTTAAGGCCAGTGAAGCGATACTGAGCTTTAACGCATGCGACATCACCTTAGTTTCCAAGGTCGATTTGTCGCTATTGCCATCACTTCCCACTCTAATATTGAGTGATTCGAAAATCTACTGGAATTAATGGTTGTATTATCTGATGTTTATCTAGCGCTGATGAGACAGATGTTGTGCTGAATATGTAAGACTGGCCTATGCAAGAAAAATATGTGTTGCTGATTGCTAAAGGAGAAGTGAAGGAGGAATTGTTTGATGTCAAACAAGTTGCTGAAGAGAAGAAAAGAGGGCTATGCACGGCTATTGGGAGCGTGTAGGAAACAGATTTGAAAACTTTTATAAAGCTGAATGAATGTTGTAAAACTATTAAAAGTGTGACATGGGCTGATCTTTCACCCGCCGTGGGTGAGGAAAGAATGCCCCCTGATGAGAAAGATAGGCATGTCGCTGATAAAGTTGGGGTGGGTATACCACCCTTGCGATCCCCGTCTGTTAATCTTAAAAGAAAAGAGCTTATTATGCGCAAAGCATCTGATTTTGCCCACCGACGTGGGAAGGAGGAGGCTAGGGGCAGGGGAGATTTGGCTTCCTTGGGCCCTAAAGCATTCACCTCTTCCTCATTCCGCGCTTATATGGGGATTTATCATAAATCTGCATTTAGCTGAGGATTTCCGGATCTCCGGGGTCATCTCCCTTTTTTTTGTTGCTGCTAGTATTAGATTTGCTTAGTGTGGTGTGTGACTCTGAACTTTTTCGTGCATTCTACTTTTGCTTTTGACCATTATATAAAACTGTAAATATAGGTATTTGGTCCACCTTAAGGACGGTAAAGAAAAGGGCTTTTGGGAGACAACCTAATTCTACTGCTTCTTTAAATTTATGCAATTAAGTTTGTGTGCTAATATTTGTATAGCTTTTTGTGGTTGGAGATATGCTTTTTGCAGGTGGATTTTTCTTGGGTCGTGGGCTTATTGCTGAAGTTTATCGCCAATCTTCTTGTATGCTCGTTTGCTGAGCATTGGTAACCTCTTCCCCAACTTTCGTTTCATTAATTTTATTGCAAATCTTTGATAGGTTGTTTACAGTAAGTCTGGTGGGGGAGAGTTGTACGCATTGCCTTTTCACATGCACTACTTTCGCTAGCATGCCAAAAGTATATTTTTCATTTTATGTTTTTATTATATAACGTCCGCATTGTGCACCTACACCCACTTGAGCGCAATCTTAAACAAGCGCTCGGGTCGAGTCAAATGCTTATCTTTTGTGCCAACTTTAAGATAGGGTGCTAGCTTCAGATTTTAAGATAGAGTAGCTCGAAACTAGTGTAGTGCTCCTAATCGAGTACTCATGGTGTGTAGAAATAGCATAGATTATATTTTTCTTTATGCTCGTAGTTTATACTTTTCTGCATTTGTATATACTTTTTGGGCTACTCAATTTGGTTGAATCTGGAGCAATCGAACGGTAGTGTAGGAATGTGTGTAGCCGCCACTAGCCTCGTATTGCTCGAGTCGGGAGGAAGGATCATCTTTTTCGGTGACTAAGAACTTTCCCCAAGCTAATCTCGAAGCATTGGTGCATGATTAGTCAAGCGTGAGCGTGACGTAGGCCATCATTTTGGGCCATTTGAGACTTGTACCCATCCTAACGGTAATCCTTATTAGCCCCTTTTGCGCCTATCCCACCTTTTGATTTAGCACTACTTGCAATCACCAATGCCTAAAGACCTTTCCCAGTAGCACACCCTTATTTTTGGCTACTAGTATGCTAATTCTTTCGCTTGGTGTTGTTGCTGCGATGTAGTTTGTGGTTGTGTTGTGGAGATGTTAATGCTAATGTGGCTAAATATTGTTAAAAAAATGGAAAAAGATAAAGAAAAAAAATTGTTGTTTGATTTGAAAGAAGAAAAAGTTTAAATGAAATTTATGTTTATGTTGTGTTGTGGCGGTAGGCGGTGCACACACCAATGATGTAAAGTTCAAGTCTAGCGGTGTGGTGCACCTGCGTATATTATTTGCGTAAGGATATACATTAGTATGAGCTCATTTGGGTTATGCGTAGCTGCTGTTTTACCTTTTGCACCCTACCTACGTATGCACCCAAGCCTCATTTTATCCTATAAGTCCTACGGATTCACGTTTGAGTCTAACAAGCGTCGTGGAGAGAGTGCGAACGGGCCAGCGTATGGTCCCCGACTTTGGTGGATTCCTATGGAGGTGATCTCGAGCCCCGGTCTTTGGCAATGCTCAACTTAGTGTCCTGCCTACATTCTTCCTACATATGACTGAACGATTCTCCAACATTCCTAATTTGAGTAGCTACAATATCTATTTACATATGTCAAAATTTATTAGCACCGAAGCATAATTAGAAAGTTTGTCTATTTTATTTTCTATGCCCATGTAGTTTTGGATTTCTCGTTTTACTTTATTTAGAAATTTCTAAGCCAGCTAGCTATTTTCGAGTCCACGGAGAAATGATTTGCTCGGGATGAGCAAATGTTTATGTCTGGTGGTATGATGAGTCTGATTTATATAGGGTTTTCGGGCTCATCTGGGCTTATCTTCTCACGCGTGCACTGCATTTTAACAGGATATTGGTTATATTTGAATCGTTTGGTATTTGACCTCATTGTGCACTATTTTGGGCTCGTGGGTGTGAAATTGCGCATTCTGTTGATAGGTGTAAGAACTTTGTGCTCCCCGTGTTTCTTCCTGCTGCTTTGATTTTTTTCTATGTTGTTGGAGGGTCCTCCTTTGCTATATGTTTGCTGCTTGAAGTTGGTCGGTTTTCCTGTTTTCATAGTTCCAATTTGTGGAAAATGCACGGCCGTGCGTTTTATTAGTGCACTGTTACTTTTTGTAGTGTGTTTTCTTCAAGTTATTCTGGAAGGATTGACCGGCCCGTGTGATTCCTTTACGTACGATTTATCCAGAACCGTGCACGAAGGAAACACATGGTTTTCCTGTAGCTTTTGTTTTTAGGCTGTTCTGTGGTTAATCGTGTGTTTTCCTTCATGCACGGGTGGAAGCGCCCGTGTACGAGTTAAATGCAAGATTCCACCCGGTTTCCTTCGTTTTGTGCATTATTTCATTACCCGTGTGATTTCCTTAGCGCACGGGCGAAATCTCCCGTGCGTGAGTAAAACGCATGGGTCAACGCTTCTTCTTCCTCAGGAATTTTTTTGAGATTAATATCACACGGTTCGCGCACAGTCGTGCGCCAGACCGTGCGTGACAATTTTTTCTGACTTTCACTATTTAAGAAGCAGATTTCTTCTAGACTGGAACAACTCGGTTTTCCCCCGCAATTTCCGCTCCTTTGAGCAAGAAATCATCCCGCCAGCCATCACTCTCTCTCTCTCTTTCGTTGGAAGCTCCTTCGGCCACCATTTCTCCTCCGAAAGCTTGCGAAAGTTCCGTATCCGACCATCTTCATCTTCTCGGACCTCCAAGCTTTCATTAGAGTTCCTTGTTACTGTACTCGAGAAGTTCTCCATTAAGATCCGACTTAGAGACTCAACACGAAGAGAACAGGTTAGAATAAGGAAGTGATAGCCCGTCTGGATCCCAGACGACTTTTGAAGACCGAGCTAGAACGAGGATTGACAACCTTCGCTTCCAGCCGAGAATCTTGGAGAGATTTTGTGCTCTCGGTCGTATTCCTTTACTTTTATTAAGCTTGCCATGTTCTGAACTTGTGCAAGTAAACTTGTAACTTGATAACACTATTTTTGCTTGAGTTTGATCTAGGTTTGTTAATGATGCTTTAATCTTGGGTTGTGTTTGAGCCGTTCTAGCGATTGCAAGAAACGTGAGCTACGAAGAGGTGTTTACGACCCTTGTTTGTTCGTTCATCTATGTTATTACTTGTTGGAGTGATCGACCCATACGATGCGGTGAAGGCGACCCACACTAGTTTAATCATGCTTAGCGTAGGAACCGAAAACCAAACCCCCCTTTTTTCTTAGTTGCACTTGCATTCATTTTTCCAAAAGTGATGTCCATGCTCCCTACTTGCACTCCGCGTGAGATCGATATCTGGTGAAGCTACTCCTCATCTTTATTACATGACCGTGATTGGTGAACATACCGAAAGCGCATCAGTGATCAATTCAAAATACGAGCCTCTCAGCTAACTCAGAATCAAAATCCAAATGAAAACTATATTCCGGCAATATAGTCCCACTAAATAAAAACCAAGAGTAAATCAAAGGTAATTACTTAAAGAAGAAAGAGAAAGCTAAAACATCATAACTTGATCGACTCATTCTCAGATCTTCGCGATCGAGTACAAATGAGGATTAGTTAATCATGGTAAAAGGTAAAGTGAGCGGTAAAAAATAAAGGTGCATGAAAACTAAAGAGAGAGAAATAAAAAAAAGAGAACACTAACTTGAATTTTATTAAAAGCATAAAAGGATTACAACTAGGAAATGGACATTACAAGTGCATAAAAAGAAAGCTAACTACTGATATTACACTAATAAAAAGAGATTACAGGTAAGTAAAGTACAATGCATGAAAGTAAAACTAGAAATGGAGGGAGAGAGAGAGCAAAAACATAAGGAAAATAACACAAAACCAAGGAATGAAACTTGCAGCACATCCCCTCTCCCCAAAACTTTGTCTGGAATGTTTGGAATGGCCTGGTATTTATAGGAAAAATTTCTGTCTGGGTAATTCCCCCTGTCACTCCCGGGGAGGGCGTGTTAGGGGGCGTATTGAGTATGGAGTTGACCTCGGGCATTGGATTTTTGCGGGAATAATGATTGCTTCTGTATGATTGTGGACACACCCGTGTATGGGGGTATGTATGGCACGTCAAATAAAAAACATTGGTCAGAAATCCGTCAGTCGTCAGAAAAAGTGCTACATGCCCCAGGGCCATGCCCGTATCGGGGGCGTGTCACGTACGGATTGACGTAGAATGACAGAAAATCTTTAAATGCGGCAGCAGGCTTCGGGATGAGTGTGATACGCCCAGAGGCACGCCCAGGGAGGGCGTGTCAGGGGGGTGTGTTAGGTGTTTTTTCTCGGGATCAGGCTTCTGGCATCAAATTTCCTCGGGATCGGGTAATACGCCATGTGACACTCCTAGGGACGTGTCAGGGGGCGGGGGGGGGTGTCAAGTCATTTTGGCCCAAAGCTGTGAAAACCTGCAAAAAGAGAAGAAAACATTAGTTATATTATTTACAAAAAAAAGAAACTTAAAGGAACCTAAAAATACAAAGAGAAAGAGATTTAAAAAGAAAATAAATATATCTTTACCCTAATAAATTAAGCTAAAATATACATCATCAAATTTCCCCATACTTATTATTTTGCTTGTCCTCAAGCAAAAACTACAAGTTAGAGAAAATAAAGAGGATTAATTGAAAAGTTTAAAAATGCTATAAATAATTAAGGCGGGAATTTATAGGTAGGCAAATTTTTAAAAAGAACTAAAAATTCCTACTTTAACTTAGCACAGAATTTTATAAATTTTACTAAATATAAAAATAAATCATCCCAAATTTTTACCGAATTAAAACTTAATAAGGTAACGAGTAAAAAGCTCATTGAGTCACTACTAAAGTCTAAGAGACAAATTAAAATCATAGTCATTCAAGACATAGTTCAATATTTCTATCAAAAAACACTTACTCAATCTAGTTTCTCGCAACAATACTAAAAACTAAACGTAGGAAGCATGAATCTCTAGGGCTTTAATTAGGCATACACTTAGACTTAGGTTTTTAAGAGTGTTATATTCAAAAGATAAACACATGGGGTATTTGCACAATTAAAACAAAAAGAAATGAGTTTTGCCAAAATAATGCTAGCCAAAATAAATATTTTTTACATTTTTTTCTTATCTTTTACATTTTTAATCAAATATTTTTCTTTCATTTTTAACTTTTTTTCATTTTTCATACTTAAATATTTCCACTTTTGTAGAAAAACAAGGATTATCCACAAAAATTTTCAAAAAGATGCACATTAGCAATTAAAGCTCAAAAACAAATTTAGAGTGTGCATATAGGTAAGCTATTTGGTCGTGGTGAAATAAAAAGTGGGGCTACAAAAAGGAAAGGAAAAGGCACAAAATTGGCTAGCAATGATTATTGTTAGGCGGGGTGCAAAGGCTCAAATATTTCAAAAGAAATACCTAAATTATTTTCATGCTTCCTAAATCTACTCAAAATAAAGTTTTTAAATTTTAAAAGAAGGTAAGCACAAAAATAGAAAATAGAGAATTTGCTTTCATAAAAACAATGATAATAAGCATCTAGACTTGTTTGTGTCTACTACACTTAATACTAATTAACGTTTTAAAAGATTTTAATAAGGAAAAATAAAGGATGATAGGTGATGAGTCTGATATTTATAGGGTTTTTCGGACTCATCTGGGCTTGTTTTCTCACTCGTGCACTTCATTTCAGCCGGATATCGGTTATATTTGCATCATTTGGTAATTGACCATATTGGGCACTATTTTAGCCCATGGTTGTGCAAATGCTCATTCTTTTCTTGGGTGTAAGAACATGGTGCTCCCCATAGCTCTTTTTGTTTATTTTATAATGTGAATTGGTGCTGGGAGCTTGTGCTCCAGCTTGGTTTTGTTGTGCAGGTGGTGCATTTCCCCAAGGCAGGAAATCTGATTTGTTGAAAATGCACGGTTGTGCGTTTCCTTAGGGCACGATTTCTTCCTAATCATGCATTTTACTTGGTCGAGTGGATCTTGACGACTTTCATCGATATGAACTCGACGATTATAAATTCACGGTTAACGCACAGTTTCGTCCAAACCATGCAAGAAGGAAACGCACGGTTTTCTTGTAGCTTTCCGGTTTATTCCATTCTGTGGTTAATCGTGTGATTTGTTCATGCATGGGCGGCAGCGCCAGTGCACGAGTAAAATGCACGGTTTTCCTGTTTGTTCCTATTTTCAAGCTTTCTGTCGTTACCTGTGCGATATCCTTCATGCACGGGCGGAAGCGTCCGTGCGTGAGTAAAATGCACTAATCAACGCTTCTCCTTCCGCATGCTTATCCTGTAAGTTGAATAACGCACAGTTGACACACGGTCATGCGCCAAGCCGTGAGTGCCTTATTTTCTGACCTGCTTCTATTTAATGTGGAGATTTCCTCATCCCTGGAATGAAGTCCGAACCAGTCCACCTCCAGCCATCCATTCATGCTCCTTTGACCGAGAAATCTTCCCTCCAGCCACCTTTTTCTCTCTCCTCCTTGGAGAGTTGATCCGGCCACAATTTCTCCTCTAAAAGCTTGGAAAAGCTTCATCTCCAGCTACCATTGTCATTTCCAAGCTCTGTTTCAAGCTCAAAGGTTGGTTCATCCGTAGAGTTTTCCTAATAGAACCAGCCTAGCAATTATTCGCAAAGAATACGGGATATTCGAAGGAAGTACAACCCTTTTAGACCACAAACGTCATCCGTAGACCGAGTTCGGACAAGGCCGACAACCCTTGAATCTGGCCGTGAATCTCAGAGAGTCTTTGTGCGTTTGGTTGTTTCTGTTCCCCTTCACTTGTAGTATTTCCTTTAACTGCATATTTTGAGTATTGGAATGTTGTGTAAGAATATTGTTAGCTTGAATATTTCAGCATGTCTAAGTGCTGATATATTTAAGTTCTTGATAATGTTGTTAAACTTCAGATTTTCTCTTGTTCAAGTTGTGATTGTGCCGTTCTAGCGATTGCTAGAAGCGTGCGTTGAGAAGAGGTGATTGCTACCCACATTAGCTTATCCATCTTCCATTTTACTCTCTTGAGTAATCACCCAAAGAGACGCGGTGATGACGACCCTCATTAGGATCATTAGTGTTAATCTTAGGAAACCCCAAATCAAAACCCCCCTTTTTTGTGTTTAAGCTTGCAATCACTTTTTCAAATAGAGGAATCACATTCCCTACTTGCACTCCTCGAGATATCGATATCCGGTGATTAAACTCCTCAACTTTATTATTTTACTACAATCGATACACTTGCCGACACATCAAGTTTGTGGCACCGTTGCTGGAGAGTGCAATCGTTTTGTGTATTTTTATTTTGAATAAGTATGTAAGTGTTTTTTTTTGTATTTTGAAAGGTTTTTTGTGGTGTATGACAGATCCCGACTCCGGTGATAGGGTTGAAGATCTTGTGTTAGAGCCTAAAACAGCACGTGAAAGGAGAGCTCGCCTACGTATTGCTGCTATTGAAGAGAGGATGGAGAATCTGGTCCTAGGAGGAAATGGCCAAAGTGAAAGGGTTGCTGAGGGCCAAGTGTTGGTTCAACCACGCGATAGAACAATGTGTGATTTCATATCCCCCACTACAAGAAGTGTTTACCCTGGCTTTGGACCGGCCATCATAAATAACCACTTTGAGATTAAACCCGCCATCATGAATTTGATCAGGAATAATACCCAGTTCTCAGGCTTGCCGCGTGAGGATCCCCAGCTCCATCTTGTAGAATTCTCAAAAATCTACGGCACTTTCTAGTATGCCGGTATCTCGGATGATGTGGTGAAGTTGAGGTTGTTTCCTTTTTAGTTGAGGGACAAAGCCATAACCTGGCTTCATACTATTATCCCAGGGACCGCTACTACATGGGAGGCCCTGACCTACAAGTTCTTGTCTAAGTTCCACCCTATGGACATGATTGTGAATGCCTAGAGGGATATTTTAACCTTCCGACAGGTAGATCAAGAAACATTATCTGAGGCGTGGGAGAGATTATCCAACTTGCAGTGTCGATGCCCCTACCACGGCTGTGAGCCGTGGAATCTAGTTGAAATATTTTATTTTTGTATTAAGCCTAATTTCAGGGCCATGATCAACGCAGTGGTTGGAGGTACAATAATGAACTTACCTGTAAATGAGGTATTGAGTGTTCTTCATGACACTGCCTCCCATAGCACATACTAGACTGCCGAAAGGAATGCCCCTAAAGGTGCCAGGAATTTGTTTGAAGTAAATATGATGGCGCAACAAGTTGAAGCGAGCCATTATTATTTGGATGGAAGGACTATGCTGACACAATTGACCCCTCTTCCAGCTCTATCTATGGACATATCGTGCCAGGTTTGTGGTAACCCCAGCCATCATGCTTTCGAGTGCACTGCGGGAGAGATCTTTGCTGAGCCGTCAGGTATAATTTTTGACCAAAATGTAAATTTTATAAATAGTCAAAACCACACTGTTCCTTATAATAATACATATATCCCCAACGCGAGAAATCACCCTAATTTATTGTGGAATCAAAATGCTCCCGGTGAAAGGTTGCAGGGAGGCCATCATCAATTTGTTTCACATGCCTCACACAGCTAGCCGCGACGGCCGCATATGGGTTATAATCCGAACGTACAAGGTACGTGCAAGTGTGCACTGGAAGAAGTGATGGAGAAGTTTGTTGAGATGGCCCAATCTAATATAGACACTCAAACTGCATCCATGTGGAACTTGGAGACACAGCAGGGGTTATTGGCCCAACTGTTCTCCGAGCGTACTCGCGACACCCTCCCAACTGATACGGAGAAAAATCCCCGCACATAAGGGAATGGGGCTGGGGTTACGGAAGAGTGCAAGAAAATTGAATTGGACATTAAATGTGAGATTAATGGGGTAGAGATGATAGCTCTATGTGATTCTAGATCCTTGTGCAACATTCTTGCTTTGCAAGATATTGAAACAATGAATTTAAATATCGAATTGGATATCCATAAATCACTAGTGCTAGCTGATGGATCGATAGTTAAGACCGATGGTGATATTAATGATGTGGAAGTGATTCTGAATGGGGAGGCTGTGGTCACTGACTTTCAAGTGTTAGGACCTGTGGTCTGATCAACTGGTTTCCCATGTTCATCAGCATCTAATACAGCATTAGTAGGCATGGGTTTTTTCATAGATGATGCTTCAGACATACCAAACTTCTTAACCAATTCTTTTGCATACTTGGTTTGAGAAATAAAGATGTCATCAGCATGTTGTTTGACTTGCAATCCTAGAAAGAAGGATAGCTCACCCATGCTACTCATTTCAAATAGTGAATGAATTAGGTTGGAGAACCTTTTGCACATGTTTGAATCAGTAGAACCAAAAATAATATCATCTACATAGATTTGTACTAGTAGGATATTGGACTTATGGGTTCTAATAAAAAGAGTTTGGTCTACTCTACCCCTTTTAAAATCATTTTCCAAGAGAAAGCAAGCTAGGGTCTCATACCATGCTCTAGGAGCTTGTTTGAGACCATATAATGCTTTATGCAATTTATAAACAAAATCAGGGTGAGTTAAAGAGATAAAACCTGGAGGCTATTTTACATAAACTTCTTCCTTGATATCATCATTGAGGAATACACTTTTGACATCCATTTAATATACTTTGAACTTTTTGGCAGCTGCATATGCTAGGAAGATTCTTATGGCTTCTTACCTTGCAACTGGTGCAAAGGTTTGGTCATAGTCTATGCCTTCTTCTTGAGAATATCCTTGAGCAACAAGCCTTGCCTTGTTTCTTATTATAACTCCTTGATCATCTAACTTGTTTTTGAATAACCATTTTATTCCAACAATGGGATGATTTTTTGGCTTTGACACTAGCTCCCAAACTTTGTTTCTTTCAAATTGATTTAATTCCTCTTGCATTGCAATTATCCAGTTTGGATCATGTTCTGCATCATGTATGGATTGAGGCTCAATTTGAGAAAGAAAGCAAGTGTGCATCAGATTTTGATTGAATTGGTTTTTGGTTTGCACACCAGCTGAGATGTCTCCAGTCACTTGGGAGATTGGATGGTCTCTTGATGTTACTAAATCAATAATTGGTGTTGATTGTTCACCAACCTGTGTCGTTATTTCCTCTTGTGGAACAACAACTGGCTCTTCATTTGGATTGTCACAATGACTTGCTAAAATCTGGCTGTCATCTTCATTTTCACTGCTTTCAGCTTCTAATTGAGTGGATGAAGGTGATGGATCTTTTTCAATGATATGTAGCCTGTCCAAATTCTCTGATAGAGAATGTACCTGCAAAGGGTCTATGGTAGCTCTTCTCCTTGTAAGACATATTAGTTTCATCAAAAGAGACATGCACTGATTCTTCAATTTTATGAGATGATTTATTATAAACCCTATAGGCCTTACTGATCATGGATTATCCCAGAAACACTCCTTCATCAACTTTGGCTTCAAATTTTGCTAAGTATTTTTTTGTTATTGTTATGAATGTAGCAAATAAAACCAAAAATCCTAAGATAATAAACTTTAAGTTTCTTCCCTTTGAGTAATTCATAGGGAGTCTTGCCCTTTAGCTTATGTATCAAACTCCTATTCAAAACATAGTTTGAAGTGTTCAAAGCCTCTGCCCAAAAGGATAGAGGGAGCTGAGCATCTGTCAACAATGTTGTAGCAGATTCAATAAGGGTTTTATTCTTCCTATCAGCTACACCATTCTGTTAAGGAGTTCTAGGAGCTGAGAAAGTGTGCCTAATCCCTTCCTCCTGATAGAACTCTTGCATAAGAAGAGAATCAAACTCTATCCCATGATCACTTCTGATCAGGGCTATGTAAGTATTGAACTCAATTTATATACATTTGAGAAACTCTGTCAAACAATTGAAGTTATCAGACTTCTTCCTCAGAAAGAACACCCATGTGAATCTAGAGAAGTCATCTACAACTACTAAAGTATAAGATTTCCCTCCTAGGCTTTGTACAGTTATTGGTCCAAACAGATCCATATGTAACAAGTATAAAATCCTTGGTGAATCACTCTTATTAAGTGACTTAAAGCTGTTTTTAGTTTGCTTGCCTAATTTACAAGACCTGTAGAGTCCTTCCTTCTTATAGGGGTCAGAAGGTAGTCCTCTAACAAGGGTGTCCTTGGATTGCCTAGCAATGGTTCTAAGGTTTATATGTCCTAATCTCTTATTCCATAATTCATTAGGTTTGCTAAGAGAATTAAATAAACAGATATCTACCTTGGTTGAATGAAAATATACTAGATAGATGTTACCTCTTCTATTACCTGTCAACACAGTTGTGTTGTCTTCTGATTTGATGAGGCATGAAGATTTGTCGAATGTAACCTGGTAGCCTTCATCACATAGCTGACTGATACTGATAAGATTGTGCTTCAGTCCTTCCACATATGCTACCTTCTTGAATGTTACTGATCCTATTTATACTGCACCAAATCCTTTGGTCTGTCCAGAGTTTGAATCTCCAAACATGACTTTGGGTCCATGTTTAGCCTTGAAAGATGTTAGGTTATCCTTTCTTCCAGTCATGTGTTTGGAGCACCCACTATCAAGATACCAATGCTAGTCCATGGTTGGATAGGTCTTTATCAGCACAAATAACAGTTCATTTGTTTTTGACCAAGTTTACCTTGGGTCTAGCTTGATAACCTTTGAAATCATAAATGAATGACATCTCTGGTTGACTCTTATATCCTTCAGGATGATATCTCCTAGGAGCAATTATCCATTAAGTATAAGGGTTGAACCCTTGAGATATAGGATATCTAAAATTAATTTTTGACATACCTTTTGAGAACTGGTCATATCTCTGAGCTTCGTACGACGATCGTTGATCTGAGTTCGACGATCTTGAGTCAGATCATCGAGCTCCGTTCATCGATCGATCTTGCCTGTGTTCAGAGATCAGAGATCGTCGACCTGAGTTCGACGATTCAGCATGAAAAAGTTGAGCTCTATTCAAAGAACGTCGAGCTCTGTTTGAAGATCGTCGAGCTCTGTACGACGATATCTGTTAAACTTTGTTCTTTTTAGGTAGATCAAAATTTTTTCTAACTACCTCCACAATTCCTTTTCCTTTATCAGAGATAAATTTAATGGGAGTTGTTAACACAATAGCTTGGCTGGATGAAGCACCCAAGACCAGTGTACTATTGATTCTTTAGTTCACTGTGCTTGTGATGTCCATCAGTTTGATACTTCTCCCATTGAGGGTTTCTTCAAACTTCTTGGCCTCGCATAGTTCACTTTTCAGTGAAGCTAACTTCTCTCTACAACATTCTAACTCATCTGAGAGTTTGAGGTTATCTGAACTTAAGGTACTGTATTCAGATAATTGATTTCTTAGAGAGATAATTTCTTTCTCAGAATTGAGTAAATCTAAACACAGTACTTTAATTCAGACTTGAAGTCCTCAGAATTAAAATCAAATGAATCAATTACCTGATCTTCTTCTAGCTCTGGTTCAGATTCAGATTCAGATTCATGTTCTGAATCAATGTTGTTCTGTGATGCATTAATTGCCATCATGCAGAATTCTTTTTCTTGTACATCATCTTCATCATCACTTGAGCCTGATGATGCATCAGATTCTTCTTCTGTTGCACTCCATGTTTCAGCAACAAATCCCTTCCTTGTGTGCTTGTTCTTGCTGGAAGAGGATCTGTCATAATGATTTCTTCTGGAGTCTTTGTCTTTTCTCTTTTCTCTCTTGTCCTTCGTGTCCTTGTTTTGATTTTCTGGACAATCAGTCAGTATATGGCCTGGTTTCTTGCAACCATAACAAATAATCTCTTTATTATTTGATTTATCATACCTTGGCTTTTCTTTGCCTCTAGATGACCTTTTTCTGAAATCCTTCGTGGACATTTTGTAGAACCTCTTGGCTAGGAGGCTCATCAGTTCTTCATTTCCTGTGACTTTGTCTTCAGGCTATTCTTCTGTTGCCTTAAAAGCAATTGACTTCTCCTTCCTGACTGCTGGAGAAGTTGTCTTCTGCTCTTCTTCTCTGTTCTTGATGAGCTGCTCATAGGATTTGAGTTTGCCTAATAGAGTTTCTATAGTGATCTCGTTCAAACTTTTGGCATCCTTGATGGGCCAGATCCTTGAATCTCAAGTGCTGGGGAAGCACATTAGGATCTTGTCATTTATCTCTGTGAGAGAGATCTCCTTGTAAAAGGTCTTGAGTTCACTGACAATCAGACTTAGTCTACTGTACATGTCAGCTACTGACTCATTTTCTGCTTTCTTGAAATTTTCATATTGGGTGATAAGATGAGATCTTCTATCTTTTCTCTCATCAGCTGATCCTGAAACAATCATATAGTTTGTCCCAAATCTCTTTAGCTAAGTTACATTCAGTTACCTTCTTGAAGATGTCATCAGAAATTGTTCGAGCTTGGATGTTCATTGCTTTAGCATCAACAACCTTCCATTTATTTATATCAGCATCTGTTCCTGAAGGTGGTGGAACAGCATTGGTACTTGTGCTTGCAGGAGGCATTGGGCAGTCTGTCAAAACAGAATTAAAGATATCTTCATCAATAAAATTCATATATAATCTAATCCTTGCCTTCCAAAGTGCAAACTTGGAGAGATTGCACACTTGAGGTCTGGTGCTAGCATAATCTTTGTTCTGTGCCATGAATTTAGATTAAAATAAATATAATAAAAATAACCCTCTATTAAGGATGAATCTTAAGAGAGATCTTTTGGTTCAGGTGTTAGCCTGTATGAACAACCAACCTGCCTCTGATACCAATTGAAAGTTAGTGTAAGATAAATCCTTCACTCTAGAGGGGGTGAATAGAGTGTTTTAAAATAATTTTGCAAATATAAAAATTATTCTAGCAGTGCAAGATTTAATTTAGTTAGTGTAGAGTGCTTGACAGAAATTAAAATAAAGCAAACAAAAGAGCAAATCCACAGCACACAGTAAATGAAATAGCAAGCAACTAGAAGACACAAGGAACTATAGTGGTTCGCCCAAACCTGGGTACATCCACTCTTCTACCACCCTTGGTAGGAATCCACTGCAGGATGAGTTGATCAGGTGTCCTGGGCACCAATGAGCTTTTGATTAGGTGCTCAAAAACCAAACCATATTTTTTGATCAGGTGTCTTGCCACCACTGAGTTTTGATCAGGTCTCAGGAACCAAAGCAAAACTTTTGAAGGGAGTTTAAAAACCCTTTTACAGGAAAGGAAAAAGAAAAGGGGTGAAGTTGTCTTCTCTGTCAACTATCAAAGAGAAGCACAAGATGATGAGATGTTGTCAAATCTCCCACTGAGATTAGCAAGAGTTCAAGAACTGGAAGCTTTGCAAGGGTGATAGGTCTTCAATGAAAAAAATGCTCTAGCAAAAGATGGTTTCAGCAAGAACTGAAATGTTTGTTGTCTGGAGTGTGAATGATGAAGACTTTTAATTAGAAGGAATCAGAAAGAAAACTTGTTCTGTTTTCTGAGTTATTGATCTTCTTTTTTCTTTCTCTGTGTCTCTGTGTATATATGTTGTCTATTTGTGTAACCTTGTATATATATTCTCCTTGTTCTCTCTAATAATGATAATAAGAAATCCAGTCGTCAAATCTTGATGATAGCTGTTAGCAAAGTCATAAAGGCTTTCCTTAAATGTCAACTGTCTCTGGAGGAAAGAAACTAAAAACATTCCTCGTTTGTTTCCTTGAAACTTGCTCTAGATTTATTATAACGGCTAGAAATCATCTACAATAAATGCTCTGAGTTTAAGATATTTGAGATCCTTAACAAACAGACAAAATTCCAGAAATCGTCGATCTCAAAAGATAATCGTCGATCTGAGCTCAACTATCGTCGAACTGAGCTCAGAGAAATTGGAATTAGCCTAAGACAGAAATCGTTTATCTGATCTCAGAGATCGTCGAACTGAGTTCGATGCCTCATCGACTTGAGCTCAGAGATCGTCGAACTGAGTTCGACGCTCTGTCAACCTGAACTCACAGATATTCGAACTGGGTTCGACGCTTCGTCGATCTGAGCTCGATGATAACTTGAATTCTTCTTCTTGGCTTCTCATCTTAACTAGGAGGTCTTGGGGAAAGATTCAAACCTAAGTCCTAAGACTTAGACCTAACTAGTTTACCTTTACTCTATACAACAAGGTCAAAGCAACAATCTTATAGACATAGAGATCTTGACCCAAATTAGTAATAGGGTGTTCCAACACTCCTCCTCATCAGAAATTTAGAAGAGGTCTTCCTCCTCTTCCTCCTCCTACTGTTGGTGCTTCAGGTGTTGTTTCTCAAGCATCTAGTGCATCTTCCCAGCCTTCCTCTTTCTCAAGATCATATCAAAGGCAGGATAAGACTTCCAGGACTCATTCCTAAAGAGACAGCCATCAGTATAGAAGTCAAAGTTCCTCAGAACAAGTAAAAGAAGTGATTTATCAGAACCCCTCCTTCTCTCCTCCTCAACAATAAGTTCCTCCCAAGGATCAGAAGACAGCTGCTTATCAGTCAAGAAGACCTATTGTATCTCATTAATGAAAGTACGGTGAGGCTGCTCCTCCAAGATCTCTATATTCTCAAAGTGATAAACAACACAGCTTAACAAAGTTTCAAGCTCAATCCACTCAGTTCAAAGCAGTTACAATGATGCCTCCTAAAGAAGATCAGCCACCTGTTGATCAGGAACTTGATCCAAACTTTAGGATGGCCAGGCTTTAGGAACTTATTAGTCTCTCTCAGATCAGAAAAGCTGTAGAAGAAGGAAAAGATCCATCTAAATTCTCTACTATGTCTTCCTACAGAGAAAAAGAGCTGAATAAACTTAAAGTCAGTAAGAAAGTCTTTGATCCAGCTGAATATATGGCATTGCATCCTGAAGCAATTGTGCCTAGGATATCTAATAAGAATGTACTAGACCCAAGCAGGAAGATAACCTTCTCTAAACCCTCATCTGGTTCTCCATCTGATAGATTATAGTTTGTACTCTTTGTCTATTGCTTAACTGATTATATACAATGCACTACTATAACATATCTGCTGATTTCATTTCATCCCTTCAGATATTTATGGTCTTTGTATTTTATTTCTTTTCATTTTGTGTTTTTTTGAAGTGACCTCACACAAATAGGAGGAGATTGTTGGAACCCTTGTTTGGATTTGTGTTAGGTTCACACTTAGGATGTCTTGACACTCGTATATAGCCAGGGTCTCTGTCTAAGTCTTAGTTAGGTCCCCTCTAGGTCAGGTTTTGTGCAGACCAGCATTACAGTGGACTAAGACTTAGATTCAGATAAATGTTGTGGACTATCTATATCAGTTCGACTATAGTCGAACTCAGCTCGACGATCGTCGATCTCCCATCGACAATCTCAGAGTCTTCTACTCTGAACTGAGCTCGACGATCTACGAGCTCAGGTTGACGATTTCGTTTTTATCAACAGTAATCTCAGTTCTACGATAGACATTCTCTGGTCAACGATCTCTTAACTCAGTTCGAGGATCTCTGATCGGAGCTCTACGATTCTGTACTGCTTTCAGTTATCAGTTCTTGAGAACGGTCAGAGTTATTTTTTTTAATTATGATAAAGTTTTTCAAGTCAAATATATTTTGATAATTAATGTTGATTCTCTCAAGGCTGATAGCCGTATTCTTGAAGCATTAATTATGGTATTCACAGAATATTTTATCAAGATAGTTATGGAAATGCATTTATGATTGACAGCAATATGTAGTTGTTTGGGCTCCTCAATTCTTGCAGAGAATTATGCTTTGTCTTGGGAATTCAAAAAGATGTCGTTTTCTTCATTCTGAAAAAATATATACATAAGAGAAACAGACTGAAATCAATCAGAAGTCAGAGAAGAATATTGCTCTCAAAGGATCTTGCATGTTTTGTTGAAAAGAAGAAGAAGAAGAATTATTTTTAAAAATAACTCTCTCTAGTATTCTTCCTTCTTCAGTCTTCAAAAGATTTATAGAGAGCCAAAAAATCTATAACAGTTCACAGAATAAAAAGGCTCTGCAACATATTTTGAAGACCTACAACCAGGGCCAAGTTTCCTCTTCCTGAATATATACACCATCTCAGGGGGAGCTTGGACATTCAACTTTAATCAACATAGTCTTCTCATTTTCCTGATAAAGAGAAGATTACCAATCATTCTTATTTCTTTTACCTCCATCTGTACAGGGTTATCTCTCCCTTCAAAAGTAAACACTTGTGGCGATAGGGAACTTGATTAAAAACCTATTGGATTTGAAGCTCCTGATCAACAGCTCAAAGGGTCTCTAGATCTACCTGTAGGAGATCTTGTGGTGATAGGGCACCTGATCAAAAACCTAAGTGGATTTCTACCTGGGTGGTAGAAGAGTGGATGTACCTAGATTTGGGGAACCACTATAAATTTTCTTATGTCGTCTGGTTGTTGTGTGATTTCTTTGTGTGCTGTGTTATACTGTGGTAGTCTAGCCTCTTTTATTTCACTAGTTATAGTTATCAGTATTTTAATTCCGCAATAAATCTAAACAATTTTTTTTAATACTTTATTCACCCCCCCCTATAAAGTAAAACCTAGTTATCCCTCTCCTTCAACATCCTATAATAAATCTCAATGGTCAATAGCATTATAAAATTACTTCTACCAAAGTTTCATAAGGATCCAAGGTCATAAGACCCCCAATTTATTTGTTAAGGTGTATAGACCTAAATAATTTCCAAGTGATTTCTAAGTGGAGTGCATGTGTCCAAACACTACCAAATTTCTTCCTAGGGCATTTCTTCACCCAAAGATCACATTGACTAAACACCAAGTCCATATAAGGACATATCACCCCATGTCCTTCACAAACCCCAAAGTTCATCCTTAGGCTTTGAACTTGGGTCCTAGGTCAAATCCACCCTAATCCACCCTAAACTCCATGTAAGGGTGTTTAAACTAACCATAGGGCTCTGGCCAAAGTTCCAACCCCTTTGGGTGAGAATTGGCCCCTCCATGCCCCAACCTCACAATGGCCCTAATTAACCCTTAAGGACCACACTTTGGTCTCACCAAAACCTATTCAAATCTAACCCAGTTAGGCAGAGATTTTTATCAGAGTGATAATTTGACCCTGAATGACAGTCACCAAAATCTTGGTGGGTTTAGAGGTCATTAGACTCTTTAAATAATTCTTACATGGGTTATTAAATACCTACAAAAACTTTAGGAAAATATCTTCAAAAAATTCCCATTTTTGGATATGTTCTAGGTATAGGTAAGAGTGGCCCCTACCAAAATCTCAAGTCATTTGGATGGCTAGATTGATGAGGGCACTCAAAACAATCTCTGAACAAGCCTAGGTATAGACCTCACCAAAAGGAGTGTTGTGGTCTGACCTGAACTCAAAATTGGTCCAAACAAATTTTAAATTAATCTAGACTCATAGGCTATAATAATCAGATTGGCCACCTTTTCGTAAAGGCCTCTAAATATTTTTAATTAAATTCATAAGATAAATGATATCAAGTGATAGAAATGCTCATATAAAACATTTAATATAAATTGATCTGCACATATCTTAAAGCAAATCGAGTAGCTCCTAGTTTTCTTTTTCCTCCAGCCAATAGCTGAGATCTACCTGACCTGGAGCACTTACAAGTCCATTTGCCGGCTACCCGACCATCTTCGTGGACGACCACCGCCCACCACCCCCTCCGTTGAGGTGGTGGACATTGTTGGGCGGCGGCACGGCCTCCTGAGAGGCTGATTCCGGCGAACCCGAGAGGAAGCCCAAATCAAAAATTTTATGGATTTTGAAGCTTTGATTTGGCTCAACCTAGCCCAATTTTTGTATCTAATTAATCCTATGATCTAGCCCACGAAGGAGTAGAGGAGGACCTGATTTGCAGCCTGACGACGTTGGCTTTACCTCCTCCCCATTTCCGGCCACCAAACTTTGGCTCCTCTATAACCTCTACACCAACCTCAAAGCAAATGAAAAGTAGTCGAGGGAAATGTTTTCCCTTGCTCTGGTGAAGGTCCTTAAAGAGGTAATTTGGGAGAGGAGGCTTGTAACTCTCATAAGGCCATTAAATTCCATTAAAGGCCATTAACTCCACCCCTTCTGTTTCAACAAAATTAAGGGGGCTTAACCAAATTAATGGTCGGCCAACTCTAGAAACTCGTCCTCTCCCTCAGAGGAATAAAAGACCCATAAAAGTGGGAGTTATGGAGCCTCCATGGCTATTCCATTCGTCAAATTCCGCTCAGCCTTTCTCAAGGCTTTTCATCGAGCTCAGCTCGATGATTCGTCGAGCTCAGCTCTACGATTCGTAGAGTTCAGCGTGACGATTTCTTCGAGCTCAGCTCGTCGATTTCGTCGAGCAGATCGTTAAGCTCTGCATGGCAATTTTGTCGAGCCCTGCTTGATAATTTCTGTCCAACTCAGTTTCCATCACGCTCTGTCCTCTTAGCATGTACATTTTGTCATGACACAGTCATTACCAAACTATCCTAGGGGTCTAGTAGCCTGAGGGATGTTATAATTACGGGTTTACCGAGATCTCCCGGAGGTCACGATTCTGTTTGGGTGTTAGTAGATCGACTAACGAAGTGTGCTCACTTTGTACCGTTTAAGATTGGCTACTCCATGAAGAAGATAGCCGAATTATATTTAGATGAATTCTTCAGATTGCATGGAGTACCAGTTAGTATTGTATCGGATCGAGACTTTAGGTTTACGTCTCACTTTTAGAAAATCTTACAAGAAGGGTTGGGTATCGATCTGAGGTATTCCACCGCTTATCATCTGCAGACTAATGGTCAAACAGAGAGAGTAAATCAGATCGTGGAGGATATGATCAGATGTTATATTTTGGACCGCGGAGGAGCGTGGGATGAGCGACTCAGATTGATGGAGTTTGCATACAATAACAGTATCAAGAAAGTTTGCAGATGGCCCCATTTGAGGCCTTGTATGGGAGGCTATGCAGAACTCCCTAGTTTTGGGCTGAGGTCGGTGAGAGACCATTGTTAGGTCCTGAAGTGTTAGATAAAATGAATATTTCTGTGAAGCATATTAGAGAAAAGCTTCGGATAGCGCAGGAACGATATGAGAAGAATGCCAATCGACGTAGGGCTTATTTGGAGTTTGCGGTTGGGGGCCGGTTTTTTTAAAGGTTTCCCTAATGTCCGGCATTAAAATATTTGGAAAGAATCATAAGTTGGGCCCGAGGTATGTGGGAAATTTTAGGGTTATTGAGCATATTGGAGTATTAGCTTATAGGTTGGATTTGCCCGCAAATTTTCCTAGTATGCAAGATGTGTATCACGTGAGCCAGTTGCGGAAATGTGTGCTCAGCAACCGACAGATTCTTGATCTTGTGCCCCAGTTGGTGCCTAATCTTTCCTATGTTGAGATGCCTGTCTATATTCTGGATACTCAAGATCGTGTGTTATGGAGGAAAACCATACTAATGGTTAAAGTTTTGTGGAGAAACGAAGACGTGGAAAGTGCCACTTTAGAGTTGGAGTCAGCTATGAGGGAGGCTCATCCTCATCTGTTCTCCTAGTTGATTGGTATGTAATATTTTCAATAACCCTTGGTTATTTCTTTTGCTTTTATAATAGAGGTTTTTTGCGTAAAGTTTCGAGACAAAACTTTCTTTTAGGGGGAGTGGCGGTGACGCCCCTAATTTTTTGATATTTGGTTTAGTTCGTTATCTGGCGTGTTTATGACGTCATGACGTTACATTAATGCGTTTTCGGCATATATCGTTGTCACAACCCGCATTTTCTCAACATTAAAGTTATATTAGAGTAAGATAAAATAGGCGCCGTGATGCCATGCCGTATATGGGAAAACTGCAGGCACTTAGGCAAAACTCCAAACTCTATAGTTTATATGAAATCAATAAGTTATTAAGTAAAAACCAAATTAAATTGGATGGTCGTATCCCTCAGCATAGTGGATCAACTAGTCCACGAGTTAAAGTATAGTTATACGCTATGTAAAATACTTTGGTTATGTTGATTAACACCCTACATGAGTATTAACATCCCCAAAGGACAACTCATGGCATGCAAGACACAAAATTTATTATAAGTATGGAAATAGTCTTTACGTTTGCTAGAAAATTGTATTTTAGTTTTAGAAATATGAGATGTATGAAGTACTAGTAGTAATGCTTTTATTAGTGAAAATACTTAACATGCAACCTAGCATAAAACATTCCCATAGAGCAAGTAAAAACAACCACAAAAGGTAAAACTAGTAGCTTAGCAAAGTATTCAGCAATTCAAAAGAAATCCACCAGAGGGCGTCAACAAACTAACACGAATTCACTGGTCAATATGTGTGCCTGTACTAACAAGAAAACAACAAAGAACTACAAGTCAAGGTAGAGGAAACCTCTGCAACACTGCAGTCCACTAGAAAAAACCAAACCTAGCAGCTCAACCGGCTACTATCTAGATCCTGAGGCATTCAATGAAAGAACACCTCAGCAAGAAAAATACAAGTTGATGAGTATAAAAATATACAATTCTGTATCGTATTAAATTTGCATATTTATAAATAAAACCTTAGTTTTGATATATAAAACTAACTATTTTTATTATATTGTATTTTTTATGTTTTAGATTTATTTTCTAAGTTTTTCTAGATTTTTTGTATTTTTTACTTAGGTCACGCCCCTAGGTCATGCCCGTGACCTAGGGCGTGACAGCCCTTTTTAATCTTTTTTCTGTTTCTGTTATTGTTTTTTCACAGGAAAATCGGGAAATTGATGAACACGCCCGTGACAAAAGCGACACGCCCGTGACCTATTGAAGTTCTATCCAGAACTCCAACAAGCTGCCGCACTGTCTCCATGCCCCGTGCTGCCTGATGAATCATCTGCTTGACACGCCCGTGACATCTTCAGTCACGCCCGTGACCCTCTCAAATTCTATCAGAAGTTCAGCCCAGCTCGACACCTGTCCCAACATGCTAGCAGTCACGCCCGTGACCCTGTCATGCCCTACCCGACACGCCCGTGTCAGGGGGCGTGTCACTTGAAATTTTTTCCTATAAATAGGGGGGCAGGGCTGAGTAGAATTATTCGAACACCAGCAGCTTCCTTAAGAACTATTAGGACTCCCCAGCTCTTTAACAAGGAACTGGTAGAAGCTTTGAAGTATTCTAAAGTTCTGTAAGTTGTAATATTTAAGCTTTCTTTTCAGCTTTTTAGAAAGTTTTAATAATTTTTCGTACTTTATAAAATAGACTCTTTCAATTTTAATTCTGAGTACTTTACTGCTTTATTTTCAGTTTTTACTTTCCTTTTTTTCATACTATCCCGAATGAAAGGCGAAGCTCTGCTTATGTCCTGGATTAAGATAGCGTGAAACTATTTTATAAATTATTTTCAAAAACCTTATTATTTCATACTATCCTGAATGAAGGGCGAGGCGAAAGCCTATGAACTGGATTAAGATAGTGCAGAAGCTCTGCAAAATTTTACTACCCTATCCCAAAAACGAAGGTGAAGCGAAAGCTTAAATCCTGGATTGAGATAGATAGGTAGATATTATTTTCTTTACTTTATACAGCCCCCATCCTGAGAAGAGGCTAAGAACCCTTAGCACTTGGTAAAGATGAGCTCTAGGCTGGATATTATTTTCAACTATTTCAACTCTACTTTCTAGTTATCCTAACTAGGGTTTTCTGTTAATTGATCATATACCAGGTGAAGAGACACTACGTTTACGTTAACCCATTTTAAACGCAAGCCTCCCCGGTCATACATTCGAGTCAGTGATGCTACCAAAGGGACCCTCTCGTTAAGTTAGGTAATAAAGAAATAAAGTTGTTCTTTAATAGCTGAATTAATATTCTCTCAAAGTAATTCTAAAATCGAGGACTACCTTCTAAGTCCATATCTTAATAAAATCACGTATATATTTTTTTCTATCTTTTGTTTTTAAATATAAACTCCATTTCGTTCGTTCGATAAAATAATAGTTCGTTCTAAAAAGTAGAATAATTAACACCAATCCCAGGAAAAATACAAACTTGATATTTTCTACAAAATACTATACTCCTATGCGATAGGTACTCTTGCCTTAATCCACATGATATAAGTAAGAAAAAAAAGAGATAGACTTATATACGTAAAAGATTATATAAAACCAAATCTATCTTCTTTAAAAACAAACTTTACTTATCAAGCTTTTTGGCACCGTTGCCGGGGAACTCTTTTATATGTGTTAATATTTGAAAATAAAAAATGCTATTTATTTTATCTTTTCTTTTTCTTTTTCTTGTTATTTAAAAAACCTTAGTTTTTATAAAAATAAAACAAACAAAAAATTCTCTGAATTTAAAACTTTGTTTTTATAAAACCTAATTTTTTTATTAACAAGTTTATTACCCACTAACGAATTCTAACAAAAAAAACCCTAACCTACTATTTTAACGTATTTTATATAAAATGTTTCTAATTATAAAAACTAGTTTATAATAAAAACTACTTTTTATTATAAAACCTGTTTTATAGAAAACCTGTTTTATAGAAAACCTGTTTTATATAAAAAAACCTGTTTTTTGTTATTTTTCGTTTTACGTCTTTTCGTGTGTTTGTATTTGTATTTGTGTGTTTAACTTAGTTTTTTTTACCTATTTTTTTGTTTTTATACAAAAGTCTTTTTAGTGTATGACCCGCATAACTCCAGATGATTTAAATCTTGAATTTGATCCTAAAATCGATCGCACCTTTCGCAGGCACCTCCGATCTCTGAATCAAGAGCTCGTATTAAATCTGGAAGAGTCTGTAGGCACTACACACGTGCAAGAAATGGCAGCAGAGCAACAACAATTGCTAGAGGTGGTCCCCCAAAGGACCATGTCTTATTATGCACGACCCAATTTAGATGACACCGGGTCTAGTATCGTTCGTCCACCAATTGCTAATAATAACTTTGAGATTAAATCGAGTATAATCCAAATGATTCAAAATTCCGTTCAATTCGATGGATTGCCTGACGAAGATCCAAACACGCACTTATGCAACTTCTTAGAAATATGTGACACATTCAAGATAAATGGCGTCACTGATGATGACATCTGTCTTCGCTTATTTCCTTTTTCGCTACGAATGAAAGACAAACAATGGCTAGGTTCTCTCCCTAGAGGATCTATTACCACTTGGGCTGAAATGACCGAAAAATTCCTTACAAAGTATTTTCCACCTACAAAAACCGCACGTCTGCGTGCGGATATTTCTTCCTTTGTACAAGGTGAGTCTGAGTCTCTTTAAGAGACTTGGGAACATTTTAAGGAATATCTACGTAAGTGTCCACATCATGCACTGCCAACATGGCTCCAGGTACAAATATTTTATAATGGTTTGAATATTCAAACCAGACAAGCCATTGATGCTGCCGCTGGGGGCACGCTCAATAACAAAACCCCCGAGGCCACTCAAACCCTCTTTGAGGAAATGGCCAAGAACGCGTACCAGTGGAATGTGCCAAGGTCACGCCCTAAACAAGCTGGGATTTATGAGCTCGACACTTCTTATACTTTAGCACTCCAAGTAGAAAATTTAACTAAACAATTGGCAGGAATATCTGCTTCCTCCGCCACAACTACTTTGAATCTGAATGATAATATAATTGAAGAAATCGATTATATAGGGAACTCTTATAGACCTTCCTATAATCCTAATATGAACTTAAATATTAATTCTTATAATCCAGGATATAGGAACCATCCTAATTTTTCATGGAGCAACCCCAATAATGCTCAATGCCCTCTGATTGCAAATCCAAGTGGATTTACACCGCAACCCCCACAACCAAAAAAACCACCACCACAACCGCACCAATTTAGGCCAACCCTGATAGAAGACATATTCACGAAATATTTCAGTATCAATGAGTCCAATATCCGGAACCTGATCGGATAAATTAAAAACTTAGAAACACAAATTGGACAAATTTCAAAAATGCTATCGGAACGGCAACTGGTAATTTGCCAGGAAATACGGAACCAAATCCGCAGGATACTGGCCATTCCAGTAACCCACAAAGTTGACAAGCCGTCAAACTACAAAGTGGCAGGGACCTACCACCACCCGTTAGGGTAGAAAAAGAAGCTAAGGTTAGCCTTCCTACACCACTTCCTGTTACGTCTCTGCCTCCTCAACCCCCGCGAATTTCTTCCCCACATGTTGTTTTACCTTATCCATCAAAATTAAAAGATGAGCGAGAAGATGAACAATATAAAAATATTCTAAAAATGCTAAAACAAATTCAAATCAATATACCGTTCTGCGAGGGAATTGCACAAATGCCTAAATACACAAAATATTTAAAAGCGTTATTTTCAAATAAAAATAAACTCGAAGATATTTCGAGAGTTTTTCTTAACACCGAATGTTCAGCCATTTTATTACATAAATTACCCCCAAAATTAAACGATCTGGAACGATTTTCCATCCCGTGTCTCTTCGGTAATCTATTAATAAAAGATGCGTTAGCAGATTTAGGTGCTAGCATGAATTTAATGCCCTACTTGCTCTTTCAGAAACTAGGATTAGGTAACCCCAGCCAAACTAAAATGAGCATCCAATTAGAAGATCGTTCTATTAAATATCCAATAGGGATAGTAGAGGATGTTCTGGTCAAAATAGACAAGTTTATCTTCCCGGTAGACTTTGTTATACTTGACATAGTGGAAGACGCCGATGTTCCCATAATTCTCGGTCATCCTTTTCTCGCAACCTCTCGTGCGATAATAGACGTAAGTAACGGTAGACTTCTCTTACGAGTAGGAGATGATGAGGTTACTATCGATATAGATCCCTCTATGAAAAATTCTTTAATAAACGATGATTCCTGCTATCTTGCGGAAACCTCTTTTGAGGAAAATGGTTTTCCCTATTCTGATTTACTTTCAATAACTGTAGAAGAATCAGACTTGGCAGACATACCCCTTTCATAAGAAATGCCTACCGATGATCCTTTAGAACCTTTTATATCTTTAACTTCTACAACTCTAAAAACTCCAACTTCATATGAAAAACAACCAACCCTCGAGCTGAAAACACTTCCTGCACATTTTAAATACGTTTTCCTTGAAGCCGAATCTAAACTCCCTATTATCATTTCTGCTTAATTAAATGATAAGAAAACGTCTGAATTAATAGAAGTGTTAAAACAACATCGTCATGCATTAGCATGGCAAATTTCTGATATCTAAGGACTCAACTCATCTTTTTGTACGCATAAAATATTTTTGGAAGATAACCCTCATAAATCTATCCAGCCCTAACAACGTTTAAATCCTAATATAAAAGATGTCATAAAAGATGAAGTAATGAAATTATTAGACACAGGAATTATCTATCCAATCTCAGATAGCACATGGGTTAGTCCCGTACAAGTCGTCCCTAAGAAGGGCGGTATAACGGTAGTGCCAAACGCTAATAATGAACTAATTCCAACACATACTGTTACGGGTTGGAGGATGTGCATCGACTATCAAAAATTAAATGATGCCACCCGTAAAGATCACTTTCCACTACCGTTTATAGATCAAATATTAGAGCGACTCTCGGGTCACTCATATTATTTTTTTCTCGATGGTTATTCAGGATATTTACAAATTCCTATAGCCCCTGAAGATCAAGAGAAAACTACGTTCACTTGCCCCTTTGGTACATTCACCTATAGACGAATGCTGTTTGGACTTTGTTATGCGCCAGCTACATTTCAAAAATGTATGCTAGATATTTTCGTCAAGTTAGTAGAGGACGTTATGGAAGTGTTTATGGATGATTTCTCCGTATTTGGAGACTCATTCCATACGTGTTTAGATAACCTCGCTCGTGTTCTTCAACGCTGTGAAGACATGAATTTAGTGTTGAACTGGGAGAAATGCTATTTTATGGTCCGCGAAGGTTTAGTTCTCGGTCATAAAATTTCTTCCCAGGGAATCGAGGTCGATAAGGCCAAAATAGAAATAATTGAAAAACTTCCTCCTCCAACAAATGTAAAATCTATTCGAAGTTTCTTAGGCCATGCAAGTTTCTATAGACGGTTCATTCAAAATTTTTCTAAAATAACAAAACCGTTAACTCATTTATTAGAAAAAGAATCCCCATTTATATTTGATAGTGAATGCTTAGTAGCATTCAATATTATTAAGGACAAACTTATCAACTCTCCTATTTTAGTAGCACCATACTGGTCCTTTCCTTTTGAGATCATGTGTGATGCGAGTGATTATGCGGTAGGAGCTGTCTTAGGACAATGAGTAGACAAATATTTTCATCCTATCAATTATTCAAGTAAAACTCTCACATCCACCCAAACCAATTACACGACCACGGAAAAGGAACTACTTGCGAATGTATTTGCATTTGATAAGTTTAGATCTTATATAACGCTATCAAAAGTTATAGTTTTTACGGATCATTCTGCTTTAAAATATTTACTATCTAAGGCAGATGCAAAACCCCGTTTATTACGTTGGATTCTCTTATTACAAGAATTTGATTTAGAGATCCGAGATAAGAAAGGCGCAGAGAATTTGGCAGCCGATCATCTTTCTCGACTAGAGAATGCCGCAACAGATACACTCGTTGAAGCCGACATCAAAGATAAATTCCCTGAAGAAAGTCTCCTCGCCCTCAAAAAGGTAACAAACTCTTCTACTCCTTGGTTCGCAGACTTGGCTAACTATTTAGTAGCACGAATCCTTCCAAAATCTTTTTCAAGTCTAGAAAAGAGGAAATTCTTTTCTGACTTGAAAAACTACTTTTGGGAAGACCCGTATTTATTCCGAGTCTATGCCGACCAAGTAATTAGAAGATGTATTTTGAACGAGGAAGGACTAAAAGTACTATGGCACTGCCACGAAGGACCAACCGGCGGATATTATCAATCCAACCGGACTGCACGTAAAGCCCTTGAAGCAGGATTCTTTTGGCCTACTTTATTCAAGGATGCTCAAAACTTGGTAAGCGTTTGCAACCGCTGCCAACGGTCAGGTAACATTTCCCGTCGGGACGAAATGCCCCAAAACTTTTACTTAGAATGTGAAATTTGTGATCTGTGGGGCATAAATTTTGTAGGCCCTTTACCTCCTTATTTTAAAAATCGTAATATCTTAGTAGCGGTCGATTACGTTTCACGATGGGCTGAAGCGCAAGCTTTACCCACCACTGACTCGAGAGTCATCGTTAAATTTCTGAAAACCTTATTTTCACGTTTTGGCACGCCTAGGGCTATAGTTAGCGATCGAGGTACTCATTTTTGTAACACCCAGATGGCTAAAGTGTTAGCCAAATATGGAGTTACTCATACACTCGCTATCGCTTATCACCCCCAAACAAGCGGCTAAGTGGAGGTAGTCAATAGAGAACTAAAGCGCATATTAGAAAAGACTGTAGATACCAATCTAAAAGATTGGTCCCTCAAATTAGATGATGCACTTTGGGCCTACCGTACATCATTCAAAACAGTGATCGGTTGTACACCTTATCGTTTAGTATATGGAAAGGCATGTCACCTACCTGTAGAATTAGAACATCGCGCATACTGGGCGCTAAAATTTCTTAACTTAGATACAAACTTAGCCGCCGAACAACGTAAATTTCAACTCAATGAACTTAAGGAATGGCGTGCAAACGTCTATGAAAATAATAAATTTTATAAAGAGCGATCTAAGTTTTATCATGATAAGAAAATTAAATTTCAAAAATCTTTTTCACCAGGTGATCTTGTCCTACTATATAACTCATGCCTTAAATTATTTCTAGGAAAATTAAAATCCCGATGGACAGGACCCTATACTATTAAATAAACCTGGCCATATGGGACTGTTCTTATTTCTAACCCTGAACTCGGAACTTTCAAAGTAAACGGGCACCGTTTAAAATTATATTTTACTGGGGACCCTTTTCAAAAAGAACCTGAAACCCTAACACTACTCTATAACCTCGAAATATAAATTCACTTGTATATTTCCATCTTTTATGCTTTTGTATATTTTGTATATATTTTTCACTTCATACCTATGCCTAACATAAGTATGGGGGTGCTTTTAGCTGTAATTGTTTTTCTCACTTATATGTTTTCAATAAAAACATTGTTTATTTTAGTACTTATCCCAAACAAGTCAAAACTTTCAAAACCATACTATGTATATATATTCAAAAAATCTCAGTTGATTAAAAATGCAATTTATTTAATTTTCAAATTTACTGCTCCTTCTCATAACTAGATAGATATAAATATCCAGAATAAACTTCTAAAACCCTATCTTTTAAAATTTCATTACAATTGGAGTTATTATTTTAGCAAGCCTGCTTTAAACATATCAAAAATACATATATATACAATAGAAGCAAAACATATTATGTTCACCAAACAACTTTAGACTGTAATTATCATTACTTCAATCTTGTTAAAATATAGAAAATATCAAGCTATTACCATTGCTCTCAAAATCTTTTATCAAAATTATTTTTAAAACCCCCTACCTACTATTTCGCTAGGCATGTTTCTTTACGCATGCAAGCTTCTAGGAGTATGTGCTCCTAGAAAAGAAAAGATCTTATGTCCATGGGAATAAAAAAATTTCGTAAACATAGGCATCCAATAAATGTTAAAAGACCATATGAAATGGAGTATGTGCTCCTAAACATATGCATTGGATTAATTCAAAGTTCAATTCTCCAAGTTTTTTCTATTTTGGAAAATATTTTCCTAAAGTAGTTGTAACAAAGCATGAATATGAAAAAAAAAGTGAGAGGATAAAATTCATCACCTCCAACATTCAAAGCCTCTGTATGGGCAAAACCACAAAGTTGATATCCCCTAAAACCACTACAAAATTATATTAATTTTGCTTACAATTTTGAGAAAGCATAATTAATAGGTTGTAAGTTTTCAACATATCTCATGCAAGATACAGTAGTCATAAAGCCAATCTATCTTTGTTATATCTGATTTTAATATATGCTTACTATTTGTTTTCAAAAACTTTATGGCTATAAATTCCTACTCTGGTATTAATGATATATATGATAGCATTTAAACTCTTTATCCACCGGATGTTTATACATGTTTTATCTTGAAGAAATAAATTGATAGTAAATAAAAAATTTCATAACTTGTAAATATACTCAACTCTATATTTGCTCTGGAATAGCAAAATCTAAGTATGGGGGTATTTGATGAGTATACAAATATATAATTTTGTATCATATTAAATTTGCATATTTATAAATAAAACCTTAGTTTTAATATATAAAACTAACTATTTTTATTATATTGTATTTTTTATGTTTTAGATTTATTTTCTAAGTTTTTCTGGATTTTTTGTATTTTTTACTTAGGTCACGCCCTAGGTCACGCCCGTGACCTAGGGCGTGACAGCACTTTTTAATCTTTTTTCTGTTTTTGTTTTTTCACAAGAAAATTGGGAAATTAATGAACACACCCGTGACAAAAGCGACACGCCCGTGACCTATTGAAGTTCTATCCAGAACTCCAGCAAGCTGCCGCGCTTTCGCCACGCCCCGTGCCGCCTGATGAATCATTTGCCTGACACGCTCATGACATCTTCAGTCATGCCTGTGACCATCTCAAATTCTATCTGAAGTTCATCCCAGCTCGACACCTGTCCCAACATGTTGGCAGTCACGCCCGTGACCCTATCACGCCCTACCCGACACGCCTGTGTTAGGGGGCGTGTCACTTGAATTTTTTTCCTATAAACAGGGGGGCAGGGCTGAGTAGAATGATTCGAACACCACCAGCTTCCTTAAGAACTGTTAGGACTCCCCAGCTCTCTGACAAGGAACTGGTAGTAGCTTTGAAGTATTCTAAAGTTCTTTAAGTTGTAATATTTTAGCTTTCTTTTCATCTTTTTAGAAAGTTGTAATAATTTTTCGTACTTTATAAAATAGACTCTTTCAATTTTAATTCTGAGTACTTTACTGCTTTATTTTCAGTTTTTACTTTCCTTTTTTTCATACTATCCCGAATGAAAGGTGAAGCTCTTCTTATGTCCTGGATTAAGATAGTGTGAAACTGTTTTCAAAATTATTTTCAAAAACCTTATTATTTCATACTATCCTCAATGAAGGGCGAGGCGAAAGCCTATGACCTGGATTAAGATAGTGTGGAAGCTCTGTAAAATTTTACTACCCTATCCCAAAAATAAAGGTGAAGCGAAAGCTAAAATCCTGGATTGAGATAGATAGGTAGATATTATTTTTTGTACTTTATACCACCCCCATCCTGAGAAGAGGCTAAGAACCCTTAGCACTTGGTCAAGATGAGCTCTGGGCTGGATATTATTTTCAACTATTTCAACTCTACTTTTTAGGTATCCTAACTAGGGTTTTATGTTAATTGATCATATACCAGGTGAAGAGACACTACATTTACGTTAACCCATTTTAAATGCAAGCCTCCCCAGTCGTACTTTCGAGTCAGTGATGCTACCAAAGGGACCCTCTCGTTAAGTTAGGTAATAAAGAAATAAAGTTGTTCTTTAATAGCTGAATTAATATTCTCTCAAAATAATTCTGAAATCGAGGACTACCTTCTAAGTCCCTATCTTAATAAAATCACGTATATATTTTTTTCTATCTTTTGTTTTTAAATATAAACTCCACTCCATTTGTTCGATAAAATAATAGTCCGTTCTAAAAATTAGAATAATTAACACCGATCCCAGGAAAAATACGACCTTGATATTTTCTACAAAATACTATACTCCTATGCGATAGGTACTCTTGCCTTAATCCACGGGATATAAGTAAGAAAAAAAAGAGATAGACTTATATACGTAAAAGATTATATAAAACCAAATCTATCATCTTAAAAAAAACTTTACTTATCAAGAGTGGCAAACAAAACTGTCAGTAAGCAAAAGAGTAGTAAGATTATTAATCCAAACCTGAATAGCTGTCAAAAACACAACAAACTAACTAGAGATTATGAACAAAAGAGTTAACTTATAAAGCTAAAAGTTAATGAAATTTGCACTAAGTGCGAACGGAGTCATACTCCCAAAACATCTGTGAGAATAGGCAGAAAAAATATAAGTTTAATGCATAGGAAATAAAAATGAGACACAGTCTCAATAAACAAATGAATCATTAACACCGTAACGCAACCGGATCTGAGTCAGGACTAATCGGTCAAACCCGAACTAACAGACCCAAACACCTCCAAAAACGGGACTGTGATGGTGGTCATCTGGTCCAACAAAACCCAACAGCCAAAAAAAAACAAGACCAAAACATGCCCGAGTGTAATGATTCACGAAACTAAGCAAACCAAACCAAACCACATATCGCAAATACCCATAAAACCCAAACTCGACAATTTCAGCAGAAACCCGACGATTCTAACTTGGCAAAACTAAGCCTTTAGAGATACACGTCAAATAGATGAAAGGACACAAGTTTAAGGGAAAAGCGTCGAGTACACTTGACGTCGTGTTGAGTGTAGTCAACGCACCCGATGCCATAACTCAGCACACTCAACGCTTAAACACAGCATCAAGAACAGATGATGGTGTTGAGTGAGTTAAGCTCACTCAACGCTTTACCACTTAGCTGCCAAAATCAGATGATGGTGTTAAGTGAGTTCTGCTCACTCAACGCTGTAAATGCTTTAACACTTAGATTGCAGAGTTAAAGTGACGACGTTGAGTGAGTTCAGCTCACTAAAGGCTGTCAACGCTTTTCTATATAAGTGATGGCGTTGAGTGAGCTGAACTCACTCAATGTTATCAACGCTTTAACACTTAGCTTTACAGAATAAGAGACGACGTTGAGTCAGTTCAGCTAACTCAACGCTGTCAACGCTTTCTACTTAGGATTCAACTCACTCAATGCTGTCAATGCTTTTTCTAAACTTAGATTACAGAAAAAGAGATAGCGTTGAGTGAGTTCAGCTCACGCAATGTTATCAATGCTTTCTACTTAACTTGTCGATTAAAGTGACGGCGTCGAGCGAGTTAAGCTCACTTAACGCCGTCAATGCTTTTATACTTAGCTCCTAGAATTTATAGAATGGCATTGAGTGCCCTAAGCTCACTCAATACCGTGTTGAGTGAGTACCACTCACTCAATGCTTTTTAACTTAACTTCATAAACCTCTCAGCAAGGCGTTGAGTGCATTCGACACACTTAATGCTTTTATACTTAGGCTAAAAACTAAACTTCTACACTAAGATTACACTCAAAGCTTTAGTCTATATACACTCAGCTTCACTCAAAGCTTTTAGATAGAAACCTGCTAGACGGTTATCATCCCAACAGTACCATACCAACAATTTCTAACTATGTCTAAAATAGACTAGAGATGATTTTATAGCCATTCAAAGAGTCATCTGGCCTACCAGAACAGGAAACCGAAGGGGCAAAAAGCTTGGCAAGGGAGTAAACACAACTTGCCTCAAGATCTACAAAAAATAATTTTTTTACATGGGGGAAATCCTACCCTAATCTGATCCTGCTGTACCGGGAGGATAACAAGAAAACAAAAGAGAAAAGAAGAATAAGCTAGGGTAAATCCAACCCAGTTTTTCGGTGTTTTGTTTTTTTATCATTTGGGGTTACATTGACGCGTTTACAACCTTTTTCCATTGTTAGAGCGTAGTCTTAGATCTTTAGGTTCCTTATGTAACCGGTTTGCAAGATTCCCCAGCTAGTTTGTGTCAGTTGTGATGACTCGGTTGAGCCTCTTAGGGAATGCTTGTGCTTTGGCTTGGGTGGTGTAAGCCCGAGTGTTCGATCGTTGGATGTTATTTTCGACTTCGCCGTGGTTTTCAAAGCTTGGGTACTTATCTACGGTGCGAGTTTTGTCGAAATCCGGGATCGTATGTTTTTCGCGTCGTTTCGACGTTTTGCTTCTAGCTAGTTGTGTATAGCCTAGCTTATGGTGGTGGATTGTTTAATTATATGTATAGGTAAATACAGAATTTGAGCTTGTTGATTTTGAGTTGGCCTTGTCTTTTAAGCTAAGTATACATATATATTGGTATATGTATATGCATTGGTGCTGTTGTGTTTAGATATAAGTAGCTGGAGCTCGGATGAACTGAGATTAGTTTCCTATAGCTTTTGATGCTTATGATTAAGCTCTCGGATTAGCTGCAGTTTGATTAGGGCGGTTAGGTTGACTCTGCTGTATGTATATAGGTGTATATTTAGAATTGGCCTGCTGGTTTGGGCTAAAAGGAGCTCGAGTTGTGTTTAAGGTTTGCTAAACCTGTAGCTTTAGCAGTTCGGACTCATGTTTTTGTCCTAGCTTAGCTCGGGTTGGGTCAGCTGGGTGGCCGGAGATCGGTTAGCTGAGGTGAGGTTATGATAAGTATACATGTATATATATGTGTGTGCTTAAGCTAGAAGTGGTTGTTAGATGGCGGGTGAAGAGGTAGGATTATTGTAGCTGGTGGCCGAAATTCCCCATGCTTAGATTATTTTATATTATCATTTGGGAGAAGGTGGCTGGCGATATATATAGGAAGACAGCAGGTTTCAAGCTTCACTTCTCCTCCTTCCCAAGCAATCAGCAGGCTTCCTGCAGAAGTAACCGGCGGAGGAGCTGTAGTTTTGACCGGCGGTAGCTGCTAGTTTAGGAGTCCTTTCTCTTAGGAGACGGTGGATCCGAGGTGCTCTCGCCAAGAGCTAGCTTCCTAGATAATTCTTTAAGCTTTTCGGGCGGTCTATAGGAAATTAGGGTTTCTTGTTCTGCTTCATCTTCTTCCTCTCTAAGCTTCGGTTTGCTACAGCTTGCTTTTTTTTGGTGGCCGATCCTTGCCGCCGGTGTCGAGCTAGGCGTGCTACTGCCGTTTACATCCGAAGTAAGGCAAGTGGCCCCTGCCCTTGCAAATGTTCTCTTTCCTTCTTGTTTTTTTATTTACTTGGGAGGGGTGTATCCTGTTCGGGTTGAGGATCATGATAGCTGTAGGTTTAGTGTTAATTAATCTAAGTATTTAACTAGTCTTAGCTAGCTTAGGTTGCTGGTAGATCGGGTAAGGAGAAGCAGCATGAGCCTTGGAATTAATTTTCCAAGGCTCTGCATGCCAGGCGTTGAGTGGAGCTGGGGTCGGGTTTACTTTTGTTCTAAAGGGCCAGGCGTTGAGTGGAGTGGGCCTCACTCAATGCCAAGTTGTTTTTGCGGCTAAAGGTGCCGAGGCGTTGAGTGAGTCGACCTCACTCAACGCCAAGGAAGGTCTGGCGTTGAGTGAGGTGAACTCACTCAATGCCACAGCTAAGACTTGCGGCTAAGTATTTGGCGTTGAGTGAGTAGACCTCACTCAACGCTGCAGCTGTTTTGGCATTGAGTGAGGTAGACTCACTCAACGCCGTAGTCTTTTCAGCAGTTAAGTCTTATGGCATTGAGTGAGTCGACCTCACTCAACGCCAAAGCAGGTTTGGCGTCGAGTGAGTCGACCTCACTCAATGCCAAAGTAGGTTTGGCGTCGAGTGAGTCAACCTCACTCAACGCCAAAGAAGGTTTGGCGTCGAGTGAGGTAGACTCACTCAATGCCACAGCTAGGGCTTGCGGTTAAGTTCTTGGTATTGAGTGAGGGTACCTCACTCAACGCCGTGGCTATTTTTGCGTTAAGTGAGGTAGACTGACTCAATGCCGTAGTTTTTTTAGGCTAAGACTTTATCCTTGGGATGAGTGCTTCTTTAGGACTGTTAGAGGAGTATTTCCTTCCTAAGGGGGATGTCTGGGTGTTCGGATAGTTTTTGCATGCCGACTCGTGGACTATGGCCGGAGGGGGTGTTTTCTGGACTCTAGAGGGGTGAAATGTGTGTGCTGAGCTGTGGACACCACGAAGTCTGGACAATGGGGCTGACTTGTTTAGGTGTGTGGACCCTAAGGCTGCCAACGGTTGTGTTCACCCTTGAGTATTTATTTTGGGGTCTGGTTGTTGGTGCTGGTACTGCCACCCACTCCAGCCCCTTATTATTTACACCCCGGTCATTTGCCCCAAAGTTAGGATTGTTAGCTCTTTCTTTTCCTGCTTTTGGCTATTCCTGCTAGTATACTGATGCTTTACTGCTGCAGGTTGTTTCTTTCTGCCGAGCAGGTAGCTTTTGTGCTCACACTTGGTGTGATTTACCTTTACTGTCCTTTTGATAGTATTTTTCTTCTCACTGTCATACTTTTCACATCCTGTTAGCAGTTGCTTTTATTACCGGGTTGGTAAACCCTTTTTACTCGCACTTAAATCATATATTCTTCATGATTTGATATTATGCTGAGGCGTTCTTTCTTGAATGCCTCAGGTCCAGGTTTTAGCTGATAGAGCGGCTGTTCCCTTTTAGTGGGTTTTGTTGATAGCCTCCAGTGTAGCTGAGTTACAGATCTTCCACCTTGTGAGGTAGTTATTCTTCTTTTCTGTATGGACATGCACACTTACCGGTGGATTCGTGTCGGGTTGTCGATGCCCGCAGGTGGCTTACTTATTTTGTTGAATATGAATTAAAACTGCTGTTTTTTCCCTCTTTGTGTTGCTTACTTGCTTCTGGGAAGGTTTTATGCTAGGTTGTATGTTAGGTATTTTAAAACTCTTAACAATTATATGTATCTCATGCATATCATATTTGTAAAAACTAAAACACTATCTTCTTTAAGCGTAAAGAATATCTTTCATATATAAATACTATACTCACCTTAGGAGTCGAGCATACAATAACTGGTCCCTTGAGGGCCCTTATACTCATTTTGGGTGTCAAATCAACTAAATCAAAATATTTTTCCGCTATAAGCAAATATATTTTCCTATCGTGGACTAGCTGATCCACTGTGCCGAGGGATACGACCTTTAAATAAACTAGTTTCCTACTATTTTAAAACTTGTGCTTTGAAGTCTTAGTGCGTTGCCTGAGCGTCAGCAGTTATCCCCTGCTTAACGTGGCATCACAACACGTGTTTTCTCGTACTCCTGTACTTCTTAACCTCGGGGAAAATGTAGGTTGTGACACCAATCATGCGTTATCGTAATGCCCTGCCAAAATAAATAACCCAAATAAAAGAATTAACTAAATATCAAAAAATCAGGGGCGTTAAAGCCACTCCCCTTAAAAAGAACTTTCATCCCGAAACTTTATGCACCAAAAGATTCCACAAAAAAGGAATACAATCAAAGATTATAGAAGGGGAAATACAAAACTGTAAGAAACTAGGAGAACAGATGAGGATGAGCCTCCCTCATAGATGACTCCAAATCCCAAGTGGCGATTTCCAAGTCTTGGTTTTGCCACAAAACTTTAACTATTGGTATGGTTTTCCTCTGCAACACTCGATCTTGAGTATCCAGAATGCAGACATGCATCTCAACATAGGAAAGAATCGGCTACAACTGGGGCATAACATCAAGAATATGACGGTCGCTAAGCACACATTTTCGCAACTGGCTCACGTGAAACACGTCGTGCACACCAGGAAAATTTGCAGGCAAATCCAGCCTATAAGCTCATACACCAATACGCTCAACAACCTTAAAAGGTCCCACATACCTCGGGTCAAACTTATGATTCTTACCAAACCTTTTAACTCCATACATTAGGGAAAATTTGAGAAACACCAAATCCCCTACAACAAACTCTAAATCAGACCAACGTCAATTATCGTTCTCATATCTTCCTGCACCATCCGAAGCTTTTCCTGAATAAGATTCAAAGAAATTTCCATTTCTTCCAACACTTCATGACCCAGCAACGGTCTCTCACCAACCTCAGCCAAAAACAAGGGAGTTCTGTATCTCCTCCCATACAAGGCCTCAAACGGGGCCATCTGCAAACTTTCTTGATAACAATTATTGTATGAAAACTCCATCAATCTTAGTCACTCATCCCATACTCTTCCGTGGTCCAAAATATAACATATGATCATATCCTCCACGATCTGATTCACTCTTTTCGTATGAACATTTGTCTGCGGATGATAGGCAATGGAATACCTCAAATCAGTACCCAAACCTTCTTGTAAACTTTTCCAAAAGCGAGACGTAAACCTGGAGTCTCGATCTGATATAATACTAACTAGCACTCCATGTAATCTGATGACTTCATCTAAATAAATCTCAACTATCTTCTTCATGGGGTAATCAATCTTAAAAGGCATGAAGTGAGCACACTTCGTTAGTCTATCAACAATAAGCAAGACTGAATCATGTCCTCAGAGAGATCTCGGTAAACCAGTAATGAAATCCATTGAGTTACTCTCCCACTTCCAACTCGAAATTTTTGAGGGAGTTAACTTGCCACCAGACCTTCCATAATCGTCCTTTACTCGCTTGAACGTAAAACATTCTGAAATGAACTTTGCTATATCACCTTTCATTCCGAACCACCAGGAAATCTGCTTCAAATCTTGGTACATCTTAGTTGAACCTGGATGGTAGGCAACACTGGAACCATGAGCCTCACTGCACAACTTAACTCGAATACCATCAACATCGGGGATACAAAATCTGTTGCGGTACTACAAGGTACCAGCGTCATCGATCGAAAAGTCTGGCAACTCCCCTTTCTCAATCCTCTTGTAAAGGTGCAACAAATAAGGATCTTCCATCTGATGCAGCCTTGTGAGTGCAATCCATGAAGGCTCAACTACCTCCAAACTACTAGACGAGTTATAACTCCCAACAGAAATGTCCATCAAGAGAAATTCTTCTACCAGAGAATCCATCGAGAGGTAAAGAATCTTAGTTGTCTTCCTACTCAAGGCATCAGCTACAACATTGGCTTTGCCCGGATGGTACTGGATCTCAACATCATAATCAGCAACGTACTCTAACCATCTTCGCTGGCGCAGATTCAACTCCCTTTAAGTGAAAACGTATTTCAAACTTTTATGATCCGTGTAAATCTTGCATAATACGCCATACGGCAAGTGCCTCCACAACTTTAACGCATAAATAACTGTCGCAAATTAAAAATCATGCGTAGGGTAATTCCTTTCATGAATCTTTAACTATCTCGACCTATACGCAATTACCTTTCCTTCTTGCATCAGCACACAACCATGTCCAACGTACGACACATCCACATACATAGCATATTCCAACCTTCAGTTGGAAGAGACAAAACTAGAGCAGTGCACAATCTCTTCTTTAATTATAGGAAAGCATCCTCGCACTTATCACACCAAACAAAAGATGCGTTCTTCTGCATCAGTTTAGTTAGTGGCGCAGACAACGTAGAGAAACCCTTTATAAATCTTCTATAGTAGCCAGTCAATCCTAGGAAGCTCCTTATGTAAATAGGTGTGGTTGACCTATTCCAATCTATAACAGCAGTTATCTTCTCAGGGTCAACTGAAATTCCATCTTTATTTACCACATGACCCAAGAATGAAACCTGAGGTAACCAAAACTCACACTTTATCAGTGTAGCAAACAACTTACGGTCCCTCAAGGCTTACAAAACTAAATGCTAGTGCTAAGCGTGCTCATCAGCACTGTGGGAATACACCAAAACATCATCTATAAACACGACCACGAAAGGGTCCAGAAAATCCTTGAACACGGGGTTCATCATATCCAAAATTCAGAGGGTGCATTGGTCAAACAAAAGGACATTACAAAAAACTCAAAATGTCCATGCCTGGAATGGAAAGCAGTCCGTGGGATATCCGTCTCACGAATCCTTAACTGGTGGTAGCCCAAATGAAGGTCAATCTTTGAAAATACTGTGCTACCATGTAGTTGATCAAACAAATCATCTATTATCGGTTATGGATATTTGTTCTTAATTGTGACTTTATTTAGCTCTCTATAATCAATACATAACCTCATTGATCCATCCTTTTTCTTTACAAATAAGACGGGAGCACCCCAAGGCGAAGAACTAAGCCTAATAAAACCATTCAGGAGTAACTCATCCAACTGAGTACACAACTCCTCCAACTCACGTGGGTCCATCCAGTACGACGCCTTACCAATAGGACGGGTACCCAGCTCCATATCTATGACAAACTCAACGTCCCTCTCAGGCGGAAGACAAGGAAGATTAGCTGGAAAAACATCTGGAAACTCATACACTACCGGAATCTCCTCTACACGTGGCAAGCTAGCAATGGTTTTCAAAACTGAAATAAAACAAGCAATTCCGGAATCTAAAAGCTTCCGAGCTCATACCATAGAAATAATTGGAGAAACATTGCGCGGATATCCATAAATACTCCTAGGTTGATCGTTGTCAATCTTGAAGTCCAAACGCATAACCTTGCACTAGATAACAACATCATATTTGGACAACCAGTCCATGCCCAAGATCACATATAAATCTTCCAAGTCTATCACCTTCAAATCAAAAACTGTTATAAAATCGCCTTACAGAATCGGACAACTCTGAATACCTTGGTCTGATATAACAGAATCACCAGAAGGAAACTTGACACAAAATGTGTCACCAACCCGATCGAGAGCCAAATGATGATGCTCTATGAAAGCTATAGCCACAAATGAGTGGGTAGCACCAGAATCAAAAAGGACACATGCCCAGCGGTTCTTTACCTTAAATTTCCCTATAAAAAACTTACATAACAAATCGAACAACATCAAAACTATAACTATGAGCTAAAAATAAATAAAAATAGGTTAGGAACTAACCTTAAATCACTTGGGTAGAAGTCTGGGCTTCCTCCAGAGATAACACGTTCAGCTTTCCCTTCCCTTTGTCTACAGGCTGCGGCGGTGGCAAGGCCCGAAGAGGAACTGGCTGCAGTGTAGGCTGAAACTGTGGGCACTTTGACTTGACGTGACCTTTATGTCCGCATCGAAAGCAGACTCTAACCTTATCCCAACTATGGGCAGCATCATACCCCTTCTGTTTGCACAAAGTACAAACCAAATCTCCCATGGGAGCACCCTGGATCGAATGGACCTGCTCTTATCGTCTTGAAACATTTCTCAAACGGGTGGTCTGGCCGGGCACAGGAACTGCATATTTCTTTGCTCCTCTTCCTCGAAGCAGCATCAAATTCCTGGGAACTCTTACTCTCGCCAGTCTTTCTCTTATCCTTTCTCTTTTGTTGTCCTCAGTTCTTGGCATTGTCGATTGCCTCAACCTTAAGAGCTGCTTCGACTGCTTCAACATAACTCTCCGATCTATAAGCACTTGCCAACTGCTGGAGGTCACTCTTCAGACCACCCAGAAAATGCTTGACTCTACTGGCTTCAGAAACTACTAAATCCAGGGCAAACCGGCTCTGCTTGCTAAACTCCACCTCATACTCACTCACCCTGAGCTGCCTCTACTTTAAGTGCAGGAAATTATTTAACAAACGGTCCCGCTCGACCGATGGAAGAAACTTCTTCAGCAAAATCTCCTTGAAGGCTACCCATGAACAACCATCCTTCAAATTTTCCTTCTCCCTTAGCCACCAACTCTTTGCCAAACCTTTGAGATGGTAGGTAGCGACCATTACTCTCTGGTGTGTTGAAACTCCGGAGTAAGAGAACATATCCTTGATGGCTACGATCCAGTCTTCCAAAGCCATAAAGTCTACCCTACAATCATAAGTAGGGAGTCCCAGTTGCTGGAAATGTGATATGAAGTTAATCTTTTGTGGCAGCATTGCAGGGGGCATCAGAGGAGCAGGAGGAACTGGAACAACCTGACCCACAGCCAGGTCCTGAACTCTAAGTGGCTGTCCTGCAATGATAGTCAATAAGGCTTAGTTCTACGACTGCATCTCCAACATTTGCCTTGACAAAGCTTCATTGCTCTATCGCAATCCTTCTATCATGGCCTCATTCTGAGCATCAGACGACTCGCCCTCTGACTTGGGAGCACTAGTAAACCAATGCTTCGACTGTTATAACGCTTTTCTAAACTTAGATTATAGAAAAAGAGATGGCGTTGAGTGAGTTCAGCTCACTCAACGCTGCCAATGCTTTTTACTTAACTTGCAGATTAAAGTGACGGCGTCGAGTGAGTTATGCTCACTCAATGCTATTAATGCTTTTAGACTTACTTCCTAGAATTTAAATGGCATTTAGTGTGCTAAGCTAACTCAACGTCGCGTTGAGTGAGTACCACTCACTCAATATCGCGTTGAGTGAGTACCACTCACTCAATGCTTTATAACTTAGCTTCACAGACCTATCAGCAAGTCGTTGAGTGCATTCGACACACTCAATGCTTTTATACTTAGGCTAAAAACTGAACTTATACACTAAGATTATACTCAAAGATTTAGGCTATATACACTCAGCTCCACTTAAAGCTTTTAGACAGAAACCTGACATAGGTTTATCATCCCAACAGTACCATACTAAAAATTTCTAACTATGTCTAACCTAGAACAGAGATGATTTTACAGCCATGTTAAGGGTCATCTGGCCTACCAGAACAGGAAACCGAAGGGGCAAAAAGCTTGGAAAGGGTGTAAATACCACTTGCCTCAAGATCTATAGAAAATCAATTTTTTTACATGGGGGAAATCCTACCCTAATCCGATCCTACTATACCGGGAGGATAAACAAGAAAACAAAAGAGAAAAGAAGAACAAGCAGTGCGAAAATAGCCACTTGCCTCAAATCACCTGAAATCCGGCCAAGCAACGCCCAACCTCACAGATATGGCCACAAGAATGCTTAAGCAACAAAACCAAAACCTTTTAAGGACGAAATAGGGTCAAAACTGCATACCTAGACCTCTAAAAATCCAAGAAACTGGAAAATCCTACCGTAGAAATGTAGATATAGGAGAGATCTATAAGGATCAACTCTCCAAAGATGAAATCGAGCACCAAAGCTCCAGAAATTGGCGGGCGAAGGCTTAGGGATGTCCGCCGCTCTCGTTATTTCGCAACAGGCTGATGGTTTCACACAGGAGACAATAAATAGGGTTTTGATGCGATGGGTTTCTATTTATACTTCTTTATCCGATTATTTTAATATATGATATCATAATTAATTAATTAAAATGTCAAAACGACCCGAAAACAAAACTTACCCGAAATTCTACGAAAATCGCACCGTAGCTGAAAACCGTCGCTATGAATCCAATGGCGAACTCGAAATCGAAATCCGACTAACCAATCTCAGGTAAATACCTCCCTAAGACAAAACAGAAGCATTCCCAAAGAGCCTCCACTAAGTAACCAAAACATACCCGACTCGCTAGGAAATCTTGCAAACAGGCTAAACCCAGCCACACACAAAAAACACAAGTGCTAAAACCCAGGCTATAACAATGACACACTCCAATCATGCGTTAAAATAATGCCCTGACGTCATAAATATGCCAAATAAATGAATTAACTAAACATCAAAAAATTAGGTGTGTTACAGCCGTTGTTAGAGCGTGGTTTTAGATCCTAGGTTTCTTTGTTTGTCGCTGGGTTTAGCCTATTTGCAAGATTCCCTAGCGAGCCAGGTATGTTTTGGTTACTCAGTGGAGCCTCTTTGGGAATGATTATGTTTTGGCTTCAGGAGGTGTTTGCCCGAGTTGGTTCGTCGAATCTTAATTTTGACTACGTCATTGGGTTTATAGCGTCGGTATTTAGTTACTGTTTGATTTTCATCAAAATCCGTGTTGGCGAGAATTTTGGTTCGTTTGGCCGATTATTTAATAATAAACTATTATTATAATACTTATATTTCTAATTATAAATAGCTTTGTGAATAGACAAACCCTATTAATCGTGTTCTTCTTGAAACCGTCGGCTGTTATGGGAAGAGAGAGAGCGACAGTCTCTTCTAAGCTTTCGACCACCGATTTCTGGAGTGTTGGTGCTCGAAATCATCATTGGAGAGTAGATCCAGATAGCTCTCACCTAGATCTACGTTTCAACGGTGGTGTTGTTTCTGTGTTCTTGCGGCCAAATCCTTGAGGAGGAGCGTTTACGTGGCCGGATTCAGTGATTTGAGGTAAATGGTGACTTCTTCCCCTTGCCAAGTTTGTCTTTTCCTTGTATATTTTCTGTACTGTTGTTCCCTTTGTAGTTTTTGGGAGTAGGGTTAGATTTGGCCGTTGTCAATCAGCTTTATGGTATAGTTTTTCGGCCAAGTTCAACATAATCAATCCTATAGGAGTTTGGCGAGTAATTGTTGAATTTGGGAATAATCTGGACAAGATAGTTGGTCGATTATATTACTTTAGGAAAGTAAATCCATTAATTTTGTGGCTATTAATAGGTTCTAACCCACTGATTTTTATGTCAGTTAAACCTGGTTTAATTAATTATATATGAGGGATTAGATGTCGTCAATTATGATTCTTGGTAAGATTAATCCATCGAATTAGTTGCTGTAAAAGCTTAACTTCGTCGATTATGGGTGGTTGGAGTCATCGACTATAGGCTGAGAATTGTCCAAGTATATTTCGGCAATTATCTATAGGAGTAAGGTTAAATTGGCCAAATTGGAGTATTATACCGAAGCTAATTCGTCGAATTGAGTCTTAGACTGTAGGTTAATTCGTCGAACGCTATTCATCGAATGCTAATTCGTCGAACAATGAAGGTCTAATTCATTGAACTGAGAAGGTTCAATTTGTTGAACTGAGAACGCTAATTCATCGAACGCTATTCGTCGAACGCAAATTCGTCGAACTATGAAGGTCTAATTAATCGAACTGAGAAGGTTTGTTGTGTCCATTTCCCACAATGTCTTAGATTTGAGTGAAGTCAATATTATCAATGATATACATATGTCTGTAGATGACTATGATAGGTCAGGTAGCCTAAGTGGCTAAGTCAGGTAAACACTTACCTAAGGTGTGGGATGACAAAAAACTGTCTAAGTCCACAGGCGTTGAGTGAAGATCAGTCACTCAATGCCAGATGGCTTATAGCGCTAAGTGAATCCTATACAGTCAAAGCCAAGGCAATGGCAAGCTGAGAAAATGGACAAGTCCACAGGCGTTGAGTGAAGTCAACTCACTCAACGCCATACAGCAAAAAGTTGTGAGTTAAACTGAGTTTAGAGTTCGTCGAGCTCAGTTCAGAGTTCATCGAGCTCAGTTCACCATTTGTCGAACTAAGTTCAAAGTAAGACAGTCTAAGCCAGTGGTTTTAAACACTAAATTTTTGCTAAGACAAAAAGCGTTGAGCGAGGCGTGCTCACTCAACGCTCTCAACGCCTAAGATACTGCAGAGGTAGAAATTTGGTTAAGGAAAAAAGTGTTGAGTGAAGGTTACTGACTAAATGCTGTCAACGCCTAGTGAAGAGAGAATTTAGTCTAAGGGGTTTGGCGTTGAGTGATGCTTACTCACTCAACGCCAAGCAGCTGAAAGCTGATAAAGTAAGATTGGCATTGAGTGGAGCTGAATAACTCAACACCTAGAATAAGACTTAATATTCTAAGTTGTTTGGCATTGAGTGAAGGTGACTCACTCAATGCCAAGAGATAGTGAATCTTTCTAAGGGTTTTGGCATTGAGTGATTCTTACTCACTCAACACAAATTCTATTGTTTGGTATTGTCTCCACAATAACCCAGATTTACATGATGTCACTCTTTGAACTAAGATGAATTAAGTTGTATTATACATCTGTGTTCTAGAGTATGTTTGCAGATCCTCAGTTCTAAGTGTAGACCAATGTCAGTCTACAGTGGGTCAGGAATATAAGACCACTTAGTGTAATCCCTCACTAGGTGATCCAAAGTGTTGACTCATGTGTAGCCTCTCAATTGGGACACACTTCATATTAGAACTTTGGAGCAAAAGATGGAGACAAGTCCAGAAGGAAATCTTACATGAAGTTCTTGAAAAAAATCTCTAAGTCCATATCTCGAGAAGTTCTCTCATAATTCTCGAGAAGTATGACATAGTTCTCGAGAGGCTCAGACTCTGCTTCTCGAGAAGTTAGGACAGTTCAAGAATTTCTCTAAGTTGAAGTTTTCGAGAGGTTAATAAAGTTCTCGAGAACTACTATATAAGTTGTCGAGAAGTACTCCTTGGCTCTCGAAAAGTTCTGCTTTCTCTTCAGGAATTGGACTCAAATCTAGTTCTCGAGAACTATTCCATAAGTTCTCGAGAGGTCGATAATGTTCTCGAGAACTACTTGACAAAGTTCTCGAGAAGTATTCAGTTCAGGTATTTCTTTAGAATTTGACTCTAAGTAAAGTTCTCGAGAAGTGCTATATAAGTTTTTGAGAAGTTTTTGTTGTCGAAAAGTTTTCTGTCAAGTTCTCGAAAAGTCGATTTAGCTCTCGAGAACTATAATCCCGTGTTCTCGAGAAGTCCAAGGCCATTTCAAGGAGATCAGTGATCGAGATGCTGCCATAATTTTCGAAAGCTTAGTACATAGTTCTCGAGAACTATCTCAACTTCTCGAGAACTAAGTTCATCTTTTTCCAGAAATTTTCTCTAAGTCCAGATCGGCCGGAATTTAATTCAACCCGACAGGATTGGTCCACGTGTAACCATTTATGATAATTCCAACCATTAGAGATATCCTATATAATGTCTTGTCACTAATACATTACCCTAAGAAGGATTACGAGATTGATTGAGCGATTCCGTACTTTCCTAAATCGCTGGTTCGGCCGCATTTCTCTCAAGCCCGACGACCTAAAGCCGCCGTCGACGCTCTCGTTCTAATCGATCTTCATCTCTTCGACTGTTAGAAGCAATTTGCATCATCGATCTAAGAAGATCTACTGGTTCAAGAAAGGTTCTGTTCTTTGTCATCCGGTAGATTCAAGAATTTCTCAGGTCAATCTACAAGGTTTCTTCCACAAATCTGAAAAGGGCCACAACTTCAAGAAGAAGACCTAAAGATATATTTCTTGCAGATCTGAGATATTTTGTGCTTATATTTTTCATATCTTTTGTAAAACTTTTAGGAGATTAATCTCCGAGTGTAGGAGCGTGGTTCTTCAAGTTGTTGAAAGAGTTCATCTTCCGAGTGTAGATCCATTTGGACCGAGTTTGTAGGAACTTGGTTCCGAGGCGTAGGATTGGTTTGCAATCCGAGATAGTGGAGGAGCCGGATCTAGTGATTTTCTAGAACGGTGAGGTAAAGTGGGCGTACCCAAGGACGGGGAACCACTATAAATCTTTTATGTCCTTTTGTGATTGCTTGATTGCGTGTGTTAGATCTCTAAAACTTTAATTCCGCAAACAAACGCACAATTCACCTATTCACCCCCCTCTAGGTGATTTAGGTTGACAACTTTTCACTTTCAGTTGGTATCAAAGGGAGATTGATCGTTAAAAGGTTAACACCTTGATCTAATCCTTCCCAAATTGTCTTTAGTAAAGTATCAAGCATAAGTAAGACCAAGGATTTTGCTAAGCTCCTATATGCACCAAGAATAATTTTCCTATGTGGAAGGAAAGAGTTAAACTGTTCATGGAAGCTGTGGATCCTTGGATCTTCATGATTGTTGAAGAAGGTCTGTATGTTCCTATGATTGCATCCACAATAGATCCAACCAAAAAGATCCCAAAGAAGCTGATGGATTTGGATAAGGACGAGATTGCACTTGTCTCCATGGACAAGAAAGCTAAAAATATTATAGCAAGTGCAGTCGATGACTCGATGCTGCAAAATCTGATTCATTGCCAGTCTGCCAAGGAGATGTGGCAATCCCTTGTGACTCTGATGGAAGGCACTGAAGAAGTTAGGGATGATCGGAGATCCCTTCTAAATCAGAAGTATGAAACCTTCAAGCAAGGTCACAAGGAAGCCATGGCTGATACCTTTTAGAACTTTTTCAAGATAGTCAATGTCCTAAGAGTTTATGGCCGAGTCTTCACCAACGGGGAACTGAATGACAAATTCTTAAGATCCCTGACCAAGGAATGGGATATTAAGGTATGCGCCATTCGGGAGTTCGGAAGGTTAGCAGAGACGGACCCGCAGAATCTGTTCGGAAAGCTTATGTCTTACGAGCTTCAAATCAACACAAGAAAAGCTTTAGAAGAGATGAGCAGGTTTGCTTCCAAGGAGAAGTCTGTCGCTCTGAAGGCAGATACCTCAAGGAAGACAAAGGCTGGCCCTCCTACCCCAGTTCATGAAGTTGATGAAGAAGAATCATCTGAGCCAAGCTCATCTGGCTCAGAGCTATCTGATGGAGAGTTTTCTCTACTCTCAAGGCAGTTCAAGAAATTCTTGGACAAAAAGAAGCAATGGAAAGGCAAGGATGCTTCCTATAGAAGATCACGCAATGATGGTTATCGTCATAAAAATGGCTCAAGCAGTCACAACAGGTATGGTTCTAAACCGAACAAACATCATTTGACTGACTTTGTTTGTTATTGCTGTAATAAGCCAGGTCACATCATTGCGGATTGCCCCCAAAAGAAGAAAGAGGGTGGCAAAAGAGAAGAGAAGAAGTCCTACACCAAAAAGAGGACAGAAAAGAGTCTGCTAGCCAAAAAGGGCAAAACCCTCAGTGACTCTGACTCATCTGAGTCGAGTGCAGAAGAAGAAGAAGCCTACTTTGGGCTAATGGCTCTGACTGATGATGAACAAGTCCCCCAGTTCACTAGGGAGGTAAAATCTCACACCCCTCTTTCAGGATCTGATGATGACAGTGAGCAAGAGGGCTATCCCTCTGAGGATGAATCTGAACTCATGGGACAATATAAGGAGTTACTCGAGGCTTACGACAAATGTTGCAAAGTCGTGAAAACTCAAGCTAAAGTGATAAAATCTCTCAAAGCTACGGAGAGCACCTTAAGAGAAGAAGTCTCCAAGACTGACTCTCTTAAGGAAGACTTCAATAGATCTATTGAAGAATATAACAAGGCTCTTGAGCATCTTGACCTTAAGGAGAAAATCATCATGGAGTTGGAAGAACAACTCTCGGCTGAAAAGAAACTTGTGGAAGGTTTCGCTAAGCCTAAGACTGTACTTCCTCTGATTGTTGAATTCTCAGCTAAGGCCAAGGGTGCTGGTCTAGGCCACCAAGGTGCTCCTAGTAAATCCTCTAGGATAAACAAGGCCAAGAGAAAGAATAAGAATTGCAAGAAGGCCTTAGTCGAGGAAAAAGTGAAAGCTCCTTTGGAGCGAGTATCGTTCATGAAAGTTATCTTTCCTGCGAACGAATTCGACTATGAGTCCACCTATGGACACTTCTCTACGCCGATCCCGGAGAAGGCCAAGTCAAGGTACCAAGGTTGGACCCTCCCCCGTAACTTTGGCGAAAGTGTCTTCAAGGAACATTTTGAAGAGATTCAACTTCAGAGCTATGGACCATATGCTCATGGTCATAACATTAAGAAGACACCAAAGGTAAAACCTGTTGTGGAAAATCCTATGAAGGAGAAGACTTCATGTAGCTGCCATCATCATGAAGCTTCTTCCTCCAAGAATGCTACCCTGGCTGGACCTCCTCCCAAGAAGGTCAAGCAGGAGTTTGGAAGGCAAAGATACAACAGATTCGACTGTTGGTGCTGTGGTAGAGTTGGTCACTTTGCCATAGATTGTTGGTTTAATCCTAGAAATGCTGCAACTCCTCAAGTTTGCAACGTGAGAATGACCACTGATGAGGCTAATACTCATAGGGGGAGTATTCTAACTCAAGACTAAGGACCCAAATCTGTTTGGGTTCCTAAGGAAAAGTAATCATGATTGCAGGTATGTCTAAAGGCCACCAAAATGCCAATCTGGTACTTGGACAGTGGATGTTCTCAGCATATGACCGGGACAAGGAGCCTACTTCAGAACTTTTCACCAGTGTTGAACAGACCAAAGGTCATCTTTGGAGGTTCAGACCGAGGTATTACCAAAGGCTACGGTATGATTACTAACGATAACGTATACTTTTCGGATGTAGCCTATGTTGAAGGATTGGAACACAATCTCATCAGCATAAGCCAACTATGCGACAAAGGATACGTGGTTGAATTTCGTGCTGATAAGTGTTTGATAAAATAGGTTGACAACATGGAAAATATCTTATCAGGCACTCGAAGCAGAAATATTTTCTGTTTAAATTTCATGTGTATTGACTCATCTACACCAGTATGTCTTTTAGCAAAAAGTAGTGCATCTCTTGCTGACGAATGGCACAAGAGACTAGCACATATTAATTTCAAAACTATTAATAAAGTATTCTCTCAGAACTTAGTGCGTGATGCCCCTAACATCAAGTGCGTTAAGGACAACCCTTGTCATGTCAGTATAAAAGGCAAGCAAACAAGGAGTTAATTTAAAAGCATTATAGGCAAAGATTCTGATAGAAGCTTACAGCTTCTTCATATGGACTTGTTTGGTCCACTGCAAGTTAGAAGTTTGGGAGGTAAGGAATATATGTTGGTTATTGTGTATGATTACTTCCGCTTTGCGTGGGTATTCTTTCTGAAACACATGTCAAATACCTTAAATGTTTTCAATAATTTTGTTAGGCAAGTCCAGAATGAATACAACTGCTCCGTAGTCAAAATCAGAAGTAAAAATGAAACGGAATTCAAGTCTAGGGCAATGACAGAATACTGTGAAAGTCAAGGTATCTTTCATGATTTTTCCTCTCCTCGCACTCCACAGCAAAATGGAGTAGCTGAGAGAAGGAACAAAACACTCGTAGAGGCTTGCCGGACCATGTTGAGTGATGCCTCACTTCTAGAGTACTTCTGGGCTGAAGCCGTCAACACCGCTTGTCACGTGCAAAATCGAGCACTCATCAACAAGAACCATGATAAGACTCCTTACGAACTTCAAAAAGGCAGGAAACCAACCATTTCATATTTTAGAATCTTTGGCTGTAAGTGCTTCGTACTTAACAACGACAAATATAACACTACCAAGTTTAGCGAGAAAAGCTTTGAAGGTATTTTTGTAGGTTATAGTATCCATAGTAAGGCCTATAGAGTATATAATAGAAAAACTCTGGTGGTAGAAGAATCGATACACATTGTATTTGATGAGACGAGCTTGCTGCAAAGGAACTCCTCTAGTGTGCTCATTGAAGATGCAGGTACAAAGATAAAGGAACTCAAACTGGATGAACCTACTGAAGATAAAGATGAAAAGTTCATAAAGATCACCTCTACAACCCCGATTGGAGAGGTAGATGATCAAGATGAAGAACTCATTCCAGCTGAAGATGCAACTCCAGTGGCTGAAAAGATCCCAGATGCAATGACTCTAGAGCTCAAACACCTGAAGGATCATCCCTTGGACCAAATCAAAGGAGATCCCCGGGATGGTGTCAGGACTCGGAGAGGTACAATTAACGAGAATTTATTCTTAAGTTTTCTATCACAGGTTGAACCTAAGAAGTTTGAGGAAGCAAACTCGGATGCATCCTGGATTCTAGTAATGGAAGAAGAGTTAAATAAGTTCAAACGTTGCAAAGTTTGGACACTTGTTCCTAGACCCAAGAGTAAGAACGTCATCGGGACAAAATGGGTCTACCGAAATAAGATGGACGAAGATGGAACGATTATAAAGAATAAAGCCAGACTCGTCGCCAAGGGCTATCGTCAAGAAGAAGGAATCGACTTCGATCAAACACATGCTCCAGTGGCAAGACTGGAGGCGATCAGATGCAGATTTTGTAGGAAGCAAAGATGTCAGGAAAAGCACATCAAGGACATGTCAGTTCCTAGGAAGAAAACTCATCTCATTGAGCAGCAAGAAGCAAAACTGTGTCGCAATCTCAACGGACGAGTCAGAATATATTTCTGCCGGTAGTTGTTGTGCACAGTTACTTTGGCTAAAGCACCAGTTGGAGGATTATAACATGAAGATCAAGGGCATTCCTTTGTTCTGTGACTCCTCCAGCGCCATCGCAATCGCAAACAATCAAGTCTCACATAGCATGAGTAAACACATTGAACTGCGATACCACTTTATCTGGGAGCATGTGGAGCAAGGGGATGTAGATCTGAAGTATGTGCCTACAGATCAGCAGGTTGCAGATATCTTCACCAAGCCGCTGGATGAGACCAAGTTCAATTTCTTCAAAACTGAACTTGGGTTGCTGAACAAGGAGAATTAAACCAAAGTGATCAGTTCAAAGGCTCAAGAATCGAGAATACTCCTAAAAGGTTAGATTTTACCAAGTGGAAGGCAGTTCTCGAGAAGTCCGTTTCTCTCTCGAGAACTCTGGACACTAGTTTTCGAAAAGTCATTCTCTCTCTCGAAAACTCTGGACCCCAGTTCTCGAGAACTTTCTAACTTCTCGAAAACTCTCGGCCACTTCTCGAAAAGTTTAACCTACTTCTCGAGAGCTGGACCGACCTTCTGCCGAAATTTCTTAACTCTGTTAATTCGTAAATTTCATGATTTCTGCCCTAATTTAAGGCTAATTAGACTTATAATTAACATTACGAGGATACTATATATATCTAAATCTCTTTAGAATCTGAAATCAACCGTCATTTCAAAAATTCTCTCGCACCTCTTCATCTTCCGTCGACCGACATCTCCGTCTCTACCGCTCCCTCTCCGCTCCGTTCGTTGCCTTCACCGACGCAAATGGATCACAGTTCAAAGATTGGGATTGGAAGTGAACTCATTGTTGTAGGGATGGCCGACGTTTCCGACGATTTCAAAAACTTGATGACACTTCTCGAGACAGCCGGACTGATGTTTGTACTTATAGAGCCCGTGAAGATTGTTTTTCCAGAGGTAGAGGAATTTTTCAAGAATGCCAAAACAAGGAGAAATGGAATGATTTTGAAAACCAAAGTTAAGGGAATTAAGATAAAGCTTGACAAGCACAGGGTTTCTAAACTTCTGAAATTGCCTATTGTCCATGAGGAAGATGACCTCACTCCAGAAGATTATGACAGAGCCTACTCCTTCTTTGGAATTCCAGAGGAATACAACTCCCTCAGGAGAAATCTGCTTAATGACGTGGGAAAACTCCTCGCAGATATCATTGGCAAGATACTGTGGTGCATTACAGGATCAGTAAGTTTCATATCTCATGACTTGTTTGTAGTGATGACAGCAGTGATCTGCAGGAAAAGCTTTTAGTTTGGTATGATGATATTTGAAATGATCAGAGTTCATGAGCCCAAGTTTGCAAGGATAATCTCGGTTTTATTGAGTGAGCTTGATCCAGTAACATTCAAACTCTCCAAAGGTACCCCTGTCCATCATCTGAAAAAGATATATGTCACATCAATCTAGAGATAGGAACTTAAATTAAAGAACGCTAGACAGTTAGCTAAGGAAGTTGGTGCTACTGTCTCAGAAGTCAGGACTCCATCTCCACCTCCACATCATGCTGCTGAACCATCTGGTGCAGCAATAGAGGGGGAGCCTGCACCTTCTACCTCAGCCTTCAGGATTCCTACTCCACTCAGGAGCCCCAGGGAGTCTTCTCCAATATCTACCCAGTCAGATTTACCAACTCAAGAGGTACTCAAGGATACAGATGAAGCTATAGACAAAATGATAGAGGAACTCTCATCTGAGTACCCTCTTACTCCTCTTCCAAAATATGTTTCTACTTAACTACCCAGAGATACTCCATCCCCCCTACCTTCACATCAAGGTACTCCTACTCCTCCTCAATCCTTAAGACAAGTATCCACTCCTCCAGAGACCATCCTGTCATCTGAAGAGGATGAGCAAACACCTGAGGAGGTAGAACCCCCTCTCAGGACACTAGACTTCAACCTTCCGAGATTCCTTGATGAGGAGGGTGATACAGTCTTTCGCACTATAAGATCTAAGAGCTCTGTTGTTCTAGAAGAACTGCCTCCATGGCAAGCCCCTCCACCTCTAGTATCTCCTACCAGTGCTCCTGCCTCTACTATCTTATATGATGCCCCTCCAGCTCAGACTGTTTCCATCCCTCATGCTCCTACTGTTGCTACTGTTGTTATGGTGAACACAGATATTCTCTCCAAGATAGAAGAAATGCTCTCTGCCCAAAGAAAACACTTCGATGAATCCCTTCAGAACATTCACAAACAAGTCACTTCTTTGGAACAAGAGATGAGCAGAGGTTTCGCTGAAATTCAAGTCAACACTGACCAGCTCAAAGAATTATTAAGAATAGGAGGGAAGGCCTTAGATCATACAATCAACAGTATTGGACAAGTAATGGACCAATCAGTCACTCTTGCAAATAATCAGATACAAATGGACAAACGAGCTGAAGAAAATGTAATGAAGGTATGCAATGAGATTGGAACCTTCAAGGAGGATGCCATAGCTACCCTATCTGTAGAAATCAGAAAGGGGGAGGACATTGTCAAAGCCCAAGTTTAAAAGCTTAATAATGATGTCAAAACTCTGTGGACTGTAAAAGTTACTGAGATCAATAAGGTTGTTCTAAAACAAATTCAATCTGTAAAATTCCATACTTATGATACAGCTGTATGGATGCACAACCAGATATTCCCAGATTTTCAGGCAGACCCAAATGAGATCCCTCACCATCTAAATCCTCTTGCTGAAGGTACATCTAGCCAAGTGTCTCAACCCTAAGTGCCTCAACCTCAATATCCCACTTTCTCTCCTAGGCAAGAAGACCAAGAACCTCCTCCATCTTCTTACTCTCATGTCTGGGATGATGTGACACCAGAAGATCTACCAGAGATTCATATCCCAAAGAAAAGGAAGTATGGGGAGGGACCCTTTGCAAGTAGATCAGTTCCTCAGCCTAAAGCAAAAAAGAGAAAAGCTCAAGAGTTTGCTGAAGTATGGAGCCCAACATCAAAATCTTTAATTCTTGATACATTGAAACTTGTAATGGATCTGAATGAGAAAAGAAGCATGCACTACAGCTATTCGGAATGGGAGTTATATGAGAAGTCAATGACAAAAAGGAGACTACATGACAGAGAATATGGTAAAAACAATCCTAAAGCTCCTCCAAAACCTCCCAGATACTATCCCAAACCTTTCAGCTACCAAAGAAGACAATAGGCTAAACAAGACAAGCAACAGCAGAACATAGATGATTCTTGAAGGTTGTGGTGTTGAGAACTGAAAAGGAAATGAATGTTTATTAAAACCCTAAAAGATTTTTTATATATATAACATTTCCTAGTTTTTCTTAATTATAATTTCTAATTTTTCTTTCTGTACTTTTACTGCTCTTACCTTTCTTCTTTCATGCTCTATTTTTTTTTGTTATAATAATTCACCTTAGTATAAAGGGTTCTGACTTCTACAAATAGGGGGAGATTGTTGGCTATTGTCTCCACAATAACCCAGATTTGCATGAAGTCACCCTTTGAACTAAGATGAATTAAGTTGTATTTGACATCTGCGTTCTAGTTTATGTTTGCAGATCCTCAGTTCTAAGTGTAGACCAATATCAGTCTAAAATGGGTCAGGAACACAGGACCACTCAGTGTAATCCCTCACTGGGTGATCCAAAGTGTTGACTCATGCGTAGCCTCTCAATTTGGATACACTTCATATTCAAACTTTGGAGCAAAAGATGGAGACAAGTCCAGAAGGAAATCTTACATGAAGTTCTTGAAAAAAATCTCTAAGTCCATATCTCGAGAAGTTCTCTCAGAGTTCTCGAGAAGTATGACATAGTTCTCGAGAGGATCAGACTCTACTTCTCGAGAAGTCAGGACAGTTCAAGAATTTCTATAAGTTGAAGTTTTCGAGAGGTTAATAAAGTTCTCGAGAACTACTATTGAAGTTCTCGAGAAGTACTCCTTGGCTCTCGAAAAGTTCTGCTTTCTCTTCAGGAATTGGACTCAAATCTAGTTCTCGAGAACTATTCCATAAGTTCTCGAGAGGTCGATAATGTTCTCGAGAACTACTTGACAAAGTTCTCGAGTAGTATTCAGTTCAGGTATTTCTTTAGAAGTTGACTCTAAGTAAAGTTCTCGAGAAGTGTTATATAAGTTTTCGAGAAGTTTTTGTTGTCGAAAAGTTTTCTGTCAAGTTCTCGAAAAGTCGATTTAGCTCTCGAGAACTATAATCCCATGTTCTCGAGAAGTCCAAGGCTATTTCAAGGAGATCAGTGATCGAGATGCAGCCATAGTTTTCGAAAGCTTAGTACATAGTTCTCGAGAACTATCTCAACTTCTCGAGAACTAAGTTCATCTTTTTCCAGAAATTTTCTCTAAGTCCAGATCGGCCGGAATTTAATTCAACCCGACAGGATTGGTCCACGTGTCATCATTTATGATAATTCCAACCATTAGAGACATCCTATATAATGTCTTATCACTAAGACATAACCCTAAGAAGGATTAAGAGATTGATTGAGCGATTCCGTACTTTTCTAAAGCGCTGGTTTGGCCGCATTCTCTCAAGCCCGACGACCTAAAGCCATCGCCGACGCTCTCGTTCTAATCGATCTTCATCTCTTCGACTGTTAGAAGCAATTTGCATCAACGATCTAAGAAGATCTACTCGTTCAAGAAAGGTTCTGTTCTTCGTCATCCGGTAGATTCAAGAATTTCTCAGGTCAATCTACAAGGTTTCTTCCACAAATCTGAAAAGGGCCGCAACTTCAAGAAGAAGACCTAAAGATATATTTCTTGCAGATCTGAGATATTTTGTGCTTATATTTTTCATACCTTTTGTAAAACTTTTAGGAGATTAATCTCCGAGTGTAGGAGCGTGGTTCTCCGAGTTGTAGGAAGAGTTCATCTTTCAAGTGTAGATCCATTTGGATCGAGTTTGTAGGAACATGGTTCCGAGGCGGAGGATTGGTTTGCAATCCGAGATAGTGGAGTAGCCGGATCTAGTGATTTGCTAGAACGGTGAGGTAAAATGGACGTACCCAAGGACGGGGAACCACTATAAATCTTTTGTGTCCTTCTGTGATTGCCTTATTGCGTGTGCTAGATCTCTAAAATTTTTATTCCGCAAACAAACGCACAATTCATCTGTTCACCCCCCTCTAGGTGATTTAGGTTGACAACTTTCCACTTTCATCTCTGATGCTTGATTTTGGCAAAGTCCACAGGTGCCTATGTCAGCAAAATCGACAAAGTAAACTAAGGTCAGACAAGAGGAAGCTACACTACACGACAAAACTTGTCGTGAAGCTACTGTATGTCTTCTTCCATTAAAGCAAGGCGCTGTTAGAAGCTGCAGGTGGGGCCCACCATTCTCTAAGTGTCATTGATCGGCGAACTACAAAAGGAAGAAATAGGGCCAAGACAAAGATAACTTTTAGGGCATACATTATTCAAAAAGGAGAGCATATATCTTCATCTTCTTTGTCATTGCTGCATGTGAAAAGCTTGAAGCTCTCCAGCAAGAAAAGTTCAGTTAGCTATGCAAGTCTCCATCTGCCACAGCAGATTCAGAAACTGTTCTGAAGAAAGAAGAACCTTCATCTTTTGGCAGGTTCAGTGGGCTGTTTGAAGACTCAAGATCAAAAGATCTTTAACCTTCAGCAGCAAGTTCAGAAGTTATCTTCTGAGTTCCTCCAGCAAATCCTTTCCCTGCTGTGAGGAGAGTTGGAGCAGAAAGTTTTCTGCTCAAGTTGTTGACACAGAGAAATTTTTCGGTGTCAAAGTTAATTAATCTATTTCTCTTTATAGGATCCTTCTGGATCTGAGCTGTAGGACCTTTGGGTCTAAGATAGGCCAAATTTTCCTGAGCTGTGGGAGAGTGTATCTCTCTGAGGTAGGTGAGTTTTACTCACCGAGAAGTAGGGCAATTTTGCCTGAAATGTAGGAGAGTGTATCTCTCTAAGTTGTAGGAGCAAGCTTGCTTGTAGGTAGGGCTATCCTCCATAGCCTGAGTGGTAGGGCTTTAGTTCTTGAGGTAGGTGATACTTGTATCACTGAGTGTAGGCCTTTGTGGCTGAGGTGTAAGTCTTGGAGGAGACTGAGAGATCCTGATGGATCTGAGTTATAAGTTCCTTGGTGCATTGGTTTGGAGAAGTGCCTTGACTAACAGGAAGTTAACAAGGTGGGAGGAGAGTGGATGTACCTATAATTTTGGGGAACCACTATAAAATAATTGTGTTCTTTTATTTGTTTGCTTTTATTTTCTTAATTGTAGGTGCTAAGGATAAGCTATAGATCACTATAAGCTGAAAGCTTAAAGAAATAATCATGTGATTTTAAAAGACTCTCAAAAGACATAAGCAGACCTATTCACCCCCCTAAGTTGCTAGCTACCTTGAAATTAAAGACTTTCAAGTGGTATCAGAGGGAGGTTGCTCAAAAAGGATTTAACAATCTATGTGATCCTCCTAGGTTGCTACTGCTAAGTGGTCATTGGCTCAGGGAGAGCCAAAGAGAGATGAGTTCAATGAAACTCCCCATCTGCAGAAAGGAGTGTTTGGAATATGGAAGGAGAGGGTGAGGCTATTCATGGAAGCCTATGATCCAATAATTTTTGCAACTATTAGGGAGGGACCTGCAATTCCCATGAAGGTCTCTGCTCTGGATGCCAACATCCATACACCAAAGACACTCTCTGAAATGACCAAAGATGAGGTCATACTAGCTAGCTTGGAGATGAGAGCACAAAAATTATAGCCAGTGATGTAGATGACTCAACCTTCCTAAATTTAGTTCAAATCCAGACCTCTAAGGAGATGTGGGACACCCTTGTAGTCTACATGGAGGGTACTGATGAGGTAAGAGATAATAGGAAGTCTTTGCTCAACCAAGAGTGTGAGGCTTTCAGGTAAATCCTAAAGGAGAACATAACTACCTATTATGAAAGATTCTTTAGGATCATAAATAAGTTAAAGACCTATGGAAGGGTCTTCAATAATTATGAAATTAATGACAAAATTCTCAGATCTCTCACTAGAGACTGGTATACTAAGATCTGTGCTATAAGAGAGATGGTCAAGCTTGCTAACACTCCTCCCCAAAATATTGTTTGGGAAGCTGCTCTCCTATAAGATGCAGCTGGCTGCCAGGAAGGAGTAGGATGCCTCCAACAAAATCACTAGCAAAAGAAAAGTCCTTGGCCTTCAAAGCTGAAAGCTTAAGGAAAGGCAAGAAAAGGATTCCTTCTCCACCAAGGAGACCAGCTGAGTCAGACAGCTCTGACTCAGAGGCATTAGACAACAGCATGTCTGTTGAAGATTTTGCAGCCTTTTTTAGACAACTCCAGAAGTTAATGAAGAAAACGCATTGGAAAAAAGTCCTTCCAATTCCACCCATCATAGAAAGAACTAGTCCAAGATTGACAGGTATGGTTCTAAACATAATAAATATAACTCCTCTAAAGTAATTTGCTACTGCTGCAGCAAGCCTGGGCATGTGATAGCTGACTGCCCATAGAAGAGGAAGGAGACTGAGGAGAAGAAGTAGCACCGGCACAAAGGAAATAAGGAAATGTCCTTCATGGCAAATAAGGAAAAGAGTTGGACAGACTCATCATCTTCTGAGTATGAAGAAGAGGAAGCCTATATTAGGCTAGTTTCTGTACTGTTACAGATGAAGCTATTCCAGCAGGAGAATTCAATCTTTCAGGGAGGATTGGAATCAGAGCCCCTCTGACACTGTTAGACACTGATGGAAATGACAAATGAGGAAGCAAACCAGGATCAGCCTGGTTAGAGCAAGGTACATCTATCACCTAACTCTGGTTACCGGTCTGGGCTTGAGACTAGTCTTTGCTCAGAAGCCTCTTCACCCTGTGGTGAAGAAGATTCTTGATCAGAAGGAGATGTCAATCAACTGATTGACAAGTATGGAGAACTTTGAATGCCTTCAAGAAGGTCAAGAAGTTTTCTAATAAGCAAGCAAAAGAGATCTCATCTCTAAAGCTTGCAGTTCCCCAGCAACTGTAACAGCAAATCTGCTGGACCAGAAAGCTATGGAAATTAGCCAACTGAAGTCCCTCTTAGACATTCAGGTAGACTCCATCAAGCAAAAGTACTGTCTCATCAGGGAGCTTGAAGATAAGCTTGAGAAGGAGAAAATATTGTGGGTTGCTATTCTAATCCAAGTATTGTCCTCCCCTTAATAGGATCCTTCTCCTCTCAAAAGGGCAAGAGGGGTTTGGGATTCAAGGGAAGCACAAGAGTTATTCCATCCAAAAGGAAGGGCAAAGCTCCAGTTCAACCTCAGCCTATTGCTTCTAAGCCTCCCATTCTTTTCAGAAAAGTTTTGACACCTTCTAATAGGTATGACCAAGAAAGTTCTTATGGTCACTGGGAGATGAGTTGTTCATCTACAGTGAACAAAGATGTTCACTGTCATGATTAAAGTTTTGGCAAGGTGTGTGCAGTCAAGGCTGCCAATGAGAAATTTCAAATGGCCCAATCTAGACCATTTATCTTTGGTGCTTCTGCACCAACTCTCAAGAATGTTGCTGCAGCCAAGGCTCAGAATCTTACAGCAAGGTTTTTGATTAAGGGCAAGTCTAAGAATCAGGCAGATCTGGGCATATCTGAAGCCATGAAAAGCATGCTTTCTGAAAAGAAGCTAGCTGCTGCTGGCACTCGTTGCAGACTAAATCAGCCAGTTATAAGACTTACCTTCAATCAAATTCGGGCTGAAATAAATCAGAAAAAGGCTGCAACACATCTTCCTCCTATCAAGGTTGCAGCTCATCAAGCTACAGGGCCTTCACAGAAAATAAGATATAACATACATGATTGTTGGTGGTGTGGTAAGATAGGGAACTTTGCCATTGACTGCTGGCACAATCCCAATATGGCCAGAGATAGAGTCAGTCCACCAGTCAAAAATTCTGCTTGTGGATATGTTCAGTTTCATGCTAACATGCACCTAGGACCCAATAGATATTGGGGTCTTAAGGTTAAGTAATTTGTATATTACAGGATATTTCAAGGTGTCATACCCCTATATGGTACTTGGATAGTGGCTGTTCTAGGCACATCTTACTCCAGTAAAAGATGGACCCAAAGTCATCTTTAGAGGTTCAAATAGAGGTGTAACCAGATGGTATGGTAAGAACATCAATGGCATAGTCACCATCACAAAAGTGGCTTATGTTGAAGGGTTGCAGCACAACCTTATAAGCATAAGCCAGCTTTTTGATCTTGGCTATGTAGTTGTCCTCTACAAGGATGAGTGCCTAATTAGGAGGTCAAGTGACCAAGAGGTCATCTTGACAGGCACTAGAAGTGGAAATATTTATTACTTGAACTTTCTATGTCTAGACACAGATTCTCCTATCTATTTGGTGGCAAATGAGAAAGTCTCCTACTATGTCCAGTGGCACAAGAGACTAGCCCATTTGAATTATAAGACTATTGGCAAGCTCTTCAGTCAAGAGCTAGTTATGAATGACCCCAATGTGAAGTGCTCTAAGAAAGGAATTTTATCTACTTGCCAAAAGGGTAAGCAGACAAAAGTCTTCTTCAAAGGTATTGGGACCAAAGACTCTGTGAAGTGCTTATACCTCTTGCACTTGGACATATTTGGTCCAATGTCAATTCACAGTATTGGTAGGAAAGTCTACACCATTGTGGTAGTTGATGGCTATTCCAAGTTTACTTGGGTGTTCTTTCTTAAGAAGAAGGATGAAACCCTTGATGTCTTCATGAGGTTTGTCAAGCAAATTCAGAATGAGTTTGGTTGTTCTGTGGTCAAAATAAGAAGTTAGCATGGGACAGAATTCCAGTCGGATAGCATGACAAAGTTCTATGAAGAGCATATGATTCATCAAGAATTCTCTTTTCCTAGAACACCCCAGCAAAATGGGATAGTTGAGAGGAAAAATAGGACTCTCATAGAGGCTGGTAGAACACTGTTGAGTGACACATCTCTCCCAGAATATTTCTGGGCTGAGGCAGTAAATACTTCATGTCATGTCCTCAATAGAGCCTCTATCACCAAAGGCCACAAAAAGACTCCCTATGAGATCTTGAAGGGCAGGAAACCAAATCTAGCCTATCTCAGAATCTTTGGAAGTAAATGCTTTGTGCTTCATAATGGCAAGTCCTATTTGACTAAGTTTGCTGCCAAATCCTATAATGGAATATTTGTTGGGTACAGTAGTCATAGCATAGCCTATAAGATCTAAAAGTTGAAAAGCCAAGTTGTAGAAGAATCAGTTCATGTAGTCTTTGATGAGTCTACCATGATTAAAAATGGATTGCCTAGTTCCTCTTATAGTATTGCAGGTACAGAACAGATGATGGACAAGATGACCATCAAGGAAGCATCACCAGTCATCTAAGATGATATGGATACTCTAGGAGATCTACCTGGAACACTGGGAAAGGATGAAGATCAACAAGAAGATGCCCCTGCTGTTGAAAGAAGACTGCCACCTGCAGTCAGAAATATGAGAGATCATCTAGCACACTAGATCATTGGTGAGGCAAGTCATAGAGTAATGACAAGGAGCAAAAGTTAGAAAACAGCCTTGTATTCAAGCTTTCTATCCCAAGTAGAGCCCAAGAAGTTTGATGAGGCCAACATATACCAACATTAGATTGGAGCTATACAAGAGGAACTGAACCAGTTCAATAAGTATATGGTCTAGAAGCTAGTTCCCAGACCTCATAGTCATAATGTCATTGGAGTAAAGTGGATCTACAGAAACAAGCTTGATGAAAATGGCATTATAATTAAGAACATGACCAGACTAGTAGCTAAGGGGTACATGCAAGAAGAATAGATTGATTTTGATCAAACCTTTGCCCCTGTAGCAAGATTGGAGGCCATCAGGTTATTCTTTGCATAAGCAGCACACAAGGTATTCAAGATCTACCAAATGGATGTGAAGTCAGCCTTCCTAAATGGTGACTTAAAAGAAGAAGTCTATGTTTAGCAGCCTCAAGGTTTTGTAGTTCCTAACTCACACGATTTATTTATAGGCTTAGGAAAGCTCTATATGGGTTGAAACAAGCCCCTAGAGCATGGTATGATACATTGTCTAGTTTCCTCTTTGAGAACAAATTCTCAAGGGGGAAAATAGACAAGACCCTATTCCTAAGGGAATCTAAGGGTAAGATCATCCTAGTCTAGATCTATGTAGATGACATCATTATTGGATCTACTGATGACAACCTCTGTAAAAAGTTTGCTAAACTACAATAGGTTAATTTCAAAGTGTTAATTTCAAGTCACAATGACTTTGTCGTAGCATGGGGGCGTTGTCTCTGGCTTTGGCCCTGTGAGACTGAAAGCTCAAACATTGTTGATCGTCACAGATAATGGTGATGCGACCCTTATGGTCATGTGGACCAAGAATGTGCCATAAGAGCACAGGGTGTTGGGTGTTGGATCCAATGTCTATGGAAAATGGTGCGTAAGTTGCATGTTTTGATTGCCAATATATGTTTAATCTAATGCCTCGGGGAAGGAGAACCGCCACTACGAGTGAGGGGTGGGTTCGTTATAATTTGGTTTGCTATTGCTGACCGTTGCTATTATTTGCCACCGCACGGTGGAATGTTTCATGTAGGCGAAGCCGAGCCAAGCGGGAAATAGCGGGCTGGAGCCCATGATTGCTAAGCTGGCCCTTGAAAGCCATAGCGAATTACCCATTTATTTTATTGTTCATATGTGGATGGCCTGCGTGCTGATGTAAGCAAGAAATTTTAATTTGAGTTGAACAATGTAAGTCCTTAAGGCTAAGAATATTTGTGTATTTTTTATTCATTCGTACTTTTAGGTTAGTGGACATTGAGTTGGTTGGGTTCATGTTACAATTTAAATTACATCCACTTGAATGCACTCTGTGTTAGAATGCGTGTTTTTGGATTATGATTTCAATTAGTAACTCGTTTGACTGTCCACAGTATATGGCCTTGGGCCCCGACCTGACCTTTTGATATATACTATGTGACGTACGGGGACGTTACAAAGTTGGTATCAGACTCTGGTGTCGTTCTTCCTTATTCAAATTCATGGTCGAATTATTTTAAGGGGTGGTGAGCACATGTATGTGCGTTACTGTTATTACATAAAAGAACCCATGAATGTCCACTTAGGAATGAAAATACACATGTTTGAGGAACCTGCGTGTTCCTACAATTGCTTTTTTAAAATTCTTTGTCACCTAATTGAGTGTTTCACGATTATAGGTGACAATGAGTGGTGCAGAGCAATCACAATTTCTGCACTCTGCGGAGAGAAGTGCGCTGATTGATGTTATTGCAAGCACTCCTTCAACTGAAACCGTAAGACTGATAGCTGAAATGGAGTTTGCAATGATCAATGCCCATCATGTGAGGCATGTAGGTCCCCCTTCCCCTAGGGTGGCGTTAATGCCGGTTGGCACTACGGAGCAAACTGCATTAAGAAGAGCCTTAGATTAGCAATTGAACATGCATATGTTGTAGGGAGCACACTCAATTGATGAGTATTTATATGTGTTTGTCATGATAAGGCGTTATGCAGGGTTTGAGTTGGGGGATGAGCAGATTATGGTAAATAGATTTTATAACGGTTTGCGTGATGATTTACAACTCATATTGGTAGGAACAAAGTTATTTGGATTTCGAGCATTGGTGGAGTCTACTAGATCTTTGGAAGTAGATTTGGCAAAAGTCCACCAAACGCCAGTGTGTAGGTTACCGAACCCTACATGTTCTACAAAGTCTGATTACAGCAGGAGGTGACATAAGAGGTCTAAAACATCTACTAGTCAAGCTCCATGTGCTTGCTATACTTGTCGCAAGTTAGGATACCTTGCTCAAAATTGTCGTAGTGGTGCCCCAAGGACAAAGAAAGTTAAGTCAGGAGTAGTTGCAGGGCATGTTCCACATACTTTTTATACGTGTGGCAAGATAGGATATATGGCTAGAGAATGTCGGAGTGGTACCCCAGAGGTCAAGGAGGCAGGATCTAGAGCAACCGTTGGGCGAGACCTAATTTTTTGTTATTCTTGTGGTAAGTCGGGTCATATAGTCCGTGACTGTTGGAATGGGCTTCCGAAGATAAAGCAAAAGGCAGGAGGCCATAAGCAAGGTAATGAGGTGACAAGTATGGTTTGGTTTATAGCTTCTAAATTTCTTTATATACTTATGACCTTATTCATTGCCGGTGTATGACTTGCTTAGAGTAGGCCTTGTTCTACTCTCGATTGTGAGAGCACTGTTCGTTATAGGGGCCTCTCGCATCTTTATATCTAGGGTTTTCATGTTGTTCGTCGCAGTGCCTTCCATTGTGTCGAAGGTTAAATTGGTTATTTATATACATACCAAATAGATTGCATCTTACGGTACGAAAAGGAAGTCAAGATGTTGTTTAAAATTCATTTGATGCTTGACCTTAGGTATAGACTGAATCTTGGAGCAGCATGCATAACTCAAGGGAGTCATATTGGGACAGAACACTTAACGCGAAACTAAGTTGGTTGGTACTCCCTAAGGATCTCCATGAGATACCGCCTAGGAGAATGATAGATTTCATCATCGAGTTGGTGCTAGGTGCCAAGCCGGTGTTGCGGTCTCCTTAACGCTTAGCACCAAGAGAGATGGCGGTATTGGAGGCGTAACTTAAAGAGTTGATAGAGCAGAGGTTTGCACGTCCAAGTTCATCACCTTGGAGCGCCTCGGTCCTCTTCATGAAGAAGAAGGATGGAAGTTTGCGGTTGTGTACTGGTTATCAGGAATTAAATAATCTAACAGAGCAGAACAAGTACCCGATTCCGAGGATCGATGATCTATTAGATCAGTTAGTTGGGTTGACTGTGTATTCGAAGCTAGAATTGAAATCTTGTTATTATCAGCTGAGAATCAGGAAGAGAGATATTTCTAAGACAGCGTTCAGTACGCAATATGGGCATTATGAGTTCATTGTCATGCCTTTCGAGCTGACTAATGCGCCATCCGTGTTTATGGACTTAATGAACAGGACATTCAAAGAGTATTTGGATCGGTTCTAGATAGTGTTCATCGTTGATATACTAGTGTACTCCCAATCCGAGGATGATCATGTGGAGCACTAACATACTATTATGGAGACTTTCAGGAGTAATCAGTCGTGCGCCAAATTCTGTAAATGTGTGTTTTGGCTATCTTCTTTGGCGTTCCTTGGTCATATTGTCAGTGGTGAGGGTATCGTAGTGGATCCGGCAAAGTTTACTGTAATACGGGAGTGTTCCGTGTTGCCTTTTATGGCAGAAGTTCAAAGTTTTCTGGGACTTGCTGGCTACTACATGCGCTTCTTGGAGAACTTTTGCAGATAGCTTTACCCCTCATGACCATGACAAGGAATGATCAGAAGTTTGTTTGGTCGCCAGCGTGCGCACAATCTTTCAAAGAACTGAAAATTCATCTTACCACGGCGCTTATATGCTCGCCATGTGGTACAGAAGGCTTTGAGATCTATAGGGACACTTCAGGTAGTGGCTTAGACTGTGTTCTGCTATAACATGGGAGAGTAATAGCTTATGGTTCAAGCCAGTTGAAGGTGCACGAGAGGAATTATCCCATCCAGGACTTGGAGTTGGCGGCCGTGATATTCGCATTGAGGCTCTAGAGGCACTACTTGTACGGCGTGAAGGTCAACATTTATATAGAACATAAGAGCTTGAAGTATCTGTTGTATTAGAAGGAGCTACATATGTGTCAGCGAAGGTGGACGGAGTTCCTTGGGGAATACAGCTTCAAGATACATTATATCCTAGGCAAGCGTAATGCGGTTACGGATGCGTTAAGTCGCAGGGCTCCCACGCAGGCCAATTGGTTATTGATGCATGACGAACATCTCGTTTGAGATTTGGAGGTCTTAGAGATATCTTCTGTAAATAGGAGGTCGAGTGCTGAAGCACGTTTGAATTGGATAGTGGTACAATATGACCTCACCAAATAGATTCGGTAGGCTTTAGATTTTGACGACAGTATGACACGCTACATGGTTCAGTTATTGGAAGGGCCAAATACCCAGTTTATTGTTTATAATGGGTTGTTGTGGAAGAACAGTCATTTGAGCATCCCAAAGGTGGATAAATTATGGGAAGAATTAATGTATGAGGCTCATTATACCAAGTACTCGATTCACCCAGGGAGCACAAAGATGTATAAAGACATGTAAAAGCTGTTCTGGTGGCCAGGGCTGAAGAAGGACATAACACTTTATGTAGCAAAGTGTCAGACTTGTGCCTTGGTGAAGGTCGAATGTCAGAAGCCCAGTGGATTTTCGAAGCCTTTGCCTATACCGGAATGGAAGTTTGACGACATATCCATGGATTTCGTGCATGGTTTGCCGAGATCGCAGAAGGGAAATGATTTCATCTGGGTGATCATTGTTTATTTCACGAAAGTGTCGCACTTCACCCCGAATAGGAAGGACGATTCGGTGGAGAAACTGGCAAAATTATGTGGATAATATTGTATGACTATATGGTGTGCCCCATAGCATCTTGAGTGACCGAGATGAACGCTTCACGTCTAGTGACTGGAGGCTGGTACATCAATTGTTGGGCACCAAACTGAAGTTCAGTACAGCCTTTCATCTGCAAATGGATGGTTAGATAGAGAGGGTGAACAAGATGATGGAGGACATGCTTCGTATGTGCTTCCTAGATTTCGGGAAAAAGTGGGAGGATCACTTGTTTATGATCAAATTAGCTTACAACAATTGCTACTAGCAAAGAATTCAAATGGCACCCTTCGAGGCCCTATATGGTAGAAAGAATCGTACTCCGTTGTCATGGTTGGAGACGGGCGAGTCAAAGTTGTATAAGCAAAAGGAAGTTGATGATTTGACTTCTATTGTTCGGAAAATCAAGGAGCGACTGTTGATATCGCAGGATAGACAGGATAAATATTAAAATGCCAAGCACAAAAATGTTGAGTTCATCGTGGGAGATTGGGTTTACCTAAAGATTAAACCATTCAAGGGTGTGTCAAGCATTCAGCGACTTAAAAAGCTAAGTCTAAGATACTTTGGGCCATTTGAGGTTTTTGAGCGCGTTGGTGATGCCGCTTATTGATTGGAGCTTTCAACAGACCTTAGTGGTCTGCATGACGTATTCCGCATATCTGTGTTGCGGAAGGCAGTGCAAGATCCTATGCCAGTGGTTACGGTAGATCCGGTACCGATTGATGGTGGGTTGACAATGAGGTTCAGGCAAATTCATAATGTAGACTCGGAAGTCAAGGAAATTCAGAATAAGTCTATCAGGATGGTCAATGCCCGTTGGGACAACTGTGGCAAAGAGAAGCTATGATAGGAGCGGGAACAAACCATGAAGGTGTAGTTCCCCGAGCTTTTCGTTTGAGGTAAACTTTCTTAGTGTTGATATTCTTTCATTTTCCGGAAATTTGTAATTTTGGGATGAAATTCTTCAAGTGGGGGAGATTTGTAACACCCCAAGTTTATAAAAGTAGAAAAAGACAGTACAGTATGGCGGTAGGCCAATACGACGTCGTGGTAGCGCTAGGCGTCGAGAGCGTCGAGTAAGGTAAGTTGACTCGACTCATTGGTTACTACACGATGGTAGGCTGATACCTCGTTGTGGTAGCGTCAGACGTCGAGAGCATTGAGTGAGAAGAGGTGACTCAATGCCTAGTCTACCACGCGTCGATAGGTTGTTACCGCATGGCTTTAGCCATTTATTGGCCGAGCTCTCAGGAATCTATCGCCTAGCGGTAGAGATACGGCAGGCGATAGCTTAGCAATTTATTTGTCGATGCTCTCGGGTTTCAACCGCCCGGCGGTAGTAACTAACGCACAGCGATAGCTGAAGAGGTCGTGTCATAACAATCGCTAGCAACCGAAATGTGTTAGCATCCTATCGTGTAGTGATAGAGAAGCGGTAATGGAGTGTCCACATATCGGCCTGTGGTTGGAGGGTGAAAGTGAAGGGATAGATACTACTCTAGAGGGGGGTGAATAGAGTTATCAAATTTTGCACAGACAAAACTTAATATTCTACCCAACTCCCTTGGAGTGAAGTGCGGAATGAAAAGATTATAGATATTGATTTAACCTTAAAGCCTAACATAAGTGATGTGTACAAACACAAGCTAACTGTAATTACAGTTAAGCTTGGAAAAACCTAATCAGCAACTAGCAACCTAGTTATATCTAATCACAGCCACAATGCAGGAATTAAACAGTGGAATCCAGACGACACAAGGAAATTTATAGTGGTTCCCCAAACAACTTGGGTACGTCCACTCTTCTACCACCCTGGTAGGAATCCACTACAGGTTTTTGTTCAGGTGCCCTGCCACCAACAGGATCTACTTCAGGTAGATCCAGAAACCCTTTAGACTTTTGATCAGGTGTATAACAACCAAGCACAGGTTTTTGATCAGGTGCCCTGCCACCAAGGGATACTTTTGAAGGGAGTAATAACCCTGTACAGGAGGGGGAAGAAGGTTAAGATGTCTTCTCTATTTTACAATAGATTAGAGAAGCACAAAAACTTGCACTGAGCTAGAATGCTCTAAAGAATCAAGGCTCCCCCTGGCTCAAGAATGTCCAGGTGAAGTCTTGCTTCAGTGCAGAGAAACTCTTCAGAAAGTTCTGAAGGAAAAGCTACAGGAAGAAAGTAAATAATAAAATCAAAGTTCTTTAAGCAGCTATCTTCTTCTTCTTCTTCTTCAAAGGAACTCTGAGTTGAACTTCCTGAAAGCAGGAGAACTCAGGTGAAGAAGAGATGAAGATCTTAACACTTCTCAGTTAGATGGAGATTGCTGAGAGCAGGAAGCTTGAGCTTGATGAAGGCTTGAGAACTTGAGAACACTGGTTAGCTATTAGCTTCTGTTAACTAGCTTGAATCCTTCTTCAAAGGGTTCTTTATATAATCATCAGCAAGCAACGGCTCTCTTCCATTTGAATTATTTGTCTTCTTCTAAGCCTTGAGACCTGGGCTGTAAATATCAAGAAGACAGAAATATCTCTGCAGCAAAACATTCTATAAAGGGAATAAACCACTTTCTAAGAAGCTGCAGGCTTAAAACAAATAACAGAAGGACTAAATAAAGTCACATCAGAAATAATCTCTTTATAGCAAAAGAAGACTTTTCTGTCTAACGGCTATAAAGGGCTGACAATAGATAAAGTAAATTAAAATGACAGCTAATAAGACAAACAACTTTATCTTAAAAAGATTTGAACTCAGGCAAAAAGAATAGAGCAAATAATGCCTGGAAATTTTATCATACAGCTTAAAATACTGTGCCAGAAAATGTATTAATTAATTAAATATAATAAATAAATACAAAATACAAAGGCAGACAGAAAACGTCGAACGACCTTCGAAGATCGTCGAACGGCGCACGGAGATCGTCGAGCTATCGGGCAGATAGTCGAACGATCCAGATAGTCGAACTATCGAAAAAGATAGTCGAACTACCCCGGCAGATAGTCGAGCTATCAGAACAGATAGTCGAACTATCAGATAGTCGATCTATCTAGGACAGATAGTCGAGCTATCAAGCGCACAGAGATAGTCGACCTATCAAGCAGATAGTCGACCTACCTCAGAAAACAGATAGTCGATCTATTAGAAGATAGTCGAACTATCAGAACAAACCAGATAGTCGATCTATCAGCAGATAGTCGAACTATCAGATAGTCGACCTATCAGGACAGATAGTCGAACTATCAAAGGCAACAGATAGTCGAACTATCAAAAGATAGTCGAACTATCAAGACGAAACAGATAGTCGATCTATCAACAGATAGTCGAACTATCAAGGCGGAACAGATAGTCGACCTATCAACAGATAGTCGAACTATCAGATAGTCGATCTATCAGGACAGATAGTCGAACTATCAACGCAGACAAAGCGTCGACCAACTGATAGACGATCGTCGATCAGCCGATAGACGATAGTCGAGCGGCGTTCGACTATCGTCGAACGAAAAACCTACTTAACCAAATTCTCAATTTGGAAAAGCGAGGACCCTACAGCTAGACTTCTAACCATTGACCATAGATATTTCTTGGGTCAAGGGGCACAAAGGAGAGGACTAAACTCAAATCAAACTAGGGTACCAACAATCTCCCCCTATTTGAGTTAAGTCTCTCAAAATCTAAAACAGCTAGCAATAAAACACTAAAAATAAATTCAGCAAATAGTTAACAATAAACTGGCAGATTATCAATCAGATAGACAAATATAGCACAGCAGTTAATTAAACTATTAAGAATCTTTAGAGTCTGGTAAAGGATCAGAAGAACTAGAAACAAAAGAAATTTTTCTTAGAGGGTCATCTGATTCTTTCTTTGACATTTTTAGGTCCTGCGCACCAATGATCTTCAGCTCTGTAGCCCTAGGGACAACAGCTTCAGGGTGCTTTTCCATGTACTTTGACGGATCAAAAATCTCAGGATTTACCTGGAACTTTTCAAATTCTTTCTTTCTGTAAGCTGACATGGTAGTAAAACCAGTTGTATCTTTTCCTTCTGCTCTAGCTTTTCTTATCTGAGCTGCTCCTACAAGTTCTTGAAAGCGAGCCATCCTAAAGTTAGGATCGAGCTCAGGATTTTCATACACGGGCTCAGGAGAAGCAGCATCAGCTATTTTATCTAGATAAGACATTAGAGTATACTTAGCAGAGAGGTTCTTGCTAGATATCTTAAAACAAAGTAAACTATTTACCTTTCGAAATACTTTTCTCAGACTGTACTGGAGTTGGAGATGTAATTCTCTTCTTTGGAGAAGGAGGTGGGGAAAAGGTTGGTCTTTGAACCACAGTCTCCTTCATTTGTCTTTGAGAACCATAAAATGATTTGCCTTGAGAGCTTTGATAACCTTGTCTTGGCTGGGGCTGAACAGACGCAGATCTTGCAGAAGAGGCACCAGGATTGGCCGAGAGGTTCCCAGAGGCTCCTGCACCAGGAGGTGGAGGAGGACCTCTGGGAGTCCATCTTGAGACAGGACTATCATACCTCTTGGTTCTTTTTCTTTCTTATTGCTGATTCTTCGAAAACCACATCCAATGCTGAAATTCCTTTGATTTAGGGTCAATGCCCTTCAAAATGTAATATGGAATATCATTATCCTTACTGGGAGGTGGAGGAGGAGCAGCTTTTCTTTTCTTTGCAGCAGATTTCTTTTTCTTTGACTTCTCAGACATATCAGAATCATCATCATCAGACTGAGATGAGGGAGGATTTTCATAAGGATCATAGGCTTCTGAAACAGCCTTTTCTTTAAGCTTTGAAGCAGATTTCTCCCTTTCCTCTTCCATGGCATCCAGAGCCAGAAGGGAGTCTAAATCCAACCCTGGAGAGACATCCCAGATGGTTGACTTTTCAATTTGCAAATCTTTCTCTTTCTCTTTTAAAGATTGAACTCTTAAATCCCAAGCTGCTCTTGCTTGAGCTTCTTCCAAACTCAGAACAGAGTCAACTTTGACTTCCTCTTTCTCAGACTCATCTTCTTTATTATCTAAGAAGGATTCCAATTCAAGGTCTACTTGAGTATCAGAAACACTTGGGTCAGCTTCAACAATAACTGCTATGATCTGAGCAGTTAAATCTTCTTTAATAATATCTGTAAAATTATGAATACATATCTGCTAAATAAGCTTGAATCATTCCTTCAAGGTATTCACAAACTATCAAATTAATCGACTCATCAACAAAACGAATGAAAGAGTTACCTTCATACTTAACCATCTCCCATGATTCATTCAGATAAGAAGTTATAATTCCTTCCAGGAATCTAGCAATCATAGGAGTGGTAAGATCTTCTAAGCAGACTTTAACTGCAATCTCAGATAGCAGGATTCCATCTGCTATATCCTTATCAGACAGAACTGGAACTATAACTTTCTCAGCAGGAGCTGTTTCTTCCTGGGCTGGAGCTATCTCTTTCTCAGCTGGATCTATCTCTTCCTGGGCAGACATGACAACATCTGGAACTATTTCTTCCTGAGCAGATTCTTCCTGGGCAGACATGACTGAATCTTTTATAGCTGGAGGGGAGGCAGGATGGTCTGAGGCATCTTCATTGAACATCTCCCCCTGCCTGATTTCAGTGGATACTGAAACCAGGCCCCTAGAGGAAGATGGCTCAGCTGATTTTGAAAGGGATTTGATGGAGGCAGATAAGAGATCAATGGAGGCAGCAAGGGAAGCGATTGCCTCTTCAATCATGGTTTTGATTGAGGGGGTAATCAGCTCCACAATGCGGGAGATAAGCTCAGGAGAGATCTCAATGGATGAAGGATGTGAGGTGGATGGAGCTGCAGCAGATATGGTAGTGGTGCTGGGATGAGAAATGGTGTGGATAGGGGATCGAGCAGGAGATGGAGCAGGTGATGGAGCAGGAGAGTTAATTGGGGAATTAATGGGAGATACAGGAGGAGTAAGAATTCTCTCTGATCCTAATAAATCAAAGCTAGGAGCAGATATCCTAGCCAGATGAGCAGGTAGAGGAGAGGCTGGAGGAGACAGAGGAACAACCGTAGTTGTTTCAGGAGCAGCAGAGGAAGAAGGTCGTACCTCAGCAGAAGTTGATGGTACTTCAACTGAGGCAGACGGCAATGCAGAGGAGGAGGAAGGAAGAGCTGAGCCAGCTTCAACAGTTTGAGGAGCGACTGATACAGTCCTTGTGTCCTCAGATGTTGCTGGAGCAGATTTCACAAACGTCCTCTTCCACTTAGAGAACAAGTGGGGATCCATCTTCTTGCTGGCGTTGATTGTTGTTGCAGTTGAACTTAGCAGCTGGGGGTATTTCTCTTTAAGGAAGATTCCAATGACCCTTCCTAGGGTGACTTCCTTCTTACCAGTCTTTTTCCTGATTAAATCAAACAAAACAGCTGCCCAATCTATCCTTTTTCGATTAACAATTGCACACATGAGTGTGAATTGCTGCCTTGTTATATTGTCGTGGGCAGAGTGCTTACCCAGGAGCACTTTTCCTACTACCTCAGCGAGGAACTTGATCTTGAAGGGGAAGTTTACTTTGAGCAGCTTGGTGGGAATGCCCTCAGCATGTCCCAGCTCAACCAGCATTCTTCCAAATTCCTGAGCATCTTGCTCATAATCCTCATCACCAATAACTAATCCAAAAACATCAGATAAGACGGCCGGAGTCAGGATAACTTCTTCTCCGCCTATGGTACCAGTCATCGATTCGTCTGTGGAAGACGACGTGAAAGCCCATTCTTTGATTTCTGGAATGTTGATCTTAATCCTTTCAGACATCAGCTTCTCTAAACCCTGATCCCTGCAGAGCTGGAGAACTTCCACGATTCCGGCATCGCAGCTACTGAATGCTTCGAAATCCACACTGAATCCTGCATCAAACTTCACGACGGCTAAAACTGCTGGGGAAACCGCCATGGATTCGCCGGAGAAAGCACGAGAAAGCTGCAGAGAACGAAGAAGACGAAACGCCCGGAAATCGCAAGCGGGAAAGCAGAATGCGAAAGGGCACGCTCCGTCGACGATAAAACAAAAGATCTTTTAACCTAGGTCGACTATCGGTTTTATATTAGACCGGAAATAGTCGATCTATTAAAAAGATACTTGACCCGATAGTCGAACGGCCGTTCGACGATCGGCTCAGAAGCAGAGTAGTCGAACCATCGTTCGGCTATTTCTGGCTTCACACGCAGCAAGCTGTCGTCGTTCAGAAATCGACGATGAGCTCAACCTGTTCGACGATGGTCGAACGTCGATTGACGATCTTCAAACAGATAAGCTATCATTAACCAGAGGTCGACGATAGGCTCAATCCGTTCGACGATCTTCGATCATCGTTCGACGATCTTCAAGCAGATTTCAACAAAGGCAGATATAGTCACACTTAGTCTCGTCCATTAATCATGCCTAGTTGAACTAAAAAGAACAGATGCTTCTGTTCATCTAAAGGCTTGGTGAATATATCACCTCTCTGAAACTCAGTGGATATGAACTCAAGACAGATCTTGTTCTTTTCCACACAATCTCTCAGGAAATGGTGCCTAATCTCAATGTGCTTGTTTCTAGAGTGGTGCACTGGATTTTGTGCAATAGAAATGGCACTGGTACTATCACACATGATCTTGGTGTTCTTATGTGAGTAACCATAATCCACAAGCTGGTTCTGAATCCACAGGATCTGTGAACAACAACTAGCAGCTGCTATGTATTCAGCCTCTGCAGTTGAAGTTGAGACAGAAGCCTGCTTCTTACAGAACCAAGAGACCAATCTCTCTCCCAGGAACTGGCAAGTTCCTGAGGTGCTCTTCCTGTCAACTCTGCAACCAGCATAATCAGAATCAGAATATCCAATTAATTCAAACTCTGACTCAGCTGGGTACCAAAGTCCTAGATCTGGACATCCTTTCAGGTATCTCAGGATTCTCTTTAGAAGAATCAGATGAGATTCCTTGGGGTTGACCTGGAATCTAGCACAAAGGCATGTAGCAAACATTATATCTGGCCTACTTGCAGTTAGATATAATAGGGAACCAACAATGGCCCTATAATTCTTTTGATCAACTGGCTTGCCGTGATCATCAGAATCAATAACTACATTAGTAGCTATGGGTGTAGGCATTGCTGAAGCATCAGCCATCCCAAATTTCTTTACCAATTCCTTGGCATATTTGGATTGGGAGATGAAGATACCATCAGCATCTTGTTTAACTTGGAGACCAAGAAAGTAAGACAGCACACCCATGCTACTCATCTCAAACTTAGAATGCATCAAGTTGGAAAACTTTTTGCACAGTTTGGGATCAGTGGAGCCAAAGATAATATCATCTACATACACCTGAACTAACAGGATTGTGTCCTTGTGATGCTTGACGAAAAGGGTTCTATCAACTACTCCCCTAGTGAAGTTGTGCTCTAACAGGAAACTAGCTAAGGTCTCATACCAGGCCCTAGGAGCTTGCTTTAGTCCATAAAGAGCTTTCTGCAACTTAAAAACATGAGAAGGCTGAGTTGAAGAAACAAACCCTGGTGGTTGTTCAACAAACACCTCTTCCTTAAGCTCACCATTTAGGAATGCACTTTTGACATCCATTTGGAACACCTTAAACTTCATGAAGGCTGCATAGGCCAAGAAGATCCTTATTGCTTCTAGCCTTGCAACAGGAGCAAAGGTTTGGTCATAGTCTATACCTTCCTCCTGTCTGTAGCCCTGAGCTACAAGCCTAGCTTTATTCCTTACTATGATTCCATTTGCATCTAACTTGTTTCTATACACCCACTTGGTGCCTATGATCAGTTGGCCTTTAGGTCTTGGAACTAAAGTCCAAACTTTACATCTCTCAAATTGATTGAGCTCCTCTTGCATTGCAATGATCCAGTGGGGATCTAGCTCTGTATCTTTAAAGGTGAGGGGCTCAACCTGTGAGAGGAAACAAGCATGCATCACATCCTGTCTTAATTGGTGTCTTGTTTGTACACCAGCTGATATGTCTCCAATCACTTGAGATGTGGGGTGATCTCTAAGTGTGACAATGTCAGCAGGTGGGATGTGATCTTCAGCAACAGTTGGGATTAATTCCTCAGGAGGAATTTGATCTACTGTTGGTGGTACAACAACAGCTTCAACAGCTTCAGCAATGTCTTCATCACTGTCTGATTCAGTGATCTGAAGAGTTGATAGTTGAAGAATTTCTTGAGGGGCATCAGGTACCTGCAAAGAACTGGAGGAAGGAGAATTTTCCTTCTCCTTGTAAAACATCTGAGACTCATCAAAAGTCACATGCACAGATTCTTCTATCTTACAGGTTGATTTGTTATAAACCCTATAAGCTTTGCTTACTTGGGAATATCCAAGCATGATTCCCATTGAAGCTTTTGCTTCAAATTTTCTAATATATTCTTTATTATTATTATGAATATAAACAATACAGCCAAAAACTCTAAAGTAATTAATTTTTGGTTTCTTTCCTTTAAGCAACTCATAAGGAGTTTTACACTTATGTTTGTGGATCAAACTTCTATTCAAGACATAGTTGGCTGTACTAATAGCTTCTGCCCAATAGGATAGAGGCATGTTAGCATCTGCCAACAATGTACTAGCAGCTTCAATTAGTGTTCTATTCTTCCTTTCAACTACCCCATTTTGTTGGGGAGTTCTAGGAGCTGAGAAGCTATGTTTGATTCCTTCTCTCTCACAGAATTCTTGCATGAGAAGAGAGTCAAACTCAGTACCATGATCACTTCTGATCAAGGCCACATGAGTAGAGTACTCAGTCTGCACACAAAGTAGAAAGTCTGTAAGGGCTTTGAAGTTATCAGACTTAGTTCTCAAAAAGAAAACCCAACTGAACCTAGAGAAGTCATCTACAATTACTAAAGTGTAATACTTCCCTCCTAAACTCTGTACATTTATTGGGCCAAAAAGGTCCAAATGTAATAAATACAGGATTCTAGGAGAATCACTTTTGTTTACAGATTTAAATGAATTCTTGGTTTGCTTGCCTAGCTGACAAGCCTTGCATAGGCTCTCCTTCTTGTAGGGGCAAGAAGGTAAACCTCTAACAAGGTTGTGCTTAGATAACCTAGATATATTTTTAAGGTTTACATGACTAAGCCTTTTATGCCATAGGGAATTATTATTAAGGGTTACTTCATTAAACAGGCAGATTTCAGAGTGAGATGAATTAAAATCTACTAAATAAATATTACCTATTCTAATACCTACTAAAACAATATTATTATTCAAAGTAATATTACAAGATGAGTTGGAAAATGAAACCTGGTAGCCAGCATCACATAGCTGGCTGACTGAAATCAGGTTATGCTTCAGTCCATTTACATATGCAACTCTCTTGAATGTAACTGCTCCAATTGTGATCTTGCCATAGCCTTCTGTCTGACCACAGCTGGAGTCTCCAAAGATAACCTTTGGGCCAAGCTTAGCTTTGAACTTTGACAGTAGATCTTTATTTCCTGTCATATGCTTAGAGCATCCACTATCCAAATACCACTTATTTTGAGTGATTGGATAGGCCTTCACCTGCAAGACAATTATTTAGACAGAGTGGACCCAGGTAACCTTGGGTCCCTTGTTTTTCACATAAGAAAAACTGGAAATATAAGAGAATGCAGGCTGAGGGTGATAACCTAGTGGGTGAGATCTCCTAGGTGGGATTCTCCATGCTGATGATGGGTCAACAAACCTAGGGTTTCTATTCTCATTTAGGTTTCTATGGGATTGATTATGATTTTGAAAATCATATTGAAATCGTCGATCGACGTTCGACGATGGGTGCTCAGATCGTCGAGCTTCGTTCGACCATGGAGCTTCCGATCGTCGAGCGGCGTTCGACGCTCTTTGCATTTCTTTAAAAAACTTCTTTCTCTTTTCTCTCTTAGCTTTATTTAGGGTTTTATTTACAAGGTTTACTTGCTCAGTGTTCTTCTTTCCACTAGCTGAAATGAAGTTCACTGGAGTTGAAAGATTATTTTTAAGCAGGATTGGGGGTTCACTGGGAGAAGCTCCTAAGCCTAGTTTATCATTACCTGACCTAGTGTTAGTCATACTGGTAATTTCTAACAGCTTAAGGCTTCTACCATTAAGGGATTCTTCTAATCTCTTAGACTTAGCTAATTCTATTTTAAGAAATTTAATTTCTTCACTACAAGTAGTGAGATCTTCCTTTAACCTAATGTTTTCAGAGGCTATTGATTCTGAGTCAGCTAACCTATTTCTAAGTTCTTTTATTTCTTTTTCTGAACTAATTAAATCTAAACATAAAGATTTAAATTCTAACTTAAACTCTTCTGAAGTAAAATCAAAAGATGAAAGTACCTCATCTTCAGTAGGCATCTCTTCATCAGAATCAGAACTCTCTGCAGCAGAGTGGTTGCTGCAGGCATCTATTGCCATTAGGCAAACTTCTTTTGCCTTCTTCTCTTCCTCATCTTCACTGGAGCTTGATGAGGAGGATTCTTCATCAGAATCACTCCAGGTTTCAGCAATGAAACCTCTCTCCTTCTTCTTGTTTTTGTAGGAGGATGGCTTGGAGTGCTTCCTGTGTTGTTCTTTGTCTTTTCTCTTTTCCTTGTTCTTCTCCTCTGGACACTCTGGCAAAATGTGTCCAGGCTTCCTGCAACCATAACAAATAATTTCTTTAGCAGGAGAGCGATCATACCTTGGTTTGTCTTCATATCGTGAAGACTTCTTTCTGAACTCCTTTCTTCCCATCTTGAGAAATCTTTTGGCAAACAATGCCATAAGTTCCTCATTAGATTGGCTGCCTTCAGACACATCTGCAGCCTTAAGAGCTAGAGATTGCTCTTTTCTTGTTGGAGTGGGGGTCTTGGCTTCAGCTTCTGCTTCTCTGGTCTTCAGCACTTGCTCAAAAGACTTGAGCTTGCCGAGGAGAGCTTCAGTTGAGATCTCATTAGTGCTTCTGGCTTCCTTGATGGGCCAGATTCTCAGATCCCATGTGCTAGGGAAGCACATAAGAATCTTATCATTGACCTTTGTCAATGATATGTCCTTGTCCAGGGTCCTCAGCTCATTGATGATTGAGCTGAGCCTGGTGTACATAGCTTCAACTGATTCAGTATCAGTTTTCTTGAAGTTCTCATACTGTGAGATAAGGTTGGACCTTCTGTCCTTCCTTTCATCAGCTGAACCAGCTACAATCTGGTTCAGTGTGTCCCACATGGCCTTTGCTGAGGAGCAGTCAGCCACCTTCTGGAACACTTCATCAGACATTGTCTGAGCCAGTATGTTTATTGCCTTGGCATCTGCAATTTTGGCCTTCTTGTATTCATCATTATAGTCTGGAGGAGGCACTGCACTCATATCAGATGATGAGGCAGTGGCAGCAGCAGGTGCTCTTGGGGGACCTGACAAAATAGAAGCAAAGATGCTTTCATCAATAGAGTTCATATATAATTTAATCCTTGCCTTCCAGATGCCAAACTTTGCTAAGTTGCATGCTGGAGGTCTGGTGCTAGAATAATCCTTAGACTGGGCCATGATAGTGAATATCTATAAGCTCTTGGTATCTATCAGGATCTTGTGACTTAGGTGTTAGCCTATACAGTCAGCCAACCTCCCTCTGATACCAATTGAAAGTGAAGGGATAGATACTACTCTAGAGGGGGGGTGAATAGAGTTATCAAATTTTGCACAGACAAAACTTAATATTCTACCCAACTCCCTTGGAGTGAAGTGCGGAATGAAAAGATTATAGATATTGATTTAACCTTAAAGCCTAACACAAGTGATGTGTACAAACACAAGCTAACTGTAATTACAGTTAAGCTTGGAAAAACCTAATCAACAACTAGCAACCTAGTTATATCTAATCACAGCCACAATGCAGGAATTAAACAGTGGAATCCAGACGACACAAGGAAATTTATAGTGGTTCCCCAAACAACTTGGGTACGTCCACTCTTCTACCACCCTGGTAGGAATCCACTACAGGTTTTTGTTCAGGTGCCCTGCCACCAACAGGATCTGCTTCAGGTAGATCTAGAAACCCTTTAGACTTTTGATCAGGTGTCTAACAACCAAGCACAGGTTTTTGATCAGGTTCCCTGCCACCAAGGGATACTTTTGAAGGGAGTAATAACCCTGTACAGGAGGGGGAAGAAGGTTAAGATGTCTTCTCTATTTTACAATAGATTAGAGAAGCACAAAAACTTGCACTGAGCTAGAATGCTCTAAAGAATCAAGGCTCCCCCTGGCTCAAGAATGTCCAGGTGAAGTCTTGCTTCAGTGCAGAGAAACTCTTCAGAAAGTTCTGAAGGAAAAGCTACAGGAAGAAAGTAAATAATAAAATCAAAGTTCTTCAAGCAGCTATCTTCTTCTTCTTCTTCTTCAAAGGAACTCTGAGTTGAACTTCCTGAAAGCAGGAGAACTCAGGTGAAGAAGAGATGAAGATCTTAACACTTCTCAGTTAGATGGAGATTGCTGAGAGCAGGAAGCTTGAGCTTGATGAAGGCTTGAGAACTTGAGAACACTGGTTAGCTATTAGCTTCTGTTAACTAGCTTGAATCCTTCTTCAAAGGGTTCTTTATATAATCATCAGCAAGCAACGGCTCTCTTCCATTTGAATTATTTGTCTTCTTCTAAGCCTTGAGACCTGGGCTGTAAATATCAAGAAGATAGAAATATCTCTGCAGCAAAACATTCTATAAAGGGAATAAACCACTTTCTAAGAAGCTACAGGCTTAAAACAAATAACAGAAGGACTAAATAAAGTCACATCAGAAATAATCTCTTTATAGCAAAAGAAGACTTTTCAGTCTAACGGCTATAAAGGGCTGACAATAGATAAAGTAAATTAAAATGACAGCTAATAAGACAAACAACTTTATCTTAAAAAGATTTGAACTCAGGCAAAAAGAATAGAGCAAATAATGCCTGGAAATTTTATCATACAGCTTAAAATACTGTGCCAGAAAATGTATTAATTAATTAAATATAATAAATAAATACAAAATACAAAGGCAGACAGAAAACGTCGAACGACCTTCGAAGATCATCGAACAGCGCACGGAGATCGTCGAGCTATCGGGCAGATAGTCGAACGATCCAGATAGTCGAACTATCGAAAAAGATAGTCGAACTACCCCGGCAGATAGTCGTGCTATCAGAATAGATAGTCGAACTATCAGATAGTCGATCTATCTAGGACAGATAGTCGAGCTATCAAGCGCACAGAGATAGTCGACCTATCAAGCAGATAGTCGACCTACCTCAGAAAACAGATAGTCGATCTATTAGAAGATAGTCGAACTATCAGAACAAACCAGATAGTCGATCTATCAGCAGATAGTCGAACTATCAGATAGTCGACCTATCAGGACAGATAGTCGAACTATCAAAGGCAACAGATAGTCGAACTATCAAAAGATAGTCGAACTATCAAGACGAAACAGATAGTCGATCTATCAACAGATAGTCGAACTATCAAGGCGGAACAGATAGTCGACCTATCAACAGATAGTCGAACTATCAGATAGTCGATCTATCAGGACAGATAGTCGAACTATCAACGCAGACAAAGCGTCGACCAACTGATAGACGATCGTCGATCAGCCGATAGACGATAGTCGAGCGGCGTTCGACTATCGTCGAACGAAAAACCTACTTAACCAAATTCTCAATTTGGAAAAGCGAGGACCCTACAGCTAGACTTCTAACCATTGACCATAGATATTTCTTGGGTCAAGGGGCACAAAGGAGAGGACTAAACTCAAATCAAACTAGGGTACCAACAGAGGGCCTGAGCGGTGGCACGCAAATTGAGGCATTGATTAGTGGTATCGCACGTCGATAGCTAATTACCGCGCGATGGTTGCTCTATTTATAATGTTGGTTTGGCCATTTACACTTCATTCTTTTGGATTTTGATATCCTTGGGCTCGAATTTTTGAGGAGTTGCAGTGCCAGAGAAAGGAGATCTCGCTGCCGTTTGAGATTCAGAGCTCGGATTCGAGAGGGGATTTCAGATCTATGGAGGCAAAGACACTGCGACCGTATTCGTCCGGCTAGAATCTCTTCCATTGCACCGAAGTGGACTTCTAGGGTAACGATCCTCTTCCTTAGACATGTGAAGTCTTTTCCTTTGACACTATAGGGTAGACACTCCACGAACACATGGATAGGGTTCTCCCGACGGGTAGATCCGTGTATCCCCAGTAGTTTTTCATTTAGATCTGGAATCAAAGTATGGAATAGGCATGCTGTGTGAAGCCCATCTGGACAGGTTGGTCTGGATTGGTGATGTTTATATGTTTTGAATGCCAAAGAAGACTCTGTCGTTGTCGCATAGATTCAGAGTCGTGGGATGTCCAGATGGCTGCGTTGAGAGTATTAGATGTAGACTCCAAGAAAACACCCGAGTTAGGGAAAGAATCGATAGACTATCCCCCTCCCGCGCGGTATTAGCGCTACCACCGGCGATAGCTCCAAGTGAGCGTTGTATTGTTTGTTGAGGCCTGTTTCATTGAAACCTTATGGCCATTTGCTAAATCCTGTCTCTGGGAGACATGTGGGCGATTTTTCTAGGATTGTTTTATGAGACCTGGGGGCCATGGGTGCCTGTCTCTCGAAGACACGGAGGAAAATTTGTGGAGAGTGAGATTAGTTTGCTCAGCTTTGGTAGACATGAGTTCTAGCCTAGGATCCTTACAGAGTTATGGATCATACAAAATAGGAAAGCGGATGCCGATCCGCGTCAGGCCTGTGAGTCGGACGACTTGAGAATGGGATAAGGGTGAACTGTACCCTCCCCTATGCTAGACTACTTGGAGTGAGTCAAAGTGTGAATTTTAAGACACCATGACTTTGTGGTAGCATGGGGCCGTTGTCTCTGGCTTTGGCCCCAGGAGACTGAAAGCTCAAACGTTATTGACCATCACAAAGGACAGTGGTGCGACTCTTTTGGTCCTGTGTAACATCCCATTTCTAACTAGACCCCTAAGAGTGGTTTTGCCATGACTAGGTCATGACAAAACCCTAGGAAGCCCAAGAAGACCATGTGAGCCTAGGAATGTAGGTGAGATCACAATGGTCTGCAAATAGTAGATTTCTAAACACTAGTTTAGGATGACCATAGGGCTTCACCATGACTTCATGACCCCACCACAACATCCTTAACCAATTATAGGGTCCATTAGAGCCATAAGGATCCATTGGGACCAACCCAAAATGGTCAAATTGACCTAAGACCACCATAAGCCTAAATTGGGCAAGGTGTCCTAACTAAGGGAAATTGACCTCTAATGTGCCCAACCAACCCTACCCAAGTCTTCCTAGACCTTAGAAGAGGCCAATGAGTCACTAAGGATATATTGGAGTCAACCCGAAAGGTCAAATTGACCTAGGTCAACTCTACTCAAGTGTTAGGTAAAGTTGGCTGAAATGGGCTAACTCAAGCTCAAACCCAAACCCACTTGGGCTAACCTCATTTTTATTTAATATTATGAGTTAATGGGCTTCCATTAGGCTGAATTAGTCATAAAATTCAACCTTGATGACTAGGAGAGAGAAAAACTCCATTTTCCCCTTTAATGGAGGAGAGAGAAAGTGAAAAGGAGGTCATTCATGGCCAAGGGAGACCAAGTGCCTATCCAATTGATGGATACATTCCCCCTCATCAGTTATGAGGAGTTTAGTAATCATAGCCAACCATCATAGTGGCAGAATTTAATTTCTCCCATAAGGAAGAGAGAGAAAGAAGAGAGAAAGCCATTAATTGCCATGGAAGAGCAAGAGTCCCCCTCCAATTGATTCCAAAGTCTTGATTCATCTTCTCCCATAAATTAAAGGATACCAAGGTTTATCCCAGCCTCTAGGTGGCTGGATTCAGAGGATCCTACCATGGCCGAAATTCTCATTCAAGGACATAAATGGTGAAATCAAGTTAGACCCTCTGTCTCTCCCATTTGGCTCTTTTAAATGCTTCCCTAGGCCAAGAGCAATAGTTTCCACCATCCCACTGAAGGAGCCGAAGTAGTTGGTTGCACAGTTGCAGAGCACAAAAAGCTCCACCACCGGCCATGGCGCACCACCACCAAACTCATCGGCAAGCATGGTTAAAGGTCCTCCTCTACTCCTCTCTTAGTGGGCTAGATCTTTAAATCCTTTAGGAGAGAAATCGGGCTCAATTAAGCTGGATCAGGTGAGAGAAAATTCGGAAATTTCATGGATTTTTCACCTTGTGAGTTCACCGGAAACCGCCCCTCCGGCGGCCGTGCCGTCGCCCGGCGATAGCCCCCGCCTCAATGAAGGTGGTGGCGGTGGTAGCCAGCCAGGGAGGTGGTTGGGTGGCTGGGAAAATGACTTGGAGTAAGCTCCAGGTCGGGCTAATCCCAGCCCTTGGCTGGAGGAAGAAGATGACCAGGAGTCCCATGATATTGCTTTAAGATCCGTGCTGGATCAGATTTTATTAAATCCTAATATTTCAATTTTTGCCCTGTTTACTTGTCTGTATTAAATTAAATATTAAAAATACCTAAATTCACCTATAGAAAAAGTGTCCAACATGAAAATTGTAGCTCGTGAAGTCTAGTTTAATTTAAATATTATTTCAACTAATTTGGGTAAGTGGTTTGACCACAACACTCATTTTGGTGAGGTCTATACCTAGGCTAGACCAGAGATTATTTGGAGTGCCCCCACTCAATCTAGCCATCCAAATGACTTGAAATTTTGGATGGGTGTCACTATTACCTATACCTAAAATATATATCCAAAATGGGAATTTTTGGATAACATTTTTCCATAGTTTTTGTAATTATTTAATAAACCATGATTAAATTAATTAAGGGACCTAATGACCTCAAAATTCTCCCAAATTTTGGAGAGAGATTCTTGGTGTCATTATGGGCCTCTGTATAAATTTTCATTTAGTTTGGTGATGATTTTATTTGGTCTTTAACAAACCCTAGCATTGCCTTAAGAAGGGTAATTAGGTCATAGTACTCCTTGTGGGTTTAAGTGGTCAAGTCACCTCAACAGAGGCTGGGACTTTGACCACTGGTTTGATATGACTTTAGACACCCTCCCATGGATGATGGGGTGGGTTGGGGTAGATTTGCCCTAGGATCAAAACTCAAACCCTAAAGATGGGCTTTGGAGTTTTGTGAAGGGCATGGGGTCAAATGCCCTTGAATGATTTTGAAACTTGGTGGAGAGGACTCTAAGATAGCTAAGGTCCTTTGGTATAAACCTTATTTGATTTAGTGAGGGTTAAACCCCTCAAAGACCTAACCCTAGTTTAGCTCACAAACCTTAAAATGGTAAGTTGGACAGTCAAGGTGTTGTGAAAAGTTATAAAACTTGGGTGGTATAGTCATAAGGTCAGTAAGTGCTTTTGGTAATTTTATTGGGAGAATTGGAAGCATATTTTAGTATCTCCTTTGCAATACATGAATTAACCTCTATTACTTATTTGTTTATTATAACCTCACTGTTCACTGAATGTTATTAAATTGAGGCAGAGGAAGTTTTAGACTATTATACTCACACATGAATTTTGTTATAATTTTTATATGTATATTACAAGCACTTACTTCACAAGTTTATAGATTTGGGTATATGTCCAATAATAAATTCAGAGCTATACACTTGTTGAAAATTATGAAAAATGATCAGTAGTGATTCTAGTTCAACATGCTCCTGTGGAAATTTTATTATAATTTTTAGATGAATAATTTCTATACTTAGTGAATCAATTTATCAATTTGGATTATTGTTCAAAATTAAGTTTAGAGTTCTTTGTTCACTGGAAAATTAGGAAACTTTACCTGGAGTGTTTATAGGTCATTATGCTCATCCTTGAATTTTCTCAGAATTTTTGAAAGTGTATTTGCAGCACTTGCTTCTTTAAATTGATAGAAATTGGCTATGTTCAAAATTATGATTAGAGGCCTAAATCTTACTGAAAAATTGGGAGACTTTGAATTTACTGTTAAATTGTCATCTTGTATTTATCATAATTTTGTGGAGTATTTTTTATGCCTAAAAAGATACTTCATGTTCACACTAGGAGATTTGGATTTCTTAGAAAATTAAATAAATTATCAAATAAATAAGGAAATTATGAATTTCTGGATTTAGCCTAATCATGTCATGATAGACTCCGAGTAAATAATTGAAGGCTTTTTGGATGAAAATTTGGAGTACCTCCTATCATGTACGACATATAGTACAAGACGGGCTGCGTATAGTAAAAATGCAGGAAATGTGATTGCATGAATTACACATATGGCTTGGGGTTAATAGTTTGATGGTTTTGGTAAAATGAGATTGAGTTCATCATTGAAAGTTAGAATGAGTAGAATGTTTGGTTGACTAGGATTAGGCGGTGCTCGGGAGCGACGAAAGATCGTCCTTCCTGTAGAGAGAGAGAGAGAGTCAAAACACTCCGGGGTTCGATCCAGAGCAATATTAAAATGGATCAGGAATCAGGTATTAACCAATAATAATAAGTGCCTTGCGAAAGGGAGCTTTGGGCTTCAGCACATCGTAGTTCCTAGTGCCCTCGAGAGCCCTTCACGGGGTATGCCTTGGGCAGTCCTGGGTTAACCTAAACTATAGGTAAAATAAACTGCAAGAGTAACTAGTATAACTAGGGATTCAATTTCACACCCCGGAGTCACAGGAAAGTAGGTTGGGTCATATCGGCGGTAGGCTCGGTGGTTTTGGTAATGGGAAGGTTAGCCAGGCGCGTCGATTGCTCGGTAGATAATTGTGACGGACAGAATAGTCTGGGGAATTTTTGCTCGGTTGTTTGTTGTGACGGACGAGATGGTCCGGGGAGCTTTGGCTCGGTGGATAATATATTAATATGTCATGTTCATAAGATATAAGGTGGTGGGTCTTCGGTATTGGAGAGTCATCGCACCTACACCAGTACATTGACTCAGCGGGTGTGGTTTTACACTTAGCCAAATTAAGTGCGGTGGACCAGCCGGCAAAGAGTACGCTGGAGCTCCGCTTAGTGCACCAGCGTTGAGGCGTACGATAGGTCTGACTTATTGTGCTGATACTAGTTTAGAGGTGGGCGAGGCCCAACACACCGCTTCTGTTTGCCACTACGGAGGTATCCTGGGAGGTTAGGCTCCAGAAAGGGGGAACTAAAGGTCTGTGCGCTCAGAGTCGAGTGTGTGTGTTGCACTTGCATGTTCACAACATAACATACTAGTATGATATAGCATCACCATTACATTTAACCCTTGACACTTATTGTATAAATTGGTATGGGACTCTTTATACAATAGGCCTTGCAAAACGACCCCTTGGTTTATAAGTTCGCGCGAGCGTGCTTATAAGTTAAGGTTTATTCGGTATATATATATATATATATGTATGCTTGCTAGAAAACCGACACCCTATCGAATAAATTGGTATGAGACTTTGTATACGATAGAAGCCTTGCAGAAGATCCTTTAGCTTATGTGTTTTCATATAAGTTAAGGTTACATATTTCATATTCTGTCTTTCATACTTTTATTACTGCTGTTTATTCTCATAGAACTGCTAGATTAGTTTCGCCGCCACCTGCTTACATTTGTTACTTTCCATCTTCATTGCTACCATTGCCTTCTCCCCGCTCGGTGCCTAGGAGCCATGGGGGGAGGGGTGGGGGATGATAGGACTTAGTCTTTTAGACTAACGGTTTTCGGACCAAATCATTTTAGGGGATTGTGAAGCCGAACTTGGAGATGCAGCCCCAGAGGTTAGTGCGCTTGTAGACAGGACAGTCTAGCACCGGAGTTCAGACAGTTAGGACAGTGTGTACTATTCTCTAGTAGTTGTTATAGATTTGCTACCGCGATGAGTGACTTGTAGTGAGGACCTTGATGTATCGGGCATGAGCCCTAATTCTAGTACTTCTTATATTGTTGTTGTGGACACTCCCTTTGTGGAGATTTATTTTATATACATGTGATTCTTGCGGACTATTTTTGACTTCATTCTTACTCTTATACTGTATTCTACACTTCTACGACCGATATGGCCAGCATAATTAGCGTTTTTTAGTGACGACCCTCCCGGGCGTGTTTGTGTGACCGCAAAGCGGCGGTTATGGGCCTAAGACCCCGGTGGTTTAAAAAGAAAAAAAGGGGGTCTTACAAGTGGTATTAGAGGAAACCTCGATCAGAAAAGTAGAAGTCCACTAACTATAGGTCACTCCCGCGCGAGCTTAGTTTGAGGACAAACTAGCAGCGGAAGCAGTGGTGTGCCCATAAGGAAATTCACATGTAAATGTCCACTTCTTCATTAATTGGAATTCATCTTTGTAGTCTACGGAAAACCCTGCCCCAGTAGGGAGCACCTCTGGCTCGAAGATCTCATTTTATAGTTCTCTAGCAAACGAGTTAGACACAACCCACTAAGACTCATAACTAACCATGATAACTTATAATATGCCCTAGTCCGAAATAGACCTTCGGTATGAACTTGGTTAAGGTAAGGAGATACCCAAGGAGAATAAAGGAGGAGATTAACACGAGAATTGCTATCTAAGACATAAAATTAGGTATCCCTACATTCTCTATCAAGGATTACACAAACTGGTAGGACTACCTTAAGGAGAATTGAGGCCAATAATCTATTAGCAGAATGGTAGAAGAAACATAGTCTCAACTCTCGTACCAGTAACAAGATTACATGGAGAAAACAATCAGGACAAACACCGAGGGTCAGATAGGAATTTAAGTTTGGAAGAGACCCAGTTTACTCGGATAAAGCTGTCATAAATATGACTCATAGTGTTTAAAGTATGGAGTATATTGACGAGTTTTAGGGTGGAACCCCAAGTCGATGACTGATGCCCTAGGGATTATGCACCAAGCTAGGACTGATATAACAGGTTAATATCAAAGATACTTAGCCCTAGGTAGGTAGGGGCTTATCTTTTGTTTATTGGGGGCTTACCTTTTGTTTATTGGTGACTTGTCTTTTGTTTATTGGGAAGATTAATTATTGACTTGAGTTTCCCTTAGACCTCATTTAGAAAATATTGCGATGCGCGACATTGTCAAGTAGAGTCTCAAGATGGAGATGATGGTTCCCAAAGATACATATGGTGCATGGAGTCTCGTGGGTACGCGGGCAGGAGAAGCTCAGTCTATGGAATATGGGGTGTTACTGGATCCGTGAGCGGATCAGCCCATTAGCTTACAGGCTAGAGATACCGACGGAGTTAGTGGGTTTGTACGAAGTCTTCTAAGTCTCCTCTCTCAGGAAGGCTCTACTATGTCCGGAACAGCAGGTTCTTAGTATAGATAGCTCGACAGATTTTGATAAATCGATTACAAGATGAGCCGGTCAGGATATATGACACAGCGGTGCAGGTCTTGCGGCACAAGAAGTTCCCACTTGTCAAAGTCTTGTAGAGGAACCATGGGCAGGAGGAGCATACCTAAGAGCCACCGGATTTGATGCATAAAAAGTACCCGGATCTCTTTGGGTAAGGTATATATTTAACTTCCTATAGGATGTTACACTAAGTTACTCTCAGTAGAAACCCCGCAGGCCTAACCTGAATTTCGGGGACGAAATTTTTATTTTGTTTATTGGGATTTGTAACATCCCATTTTAAACAAGACCCCTAAGAGTGGTTTTTCCATGACAAGGTCATGACAAAACCCTAGGAAGCCCAAGAAGACCAAGTGAGCCTAGGAAAATAGGTGAGATCACAGTGGTCTGCAAATAATAGATTTCTAAGCACTATTTTAGGATGACTATAGGGCTTCACCATGACTCCATGACCCCACCACAACATCCCTAACCCATTAGAGGGTCCATTAGAGCCATAACGATCCATTGTGACCAACCCAAAATAGTCAAATTGACCTAAGACCACCATAGACCTAAATTGGGCAAGGTGTCCTAACTAAGGGTAATTGAGCTCTAATGTGACCAACCTACCCTACCCAAGTCTTCCTAGACCTTAGAAGAGGCCAATGATTCAATAAGGACATATTGGAGTCAACCCAAAAGGTCAAATTTACCTAGGTCAACTCTACTCAAGTGTTAGGTCAAGTTGGCTCAAATGGGCTAACTCAAGCTCAAACCCAAACCCACTTGGGCTAACCTCATTTTTAATTAATATTATGAGTTAATGGCCTGCCATTAGGCTGGATTAGTCATCAAATTCAACCTTGATGACTAGGAGAGAGAAAAACTCCATTTTCCCCTTTAATGGAGGTGAGAGAAAGTTAAAAGGAGGTCATTCATGGCCAAGGGAGACAATGGGCCTCTCCAAATGATGAAAACATTCCCCCTCATCAGTTATGAGTATTTTAATAATCATAGCCAACCATCATAGTGGCTTAATTTAATTTCTCCCATAAGGAAGAGAGCGAAAGAAGAGAGAGAAAGACATAAATTGACATGGAAGAGAAAGAGTCCCCCTCCAATTGATTCCAAAATCTTGATTCATCTTCCCCCATCAATTATAGGATACTAAGGATTTTTCCCCAGCCTCTAGGTGGCTGGATTCAGAGGATCCCACCATGGCTGAAATTCTCATTCAAGGCCATAAAAGGTGAAATCAAGTTAGACCCCCTCTCTCCCATTTGGCTCTTTTAAAAGCTTCCCTAGTCCAAGAGCAATAGTTTCCACCATCCTAATGAAGGTGTCGTGGTAGTTGGCTGTACAGTTGCAGAGCACGAAAAGCTCACCCACCGGCCATAGCGCACCACTACCAAACCCGTCGGCAAGCATGGTTAAAGTTCCTCGTCTACTCCTCTTTTCGTGGGCTAGATCTTTAAATCCTTTATAAGAGAAATCAGGCTCAATTGAGCCGGATCGGGTGATAGAAATTTCAAAAATTTCATGGATTTTTCACTTTGTGAGTTCGTCGGAAACCGCCCCTCCGGCGGCTGTGTCGCCACCCGGCGATAGCCTCCACCTCAACGAAGGTGGTGGCGGTGGTGGTCGGCCAGGGAGGTGTCGGGGAAAATGACTTGGAGTAAGCTCCAGGTCGAGCTGATCCCAACCCTTGGCTGGAGGAAGAAGATTACTAGGAGCCCCACGATTTTGCTTTAAGATCCGTGTTGGATCTAATTTTATTAATTCTTAATATTTCAATTTCTGTCATATTTACTGGTCTATTTTATATTAAATATTAAAAAAAACCTAAAATCACCTACAAAAAACGTGGCCAACATGAAAATTTTAGCCTGTGAAGTCTAGTTTAATTTAAAATTTATTTCAACTAATTTGGGTTAGTGGTTTGACCACAACACTAATATTGGTGGGGTCTATACCTAGGCTAGACCTGAGATTATTTGTAGTTCCCCCAACAATCTATCCATCCAAATGACTAGAACATATCAAAAAATTTTGGATGAGTGTCAATATTACCAATACCTAGAACATATAAAAAATGAGAATTTTTGGAGAACAGTTTTTTATAGTTTTTGTAATTATTTAATAAACCATGATTAAATTAATTAGGGGAGCAAATGAAATCCAAATGCTCCAAAATTTTGGTGAACGGTTCTTGGGGTCATTATGGGCCTCTTTATAAATTTTCATCCCATTTGGTGATGATTTGGTTTGGTCTTTAACAACCCTAGCCTTGCCTTAAGAAGGGTAATTAGGTCATAGTACTCCTTGTGGGTTTAAGTGGTCAAGTCACCTCAACAGAGGCTGGGACTTTGACCACTGGTTTGATATGTCTTTAGAAACCCTCCCATGGATGATGGGGTGGGTTAGGGTAGATTTGCCCTAGAATCCAAACTCAAACCCTAAGGATGGGCTTTAGAGTTTTGTGATGGCCATGGGGTCAAATGCCCTTGAATGATTTTGAAACTAAGGTAGCTAAGGTCCTCTGGTATAAACCTTATTGGATTTAGTGAGGGTTAAACCACTCAAAGCCCTAACCCTAGTTTATGTCACAAACCTTAAAATGGTAAGTTGGACAGTAAAGATGTTGTGAAAAGTTGTAAAACTTGGGTCGTGTAGTTATAAGTTCAGTAAGAGCTTTTGGTAATTTTGTTAGGAGATTTGGAAGCTTATTTTTAGTATCTCCTTTGCAATACATTAATTAACCTCTATTACTTATTTGTTTATTATAACCTCTCTATTCACTGGAATGTTATTAAATTGAGGCAGGGGAAGTTTTAGAATATTATACTCATATATGAATTTTGTAATAATTTTTAGATGTATATTACAAGCACTTACTTCACAAGTTTATAGATTTGGGTATATGTTCAATGATAAATTTAGAGCTCCACACTTGTTGAAAAATTGTGAAACTTGATCAGTAGTGATTCTAGGTCAACATGCTCCTGTGGAAATTTTATTACAATTGTTAGATGAATAATTTCTATACTTAGTGCATCAATTTATCAATTTGGATTACTTTTCAAATTTAAGTTTAGAGTTATTTGTTCACTTGTAAATTAGGATACTTGACCTGGAGTGTTTATATGTAATTATGTTCATGTGTGAATTTTTTCAAAAATTTTGAAAGTGTATTTGCAGCACTTGCATCTTTAAATTGATATAAATTAGCTATGTTAAAAATTATGATTAGAGGCCTAAATCTAATTTAAAAATAGGACACTTTGATTTTACTGGTATATAGTCATCTTGTATTTAATATAATTTTGTGGAGCATTTTTAATGCCTGAAAAAGGTACTTCATGTTCAAACTAGGAGATTTGGATTTCTTAAAAAATTAAATAAATTATTAAATAAATTAGGAAATTATGAATTTCTGGATTTAGCCTAATCATGTCATGATAGACTCCTAGTAAATAATTGAAGGCTTTTTGGATGAAAAATTGGAGTACCTCCTATCATGTACGTCATATAGTATAGGATGGGCTGCTATATAGTCAAATTGTAGGAAATGTGATAGCATGAATTGGACATATGGCTTGGGTTTAATAGTTTGCTGGTTTGGGTAAAATGAGATTGAGTTCATCATTGAAAGTTGGGATGAGTAGAATGCTGGGTTGACTAGGTTTAGGCGGTGCTCGGGATCGACGAAAGATCGTCCTTCCTATGGAGAGAGAGAGTCAAAACACACCAGGGTTAGATCTATACAAATATTAAAAGGGATCGGGAATCAGATATTAACCAATAAAAATAAGTGCCTTGTGAAATGGAGCTTTGGGCTTCAGCCCATCGTAGTTCCTTGTGCCTTCGAGAGCCCTTCACGGGGTATGTCTTGGGCAGTCCTGGTCTAACCTAAATTGTAGGCAAAATAAACTGCAAGAGTAACTAGTATAACTAGGGATTCACTTTCACACCCCGGAGTCTCGAGAAGTTAGGTTGGGTCACACGGGCGGTAGGCTCGGTGGTTTTGCTGATTGGTAGGTTAGCCCGATACACCGATGGCCTGGTAGATAATTGTGACAGAAAGGATAGTCTGGGGAGCTTTGGCTCGGTTGTTGGTTGTGATGGACGAGATGGTCCGTGGAGCTTTGGCTCGGTGGATAATACATTAATATTGCATGTGCATAAGATATAAGGTGGTGGGTCTTCGGTATTGGAGAGTCGTCGCACCGACACCAGTACGTTGACTCGGCAGGTGTGGTTTTACACTTAGCGAAATTAAGTCTGGTGGACTAGCCGAAAAAGAGTACGAAGGAGCTCCGCTTAGTGCACCAGCATTGAGGCGTACGATAGGTCTGACTCGTAGTGCTAATACCGGTGTAGAGGTGGGCGGGGCCCAACCCACCTCTTCTGTTTGCCACTACGGAGGTATCCTGGGAGGTTAGGCTCTATAAAGGGGGAACTAAAGGTCTGTGTGCTCAGAGTCGAGTGTGTGTGTTGCACTTGCATGTTTACATCATAGCATACTAGCATGATATATCATCACCATGCATTTAACCCTTGACACCTATCGTATAAATTGGTTCTAGACTCTTTATACAATAAGCCCTACAAAACCACCCCTTGGTTTATAAGTTCGCGCGAGCGTGCTTATAAGTTAAGGTTTATTCGGTATATATATATATGTATGCTTGCTAGAAAATTGGCACCCTATCGTTTAAATTGGTATGGGACTATTTATACGATAGGAGCCTTGTAGAATATCCTTTAGCTTATTTGTTTTCATATAAGTTAAGGTTACATATTTCATGTTCTGTCTTTCATACTTTTATTGCTGCTGTTTATTCTTATAGAACTATTAGATTAGTTCCGCCGCCACGTTCTTACATTTTTTACTCTCCAAATTCATAGCTTCCCTTTCCTTCTCCCCACTTGGTGCCTAGGAGCCATGGGGGGAGTGGTGGGGGTGATAGGACTTAGTCTTTTAGACTAAAGGTTTTTGGACCAAATCATTTTAGGGGATCGCAAAGCCGAACTTGGAGATGCAGCCCCAGAGGTTAGTGCATGTGAAGATGGGACAATCTAGCACCGGAGTTCAGACAGCTGGGACAATGTGTCCCGTTCGTTAGTAGTTGTTATAGATTTTCTTTCGTGATGAGTGACTTGTAGCGAGGACTCTTATGTATGAGGCATGAGCCATAATTCAAGTACCTCTTATATTATTATTGTGGACACTCCCTTCGTGGAGATTTATTTTATATACATGTGATTCTTGTGGACTAGTTTTGAGTTCATTTTTACTCGTATACTTTATTCTAAACTTTTGCAATCGATATGGCCGCCAGAATCGGCATTTTGTAGTGATGACCCTCCCGGGCGTGTTGGTGTCACTCGAAAGCGGCGGTTCTGGGCCTAAGACCCAGGTGGTTTAAAAAGAAAAAAAGGGGGTCTTACATCCTTTGCACCAAGAATGTGCCTTGAGAGCACGGGGCGTTGGGCATTGGTGCCAACATCTGTGGCGAATGGTTATTAAGTTTCACGTTTTGATTTGCTAATATATTTTTAAACTTATTCCTGCTGGGAAGGAGCCTCGCCACCCCGAGTGAGGGGTGGGATTGTTATAATTTGGTTAGCTAATGATGACGATTGCTATTGTTTGCCACCGCACGGTGGAATGTTTTGTGCAGGTGTAGCCGATCCAAGTGGAAAATAGCGGGCTGCAGCCTAGGATTACTAAGCTGGCCCTTGAAAGCTAAAGCAAATTACCCATTTATTTTATTGTTCATGTGTGGCCAGCCTGCGTGCTGATGTATGCAAGACATTTTTATTTCAGTTGAACATTGTAAGGCCTTAAGGCCAAGACTATTTGTGTATTTATATATTCATTCCTACTTTTATGTTAGTGGACATTCAGTTGGTTGGGTTCATGTTAACCTTTAAATTACTTCCTCTAGAATGCACTCTATGTTAGAATGTGTGCTTTTGGATTATGATTTCAATTAGTAACTCCTTTGAATATCTGTAGTATATGGCATTGGGCCTTGGACAGACCTTCTGTTATATGCTATGTGATGGACGGGGACGTTATAAACAGTCTCTCACCAACCTCAGCCCAAAAAATGGAGTTCTGTAATGCCTCCCATACAAAGCCTCAAAGGGGGTCATTTGAAAACTCTATTGATAACAATTATTATAGGCAAGTTCCATAAGTCTAAGACGCTGGTCCTATGCTCCACCATGGTCCAAAATATAACATCTGATCATATCTTCCAAAATTTAACTTACTCTTTCTGTTTCACAATTGGTCTGTGGGTGGTAAGCGGTTGAATACCTGAGGTCAGTGCCCAACCCTTCCTGCAAACTTTCCCAGAAACGCGACATAAACCTGGAGTCCTGATCTTAAACAATGCTTACTGGCACTCCATGTAATCTAATTACATCATCTAAATATAACTCCGCTTTCTTTTCCATGGAATAACCAATGTTGAAGAGAGCGAAGTTAGCACACATCATCACTTTATCAACTATGAACCACACAGAATCATGACGTCGGGGAGACCTCGGCAAACCAATAATATAATCCATAGAAATGCTCTCTCACTTCCAACTTTGAATATCTAAATATGTTAACTAGCGACCAGGCCTTCTATGATATGCCTTAACACGCTTACAGGTGAAACACTCAGACACGAACTTAGCTATATCATTCTTCATCCCATACCATAAAGTGATCAGCTTCAGATCTCTATATATTTTTGTAGAACCAGGGTGGTAGACAACACTACAACCATGTGCTTCACTGTAAATCTTTGCCCGAATATCACAAACAGCAGGAATATAGAACCTGCCCCGATACTTTAGGGTACCGACCTCATCTATAAAGAAATCTGGCAATTCTCCCCTCTCGGACCTATCTCAGACATGTTGTAGATCAAAATCATCCTTCTGATGCATCCTTGTAAGAGTAATCAAAGAAGGTTCTTCAGCTTCTAAGATAAAAGGTGCAACACTAATGCCAATAGATATATCCATCAACAGAAACTCCATTACAAAAGACTGCACAAAGATGTTAATATTTGTGCGATCTTTCTACTCAAGGCATCGGCTACCACGTTGGCTTTACCCGAATGATAAAGGATATCGACATCATAATCTGCGACGAACTCTAGCCATCTGCATTGGCACAAATTCAACTCCTTTTGAGTGAAGACATACATCAAGCTCTTATGGTGTGTGTAAGTCTTGCACAATGCGCCATACAACAAATGTCTCCTAAGCTTCAGGGCATAAATCACTATTACAAACTCCAAATCATACGTAGGATAATTCTTTTCGTGAACCTTTAATTGCCTCAACCCATACACAATCACTTTTCCTTTTTGCATCAAGATGCATGCAAGTCCGACTTGGGATGCATCTACATAAACAATATACTCCACTCCATTGGTAGGTAAAGTCAACACTAGAGTAGTGCACAATCTCTTTTTCAATTTCTGAAAGTCTCTTTCACACTCATCGCTCCACACAAATGTTGCGTTATTCTGTGTAAGCTTCGTCAGAGGTATAGACAATATGGAGAATCCTTCCACAAACCTTCTATAATAGCCTACAAATGCTAGGAAGCTTCTTATCTCCTTAGGTGTTGTAGGACTTTTCCAATCCATCACAATAACTATCTTTTCTGGGTCCACAAAAATTGCATCCTTATTAACAACATGACCAAAAAAGGGCACTTGAGGAAGCAGAAACTCACACTTACTCATCTACGCATACAAGTTTTGCTCTCTTAGAGTAGACATAACTTGGCGCAAATGCTGAGCATGCTCCTAAGCACTCTGGGAATACACAAGAACATCGTCAATGAACACGACTACGAAATGATCTAAGAAATCCTTGAACACTCTGTTCATCATGTCCATAAAAATAGAGGGTGCATTCGTCAATCCAAAGGAAATCACCAAGAACTCAAATTGCCATACCGGGAATAAAAAGTAGTCCGCGGAACTTTCGACTCTCGAATCCTCAACTGATGGTAGCTTGAACGAAGATCAATCTTTGAAAACACCTAACTACCTCGTAACTAATCAAACAAATCTTTTATTAGTGTTAATGGATACCTGTTTTTGATGGTTACCTTATTCTATTCCCAATAATCAATGCACAATCTTATGGAACTACCCTTCTTTTATACAAACAAGATAGGAGCACCCATGTAATGCCCATGATTTCCTAACGTTTATTTTAATTCCTCTAGTGGTATATTTTTTACGCCAGGGCGTTACGTTGACGCGTAGTTGGTGGGTACCTTTGCTGGAGCATGACTTTTGCTCATTTGATATCCGAGGTTTTGGCTTAGAATATTAGCTTGGCTAATTTATAATGTGTTTATGAGATTTTCCTTGCGAGTCGGGTTTGTTTTGGAACTCTAAAAATCTAAGTTGATTCGTGTTTTTGGTCGTTTGAACGTTTAGTTATTAATTCTTATATTATATTATATTATATTGATCTAATATATAATATATTATATGTGATATTATATATAATATATATTATATGTAATATAATATTATATATATATAAAGACTCTAGACCGACTACTATTCACTATCTTCTCCCCCAAGCTATCATACCGAGATTGCGGAAGAAAGAGGGCGGCGGGTTTCGCAAGTTTTTCGACCACCGCTTGTAGGGGAGCCGGTGCTCAAAATCGTCAATGGAGGGTAGATCAAGAAAGCTCTCGTCGAGATCTATGCGTTGGTGGTAGGTAATTTTTGTTTTATTGTACTTTTGGCATTAAGGTTTTTCACCTTGACTCTCGTTTGCCCTGTAAAGTATCAGGAATCATTGCCCAAGAGTTCTTGTGGCCAATCCTTGAAGTGGAGCGCTCGTGAGGCCGGATTTTTGAAGATCTTAGGGCAAGTGGTGATTTGCACCCTTGCCAAGCCTTTTATTAAGTGCCTTATTGTCCCTTTTTTTATTTTTGTTATCTACTATATGTTGTATAATGCTTAACATTACAATAAACTTTTTTTTCTTTCTCCGTGCCGTTTTGTTGTAGATTTTTTCAATTGTGTTTGGGCTCTTACTTAGTCTCCCCTCCCTTTCTCTTAAGTTATGAAACTTAGTCTTGGTCTAGGTTTAGCTGTTATCAAAAAATGAGTTATTATAAGTCAATGAATCTCTATTAAGGAAGGACATAATTTCTGGCAGGTTTCTGCCTTAGGAGTTTAGTGTACAGCCCTTGGTGTCGAGTGATCAAGATTAGGTGTAGAGTGAAAGCTTGGCGTTGAGTGAAAAGCATTGAGTGCATTGAGTGTTGTGTCTTGACGTCGAGTGTGTTGAATGAATCAGGTTTGGCATCGAATGAATTACTTTTACGTCGAGAGCGTTGAGTGTAGTAGCCTTTGTCATCAAGAGCGTTGAGTGGATCAGCTAGGCGTCGAGTGCTTTGACTGTATCTGTCCAGGAGTTGAGTGGACTCAATGATTTTCTTTAGGCATCGAGTGAACTCAGAGCCTGTATTATTGGCATCGAGTGATCTTCGTACTGGTGTTTTTGGCCATTTTGATGTGTCCATTGAGTGACTTTGAGTTCATAAAGTCATATTTGTCACGTTTACCTTAGTAACTTCTAATTTTCTTCCAATTGCATCATCATGAAAATCTGATGCTAAGCCTTGGTTTTTGTTTTGTTGGTTTATATATTGCATGGCTCTTTGTGGTCCTTGGTTGGCAGTGGATAAAAGACCACCACCTTATGGTTATTTATTGCATGGTTATTTGTGGCTACGTTGGTAGTGGATAAAGGACCACCAACTTGAAGTCAGTTTGTGAATCATTACACCTGGTTGGTTTTTTCTTCTCTTCATATGGACTGTTGGTTTGTGTTGGATAATGTGTCCACCACCACAGTGCCTTTTTGAGATGTTTTTTCTAAAGGTTGGTGTTGGACAATGTGGCCCCCAACTTAGTGTCGTTTTTACCGGTATTAATAATTGACGTGTTTTGAGCTGATCAGTCTCTTATATATATATATGCTTATATGTTCTTATGCATATACTTTTAGATGTTAATAAAGCATAATTTCATATTGCATTTGGTGCAATTTCTTATACTTAAAATCCTGTAAATCTTTCTTTTGCTTACTTATGATTTGTATGTTGTGGATTGGCAGCTATTACTGTTGTTGGCTGGTAACTCTTTAACCTCTCTTGTTATGTACCTTTAGTTTCTTTTGCCACTTGTGCAATCTTACTGAGGTATTCTTTTCTTTTGAATGCCTCAGGTTTGGAGCAGTAGTCGGTTGAGCTGTTAGGGTTGGTTGTTGCAGGTGTCCTGCAGCTGTTGTAGTTATTCTTCCCTCTCTATTGTGAGGTAGATTTGTTGTTTTGTTTTTAGTTCAGGCATACATGCCTTTTGGTGGGTTCGTTTCAGGTTGTTGATGCCCACTGGATGCTTTGGTAGCTTGTGAAGTTACTTGCTAGCTGCTTAGCTTCTTCTAGATTATTTGTTGGTTTTACTTGCTCTTTGGGAAGGTTTTATGTTAGGGATGCATGTTAGTTATTTTAAGTATAAAAGTATCATTTTGACTATCTCATGCATATCAATGTTTTAAACCTAAGTCACTATACTTTAACTAATGTAAAAGCTATTTCTATATTAGTATTAAACCTAGAGGTATGCATATCATGAGTTGTCCAGTTTGGATGTTTATGCTCATATAGGATGTTAATCAATATAGACAAAGTATTTTCCGCATTGTATATTTATATTTCCACTTAGCCGAGGGATACGATGATAAAAATTTAACTTAAAGCTTTCTTCATAATAAACTTGAGGATTTCATAAAAAGTGTTAGGTTCGTGTTCTCTCATGATCGTCTACAGTTATCCCCTGTGTTGGGTACATTTGAGATTGTGTACTTGATTTGGAGTAGCCTTACATAACTCAATGATATATGTCAGTGTGTATTTGATGGCATTTTGATTTTATTTGTGCAGGAGAAAGATTACAAAAATTATTCAAAGTAAAAAGAGTGTCGAGACACTTATTTAGTGTCGACACCTTTGAAGGAGCTGTATCCAGATAAGAAGTCAGTCTGTGTCGAAATACAGGACTTATGTCGACACACAGAGTTTAAGTCGACATCTACTATGTAGACACCCAGAGTTCAAGTTGACATCAACTATGAAGACACATAGGACTTGTGTCGACACACAGAGTTTAAGTCTACATCAACTGTGTCGACACTCATAAACTGGTGTCAACACACTTAGACCTTGTTGTACTGACAAGTTATAAAGAAGCAACTATGTCGACATCCAGGACTTGAGTCGACATATGGAGAAGCTGTGTTGACACATTTGAAAGCAACTGTGTCAACAGTTTTCTGAAGATGTCGACAACATCTAAGAAGCTGTGTCGACACCTAGGAATTGCGTCAACACACATCACATTTGTGTCGACACATTTTATATTTCTGTCTCGACACATTCGGCCGAGTAAAATAACTCTAAGTGACAGATCTCCAGACAGAAGACTTGACAGCTGCCAGGTTTGACAAGGTCGGTTAGACATGCCAGAACTATCAGATGTCAGTCATCCACCTGATCAGCCAGTTGCCTCTAATGTGATCTATAAATAGAGTCGAGCATTCAGAGAAAAGAAACAAACATAGTTTTGATTCTAATTCAGAGAAGGATACAGTATCTCTTTGGATCTGTCAATGTTTGCTGAATCAAGTCAGCAAGAAAGAAGAAGCTGTGTCTACATCAACTCCTCAAGAAGATTCAACCTAGGTTCCTTCTTTCAAGAAGCTTTGAATAAGCTAAGTAAGGTTGAATCTGATCCATTACAGCAATGATCTGAAGGAAGCAGATTAATCAAGATCTGATCAAGATTCATTCACCCCTCTTTTCTCTCAATCAGGGTGAAGGAAGAAAAGTAATTCTTTATATAATTTTTATAGGATCTATTTATAGATCTTAGTGTTGTAAGCATGTAATTATAAAGGCTGAGGTAGGGCTGTGTGCCTGAGGTAGGAGATAAGTTCTCTGAGCTATAGGCCTAGTGATAAGGGCTGAGGTAGGGCTTGATAAGCCTGAGTGGTAGGGGGTATGAATTCACTCTAATATAGGGTTCTTGGGGAGAACCTGAGGTGTAGGACTTTTTGAAGTCTGAGTTGTAGGAACCAGTTTGGGTTCTGAGTTATAAGATCTGAGGAACTGAAAAGTTTGAAGGAAGTTTGGGCGAATCTGGTTTATTACTAGATAGGCGAAGGTGGAAAGTGGATGTACCCATCTCTTGGGGAACCACTATAAATCTGCGTGTCTGTTGTGATTGATATGTTATATGTTGTGATTGCTATAGAATTTTAGTCATTCTGTGAATAAACTATTAACTGCATAAGGAATCAAGAATTGAACCTATTCACCCCCCCCCCTCTAGGTGTTTAGACATTCTTGAAACCTATTCTTTCAAGTAGTATCAGAGGGAGGTTACTCAAAATAGACTTAATAGTCTTATTATATCTCCAAGGCTTTAATAAGATAGCCAAGATGGGTTCAGGTGAAAATCACAAAGAAGTTGGATCCATGAAGCTTCCTATATGTAAAAAGGAAACCTTTGGAATATGGAAAGAGATTGTCAGATGTTGGGATTTGTCTCCACAATACCTCAGATTTGTAGGTGGTCAGAACTTGAACTAAGATGAATTAAGGTGTATTTGATGATGTGTTTAAGTTGTATGTGTGCAGGTCCTTAATGCCAAGTGTAGACCAATGTCAGTCTATAATGGGTCACCAAACACAGGACCATACAATGTAATCCCTCATTATGTGATCCAAAGTGTTGGCCCATGTATAGCCTCTCTATTGGGATACACTTCCTACATGCACTTGGAATGGTGGACTCAAGTATTGAAGGATGTTTTTCAGAAGAAATTTTTCTAAGTCCACATACTCGAGTAGTACCCTTCATATACTCGAGTAAGTGACTTAATACTCGAGTAGATCCTTAGACATACTCGTGTAGACTCTATATACTCGTGTAGATAAGTTTATAAACGAGTAGATAATCAATCACTCGAGTAGGTCATATCTTATACTCGAGTAATTCCTTCTGTTCTTAATCCAGAAATTTTTTAAGTCCACATACTCGAGTACTTCTCTAGTATACTCGAGTAAGTGGGTCTGTACTCGAGTAAGTTGGTTTACATACTCGAGTAGACTGTATTCACTCGAGTAAGTGATAACTTGTACTCGAGTGGTTGGTTAGTTACTCGAGTAAGTGCCTTGTTTATACTCGAGTAGTTCTGTTCTTCCTATTTCAGAAATATTCTAAGTCCATACTCGAGTAGTTCCCTATATACTCGAATAAGTGACTCTGTACTCGAGTAGTTATTTTTCATACTCGAGTAAGTCAATGTTTACTCGAGTAGTTGTTCTAAAATACTCGAGTAGTTCATTTTCCCCTCACTCGAGTAGTTCTCCTAATATACTCGAGTAGTTCTCCTAATATACTCGAGTAGTTCTTTTTCTCTCACTCGAGTATCTGCAACTCTTGTACTCGAGTATTTATTCACACTTTATCTGAAATTTTTCTAAGTGTTTTCACTCGAGTATCTACTCTCATACTCGAGTAGTTCGTTAATCACTCGAGTGTTGATCTCTAAATCACTCGAGTAGTTTTCCCTTCTCTTACTCGAGTATGCCAATCTTTTCACTCGAGTATATACCATCTGATACTCGAGTTTGTATCTTCTATGACTCGAGTATGTCTGTTCAAATCTTTCCTGAAATTCTCTAAGTCAATGTCACTGTACATTTCGATTTGATCCTTTCTGATGGGTCCACGTGTCATCATTAATGATTCTTATGACCGTTGGAGTCTACCTATAAATAAGTCATTTTTCAGATTTGACTAATAATTAATTCCTTCAGAGATTATTATTTTAAGAAAGAGAAAGAGAACAATCCCGTGAACCCTAATTCTTCAAGTCGCCGCCGCCGCCATTAACGTTCACGGAAGAAGCTCTGGATCGATGATCTCCGATCTCTGTTTGCAACCCTGATTCTTCAGCGATCCAGACGCAAGTAAATCACTCGATCTCGCCGCGCTTTAAAGATTCTAGATCTACTCTCTCGATCGAGGTGATTCAGTCTTTCAGATTTGTGGATCTCTCTCAAGTCGTCTTCAACTTTTCTGATCAAGCCAAAGTTCTTAAGGAAGAAGACTGTCAAGATCCAGATCTGAGATCATTATTGTTTGTATTCTTTTTTAGACAAATTATTGTGTAGGAGCTTTTTCTCCGAGACTTGTAGGAAGTTTTATCTTCCGAGTGTAGATCCGGTTTGGATCGAGTTTTTGTAGGAACGTTGTTCCGAGGTGTAGGATCGTTTTGATCCGAGATAGTGGAGTAGCCAAGTCTAGTGGTTTACTAGATTGGTGAGGAAAGTGGACGTACCCAAGGTTGGGGAACCACTATAAATCTTTTGTCGTCTGTGATTGCTTGGTATTGTGTTGTGCTGGTTCCTTAATTTTTTATTCCGCAAATAGACGCACATCTCACCTATTCACCCCCCTCTAGGTGATTTAGGTAGACAACTTCCTCTCTCAATTGGTATCAGAGGGAGGTTGATCGTTAAGAGGTTAACACCTTGATCTAATCCTACCCGAGTTGTCTTTTGAGAAATATCAAGCATGAGTAAGACTAAAGATTTTGCCAAGCTTCCCATTTGCACCAAGAATAATTTTCCTATGTGGAAGGAAAGAGTTAGGTTCTTCATGGAAGCTGTGGATCCTCGGATCTTCATGATTGTTGAAGAAGGTCCGCATGTTCCTATGGTTGCCTCTACTATAGACTCATCCAAACAAGTTCCTAAGAAGCTGATGGACTTGGATAAAGACGAGATTGCACTTGTCTCCCTCGATAAGAAAGCCAAAAATATAATAGCAAGTGCAGTCGATGACTCAATGCTGCAGAATCTCATCCATTGCAAATCTGCCAAGGAGATGTGGCAATCCCTGTGACTCTGACGGAAGGCACTGAAGAAGTGAGGGATGATCGGAGATCCCTTCTGAATCAAAAGTATGAAGCCTTCCGGCAAGGTCACAAGGAAGCCATAGCTGACACGTTCGAGAACTTTTTCAAGATAGTGAACGGCCTAAGAGTTTATGGCCGAGTCTTCACCAATGGAGAACTGAATGACAAATTCCTAAGATCCCTAACCAAGGAATGGGATAACAAGGTATGCGCCATTCGGGAGTTCGGAAGGTTAGCCGAGACGGACCCGCAAAATCTGTTCGGAAAGCTAATGTCCTATGAGCTTCAAATCAATTCTAGAAAAGCTGAAGAAGAGATGAGCAGGTCCGGATCCAAAGAGAAGTCTGTTGCTCTGAAGGCAGACAGCTCAAGGAAGATTAAGGCTAGCTCTCCTGCCCTAGCTTCTGAAGCTGATGATGAAGATTCATCTGAACCAAGCTCTTCTGGCTCGGAGCTATCTGAAGGAGAGTTTTCTCTACTCTCAAGGCAGTTCAAGAAATTCTTGAACAAAAAGAAGCAATGGAAAGGCAAGGATGCCTCATATAGAAGATCACGCAATGATGGTGATCGTCAGAAAAAGAGCTCAAGCAGCCACGACAGGTATGGCTCGAAACCGAATAAACATTATTCCACTGATATTGTTTGTTATTGCTGCAACAAGCCAGGCCACGTCATTGCGGATTGCCCCCATAAGAAGAAAGAGGGCGGCAAGAAAGAAGACAAGAAGTCCTACAACAGGAAGAGGACAGAAAAGAGTTTGTTAGCTAAGAAGAGCAAAACTCTCAGTGACTCCGACTCATCCGAGTCAAGTGCAGAAGAGGAAGAAGCTTACTTTGGGCTAATGGCCCTAACAGACGATGAGCAAGTCCCCCAGTTCACTGGGGAGGTAAAATCTCACACCCCTCTTTCGGACTCTGATGATGACAATGAACCAGAGGGCTATCCCTCTGAGGATGAATCAGAACTCATGATACAATATCAGGAGTTACTCAAGGCTTACGACAAATGTCGCCAAGTCGTGAAAACTCAAGCTAGGGAGATAAAATCTCTAAAAGCTTCAGAGAGCAACCTTAGAGAAGAAGTCTCTAAGACTGACTCTCTGAAGGAAGACTTCGATAAATCTATCGAAGAATACAACAAGGCTCTCGGGCACCTTGACCTTAAAGAGAAAATCATCAAGGAATTGGAAGAACAACTCTTGGCTGAGAAGAAGCTTGTAGAAAGCTTCTCGAAGCCTAAGACTGTGCTTCCTATGATTGCTGAATTCTCAGCTAAGGCAAGTGGTGCCGGTCTAGGCCACAAAGGAGCTCCTAGTAAATCTTCTAGGAGAAACAAGGCCAAGAGGAGAAATAAGGCGGCCAAGAAGGCCTCTGCCGAAGAGAAAGGGAAAGCTCCCTTGGAGCCAGTCGCGCTCAAGAAAGTCATCTTTCCTACGAACGATCTTGACTACGAATCCACCTATGGTCACTTTAGCAGGCCTATCCTTGAGAAGCCTAAGACAAGATACCAAGGGTGGACTCACCTTCGCAACTTTGGTGAGAGCGTTTTCAAGGAACCTTATGAGGAGATTCAACTTCAGAGCTATGGACCTTATGTTCATGGTCATAATATTAAGAAGGCACCCAAAGTGAAAGTTGTTGTAGAAAAGCCGAGGATGGAAAAGACTTCATGCACGTGCCATCATCATGAAGCCTCCACATCTAAAAATGCTGCCCCTGTTGGACCTCCTCTCGAGGTAGTCAAGCAGGAGAAGATGAGGCAAAGATACAACAAATTTGACTGTTGGTGCTGTGGTAGAGTTGGTCACTTTGCCATCGATTGCTGGTTCAATCCTAAAAATGCTGCAACCCCTAAAGTTAGCAACGTGAGAGTGACCACTCATGAGGCTAATACTAGTAGGGGGAGTATTCTAACTCGAGACCAAGGACCCAAACTTGTTTGGGTTCCTAAGGCTAAATGATTGTAATTGCAGGTATGTCCAAAGGCCACCAAAATGCCAATCTGGTACTTGGACAGTGGATGTTCTCGGCATATGACCGGGACAAGGAGCCTACTACAGAATTACACCTCAGTCTGCAACGGACCAAAGGTCATCTTTGGAGGTTCAGATCGAGGAATCACTAAAGTCTATGGTATGATTTCTAACGGTAGCGTATCCTTTTCGAATGTAGCCTATGTTGAAGGATTGGAACACAATCTCATTAGCATAAGCCAACTATGCGACAAAGGATACGTAGTTGAATTTCATGCTGACAAGTGTTTGATAAAATCGGTTAACAATATGGAAACTATTTTATCAGGCACTCGAAGCAGAAATATTTTCTGTTTAAATTTTATTTGTATAGACTCCTCGACACCAGTGTGTCTTTTGGCAAAAAGTAGTGCATCTCTTGCTGACCAATGGCACAAGAGACTAGCACATATTAATTTCAAAACTATTAATAAATTATTCTCTCAAAACTTAGTGCGTGATGCACCTAATGTCAAGTGCGTTACGGACAGTCCTTGTCACGCTTGTATCAAAGGCAAGCAAACAAGAAGTTCGTTTAAAAGCATAATAGGCAAGGATTCCAATAGAAGTTTGCAGCTTCTCCATATGGACTTGTTTGGTCCACTGCAGGTTAGAAGTTTGGGAGGTAAGGAATATACGTTGGTTATTGTGGATGATTACTCGCGCTTTGCGTGGGTGTTCTTTCTGAAACACAAGTCAGATACCTTCAGTATTTTCACTAATTTTGTGAGGTAGATCCAGAATGAATACAACTGTTTCGTAGTCAAAATCAGAAGTGACAATGGAACGGAATTCAAATCTGGAGCCATGACAGAATTTTGTGAAAGTCAAGGTATCTTTCATGAGTTTTCCTCTCCTCGCACTCCACAGCAAAATGGAGTAGCTGAGAGAAGGAACAGAACACTCATAGAGGCTTGTCGGACCATGTTGAGTGATGCCTCACTTCCGGAGTATTTCTGGGCTGAAGCCGTCAACACCGCTTGTCACGTGCAAAATCGAGCACTCATCAACAAGAACCATGATAAGACTCCTTACGAACTTCTAAAAGGCAGGCAACCAACCATTTCATACTTTAGAATCTTTGGCTGTAAGTGCTTCGTACTTAACAATGGCAAGTATCACACTACCAAGTTTAGCGAGAAAAGCTTTGAAGGTATTTTTGTAGGATATAGTAGCCATAGTAAGGCTTATAGAGTATTCAATAGAAAAACTCTGGTGGTGGAAGAGTCGATACATCTTGTATTTGATGAGACGAGTCTGTTGCAAAGCAACTCGTCTAGTGTGCCTATTGTAGATGCAGGTACAAAGTTGAAAGAACTTAGCTTGGATGAACCTATTGAAGATAAAGATGAGACGTTCATCAAGATCCCCTCTACAACCACTATTGGAGAGGTAGATGATCAAGATGAAGAAGACATCCCAGCTGAAGATGCAACTCCAGTGGCTGAAGAGATCCCAGATGCAAGGACTTTAGAGTTCAGACACTTGAAGGATCATCCTGTTGACCAAATAATAGGAGATCCTCGGGATGGCGTCAGAACTCGTCGAGGTACAACTAACGAGAATTTACACTTAAGTTTTCTCTCATAGGTTGAACCAAAGAAATTTGAGGAAGCCAACTCCGACGCATCCTGGATTCTAGCCATGGAAGAAGAATTGAATCAGTTCAAACGATGCAAAGTTTGGACACTTGTTCCTAGACCCAAGCATAAGAACGTCATCAGGACAAAATGGGTCTACCGGAACAAGATGGATGAAGATGGAACTATTATAAAGAATAAAGCCAGACTTGTCGCCAAGGGATATCGTCAAGAAGAAGGAATCGACTTCGACCAGACTTATGCTCTAGTAGCGAGACTGGAAGCGATCAGGTTATTTCTTGCCTACGCTGCACTTAAGGGCTTTACCGTCTATCAAATGGACGTTAAGTCCGCCTTCCTAAATGGTGACATAAAGGAAGAGGTGTATGTAGAGCAACCGCCAGGTTTTGTTGATTCAACCTTTCCTAATTATGTTTATTTACTGCAAAAAGCACTATATGGTCTTAAACAAGCTCCTCGAGCTTGGTATGAGACGCTGTCTACCTTTCTTCTTGAGAACAAGTTCACTAGAGGAAAGATAGACAAGACATTATTTCTTAGGGAAATAAAAGGCAAGATTTTGCTAGTGCAAATCTATGTCGATGACATCATTTTTGGGTCTACAGACAACAACCTCTGCAGGAAGTTTTCTAAACTTATGCAAGGGAAGTTTGAAATGAGCAGTATGGGAGAGCTGAAGTATTTCTTAGGGCTTCAAGTGAAACAATCTGAGGATGGAATTTTCATCTCACAGACCAAGTTCACCAAAGAGCTGCTTAAGAAATTCGGAATGGAGAATGCAACCTCTATGAGGACTCCAATGGCCTCAGCTATGTCTCTGGACAAGGACGAGAAAGGGAAACCTTTTGATGAAACCAAGTACCGAAGCATAATTGGGTCCTTGCTCTACCTTACTGCGAGTAGACCAGATATAATGTACTCAACATGTGTATGTGCTAGATTTCAGGTGAACTCTAAGGAATCTCACTACATCGCTGCAAAGCGAATCCTGAGATACCTCAAAGGCACACCAAATCTTGGCTTATGGTACCCAAGAAGTAATGATAGTGAACTAATTGGTTTTTCAGATGCAGATTTTGCAGGTAGCAAAGACGACAGGAAAAGCACTTCCGGGACTTGCCAATTTCTCGGAAGGAGACTTATTTCCTGGAGCAGTAAGAAGCAGAACTGTGTAGCCATCTCAACGGCTGAATCAGAATACATCTCTGCAGGCAGCTGTTGTGCACAGCTTTTATGGATCAAGAATCAATTTGAAGACTACAACATGAAGTTCCAGAACATTCCTTTGTTTTGCGACTCATCCAGCGCTATAGCAATAGCCAACAATCCAGTCTCCCACAGCCGGACCAAGCATATAGAGCTTCGCTATCACTTCATCCGGGAGCATGTGGAGAATGGAGACATAGATCTACAATATGTCTCCACAGACAGGCAAGTGGCAGATATATTCACGAAGCCGCTGGACGAGTCCAAGTTCTCGTTCTTCAAAACGGAACTCGGACTGCTCAACAAAGAGGAATAGTGATGGTGGATTCACAGCCAGGCTCAGAGTTGAAGATATCGGTGGCAGTAAATCTCTCCCAAGAAAATTATATTTCAAAGTGATATACTCGAGTACATAGAGATATATACACGAGTAAACAGAAATACACGAGTGCCAAAATTGACATACTCGAGCAGTTGGTAACCTACTCGTGTATGTTACTTGATCTACTCGTGTATACTCCATCTCATACTCGTGTATGGCGAAACCTACTCGAGTATACGGGAATCAGAAATTTGAAAATCTCCTTTTTCTTCTATTCGCACCAAAGTTTTGGCGCTCCATATCAGGTATGATTTTATTTTCAGTACTCCTCCTTAAACCTAATTAGGGTCATATATATATTTAGAAAAATCAGAAATCCTTTCCACTTCTCATTTCACTCGAGTAGCCGCCGTCCCTTTGTCTTCCAGAACAGTTGCAGAGTTTTGTCTTCCTCCTCTTTTTTTTTTCTCTTCGTACTACAGAATCGCTGATGGCTCCCTCCTCCAAGATTGGAATCGGCTCCGAACTCGTGACAGATGGTATTGCAGATATTTCGGATGACTTCAAAAATTTACTGATTCTCTTGGACACCGCCGGATTGTCCTTCGTTCTTCAAGAACCCTGCCGTCTCCTGCTTCCTGATGTTGAAGAATTTTACAGAAATCTGAAGGTTAGACGTAATGGCACAATTCTGAAATCAAAGGTAAAAGGACTTGAGATTCGGTTGGATAAAACATCAGTTGCCACTCTGCTTCGGATGCCCGTGGTTGACGAAGAAGACGACCTAGAAAAGGAAGATGCCGACCGTACTTCCCTATTCTGTGGTCGAGATCCTGAAGGTGGAGGTGAAACCTTGAATCGGTCTTTGTTCAATTCAGAAGGCAAGTTTCTAGTTGATGTCATCGCCAAAGTCCTATGGTGCAAGACATACTCCATAAGAGATATATCCCAAAATTTATTCGACGTTATGCAAGCCATAGTCTGCAGGAAGAAATTCCAGTTCGGAATGATGATACTGGATAAGATCTGAGAGAGCGTGGAACATCCAAGTTATGCTAGGATTATCTCACTCCTCCTCCATGAGATTAATCCTACAGTGTTTGACTTATCCAAAGGGACTCCTCTTCACCATATGAAGAAAGTTTCCATCTCTTCCATACAGAGGTATGACATCAAGATCCTGAATTCTGCCCAAGCTTCAAAGGCTGATGCCATCTCAAAAACTCACCAAGAAACCAATTTACCTGAAGACAGGATTCCATCTCCTCCTCTACATCAAACTACTGCTACCTCTGGTGCAATAGTTGAGGGGGAGCCTGCCTCTTCTCTTCCTCAGCATCAAGTTTCTTCAGAATCAGTGATTCCAGAACTAGCAGAGGTAAGAGTTTCTACTCCTCCAGTCTCTCCTCCTCCAGCAGATCCTCAATCAGCAATTCCTGACTCAGAGATTCCAGATTCAACAGCTTTACTGTCTACAGCTGAAGATATAAACAGATTCATTGATGAGCTCAGCTCAGATGCTCCTCTTTTTCAGAGTGGATCAGCTGCCAAGTCTCCCATTCAGTCTCCAGTTTCATCTCCTGTACAGACTCCAGTTCAGACTCCAGCTCAGACTCCAGTCCAGTCTCCTGCCAAGTCTCCTGATAGTGAGCCCAGCAAATCTGATCATATTCTCTTGTCTGATGATGAGGAAATGTCTCCAGATCCTGTGGAGGCACCTCTGAGGACTTTGGATTTCTCCATGCCATCTTTCCTAAATACAGAAGAAACTGTTGAAATAGAATCTTTCAAGAGAGCTGCAAGCTCAATAGTTCTTACAGAAATTCCTCCTTGGACTCCTCCTGCTCCTGCTCCTTCAGTTCCTGCACCAACCTCAGCCCCTTCTCCCTCAGTTGTGGTAAGTCAAATTGAACAGTTGCTCCTTGTACAGAGAAAGTACTTTGATGACTCTCTAGCATCAGTCAATAACAAAGTCACTACTCTTGAACAAGAGATGAGTAGAGGCTTTGCAGAAATCCAGGCCAATACTGATGAGCTAAAAAGATTGTTCCAGCTGGGTGGCAAGGCCACAGATCACACTATCACAAGCATAGGTGAACTGAGAAATCAACAAAAAACTGTTGCCAATAATCAGATCCAGTTGGACAAGCATGCTGAGGCCAATCTTATGAAAATCTGTGAAGAAGTTGGCAAGTTCAGGGATGAAGCTATAGCTCAGCTATCTGTAGATATCACCAAGGGGGAGAAGATAGTAAAAGAACAAGTGGAAAAACTATCTGAGCAAGCTCAAGCAGTTGTAAAAGAACAAGTTGAAACACTATCTAACCAAGCTCAAGCTACTGTGGATGGTCTTGTAAAAGAAATGAAAGCAGATATTCTCTCCCAGCTCCAGTTTGTGAAATTCTATACCTATGACACTGCTGTTTGGCTGTACAACATGAATTTCCCTAATGCCCAGCTCAACCCTACCATCATTCCACACTTCTTGAATCCTCTTGAAGAACAACCTCCTGCAGATGCTCCAGCCCAGGCAGCCATTCCAGAAGGTGTGCCAGCTTTCTCACCTAGACCTGAGGGTGATGTGACTGAGCCCCCTCTCACCTATTCTGATATGAGGCAAGATAAAATTCCAGCTCCAAGGAAGAAGAGAAAATATGGTGAAGGTGCTTCTGCCAGTCGTTCTGCACCCAAAAGAGATCCTGCCCTAGCTTCTGAAAGCAGACCACCAATTATTCATTCTGAAGTTTGGAGTCCAACCTCCAAATCCCTAATCCTTGATACCCTGAAGTTAGTTACAGATCTTGGTGAGAACAGAGACCAGTTTTACAGTCATTCAGAATGGAAAGCCTATGAAGTGTCCCAAATCAAAATCAGACTTCATGACAGGAATTGGGGGCACAATAATCCAGCTGCTCCTCCTAGGCCCAGAACTTATTCTCCCAAGCCATTCAGTTACCTAGAGAGGCAAGAGCTGAAGAGAGAAAGGATGCATAAGGAAGGACCCTCTTGAGTAAAGAGAATGTGGAAATGGATTCTTTTTTTTGTTAAAAACAATTCTATATATATAATTGATTCTGATTATGGCTATTTCATTAGTTATCCTGCTTTAGCTTATTTTTTTTAGTATATGTGTATTGTTCTTTTTTACTCTGAATAATTCACCTTAGTATAGAGAATGCTGACATCTACAAATAGGGGGAGATTGTTGGGATTTGTCTCCACAATACCTCAGATTTGTAGGTGGTCAGACCTTGAACTAAGATGAATTAAGGTGTATTTGATGCTGTGTTTAAGTTGTATGTGTGCAGGTCCTTAATGCCAAGTGTAGACCAATGTCAGTCTATAATGGGTCACCAAACACAGGACCATACAATGTAATCCCTCATTGTGTGATCCAAAGTGTTGGCCCATGTATAGCCTCTCTATTGGGATACACTTCCTACATGCACTTGGAATGGTGGACTCAAGTATTGAAGGATGTTTTTCAGAAGAAATTTTTCTAAGTCCACATACTCGAGTAGTACCCTTCATATACTCGAGTAAGTGACTTAATACTCGAGTAGATCCTTAGACATACTCGTGTAGACTCTATATACTCGTGTAGATAAGTTTATACTCGAGTAGATAGTCAATCACTCGAGTAGGTCATATCTTATACTCGAGTAATTCCTTCTGTTCTTAATCCAGAAATTTTCTAAGTCCACATACTCGAGTACTTCTCTAGTATACTCGAGTAAGTGGGTCTGTACTCGAGTAAGTTGGTTTACATACTCGAGTAGACTGTATTCACTCGAGTAAGTGACAACTTGTACTCGAGTGGTTGGTTAGTTACTCGAGTAAGTGCCTTGTTTATACTCGAGTAGTTCTGTTCTTCCCTTTTCAGAAATATTCTAAGTCCATACTCGAGTAGTTCCCTATATACTCGAATAAGTGACTCTGTACTCGAGTAGTTATTTTTCATACTCGAGTAAGTCAATGTTTACTCGAGTAGTTGTTCTAAGATACTCGAGTAGTTCATTTTCCCCTCACTCGAGTAGTTCTCCTAATATACTCGAGTAGTTCTTTTTCTCTCACTCGAGTATCTGCAACTCTTGTACTCGAGTATTTATTCACACTTTATCTGAAATTTTTCTAAGTGTTTTCACTCGAGTATCTACTCTCATACTCGAGTAGTTCGTTAATCACTCGAGTGTTGATCTCTAAATCACTCGAGTAGTTTTCCCTTCTCTTACTCGAGTATGCCAATCTTTTCCACTCGAGTATATACCATCTGATACTCGAGTTTGTATCTTCTATGACTCGAGTATGTCTGTTCAAATCTTTCCTGAAATTCTCTAAGTCAATGTCACTGTACATTTCGATTTGATCCTTTCTGATGGGTCCACGTGTCATCATTAATGATTCTTATGACCGTTGGAGTCTACCTATAAATAAGTCATTTCAGATTTGACTAATAATTAATTCCTTCAGAGATTATTATTTTAAGAAAGAGAAAGAGAACAATCCCGTGAACCCTAATTCTTCAAGTCGCCGCCGCCGCCATTAACGTTCACGGAAGAAGCTCTGGATCGACGATCTCCGATCTCTGTTTGCAACCCTGATTCTTCAGCGATCCAGACGTAAGTAAATCACTCGATCTTGCCGCGCTTAAAAGATTCTAGATCTACTCTCTCGATCGAGGTGATTCAGTCTTTCAGAATTGTGGATCTCTCTCAAGTCGTCTTCAACTTTTCTGATCAAGCCAAAGTTCTTAAGGAAGAAGACTGTCAAGATCCAGATCTGAGATCATTATTGTTTGTATTCTTTTTTAAACAAATTATTGTGTAGGAGCTTTTTCTCCGAGACTTGTAGGAAGTTTTATCTTCCGAGTGTAGATCCGATTTGGATCGAGTTTTTGTAGGAACGTTGTTCCGAGGTGTAGGATCGTTTTGATCCGAGATAGTGGAGTAGCCAAGTCTAGTGGTTTACTAGATTGGTGAGGAAAGTGGACGTACCCAAGGTTGGGGAACCACTATAAATCTTTTGTCGTCTGTGATTGCTTGGTATTGTGCTGTGCTGGTTCCTTAATTTTTTATTCCGCAAATAGACGCACATCTCACCTATTCACCCCCCTCTAGGAGATTTAGGTAGACAACTTCCTCTCTCATCAGATTATTCATGGAGGCATCTTATCCAAGAATTTACATCACAGTTCTTGAAGGTCCATTCATTCCAATGAACACATCAGTTCTTGATGTAAATTTTCAAACTCCAAAGAATTATTCTGAGATGATAAAAGATGAGATCATCTTTGTAACTTTGAACAAGAGGGCACAGAACATAATTGTTAGTGCCATAGATGATTCCACATTTCAAAATTTGGTCCACTGCAAAACCTCAAAGGAAATGTGGGACACATTGATTATCTACATGGAAGGGACAACAGAAGTAAGAGAGGATAGGAAGTCCATGCTAAATCAATAGTATTGATGAGTCCGATTTATATAGGGTTTTTCAGACTCATCTGGGCTAGTTTTAATGCACTTGCACTTCACTTTTAGTATGTTATCGTTGATATTTCATTTATTCTGCTTATCACACAAAGTTCCCTATTTTGGCCCAAGGGTGTGCAATTGCGCATTCTTTTGTTGGGGGTAAGCACATGGTGCTCCCCATAGTTCTTTTTATATATTTTATGATGTGTGTTGTTACTGGGAGCTTGTGCTCCAGCCTAGTTTTATTGTTGTGCAGGTACTCGGGATGTCTCGAAGTCCATTTTACAGTTCTGTGTAAAACGTACGGTCATGCGCATTTCTTCGTGCACAGTTCCAATTCAATCGTGTGTTTTATAGAGCTTTCCTAGGGCATCTGTTTCTACCTGTGCGATTTTTTCCCACACGATTTCGGCCAAACCGTGGGAGAAGGAATCACACGGCCTGCACCTTTTGCCAAGCTTTCCAGTGATCTGTGGTTAATCGTGTGTTTCCTTCACGCACGGGCAATTGCTCCCGTGCGCTAGTAAAACACACAGTTCAACTGTTTTCTCCTGCATTCCCGCGCTCTGTGTTTACCCATGAGATTTCCTTCACGTACGGGCGGAATCGCCCGTGCGCGAGTAAAACGCACGGGTCAACGCTTCTTCTTCCTCAAGAATTATCTGCGTGCGAATATCGCACGGTTCACGCACGGTCGTGTGCTAGACCGTGCGTGACCAAATTTCTGATCTTTTTCTATTTAAGCATAGATTTTCTTCCATTGTGGGACAGCTTTATTCCAGCCATTCTCTCCGCATTTTCAGGGAAAAATCCGTCGTTCCACCAAGGGGAGAAGATCCGGGCAAGCATTTATTGCCAAATCCAAGCCGGAGCTTCCTCCTGGCCTCCTCCTTCATCCTAAAGCTTCAAAAGGGGATTTCATCTAGCTTTCTCCACCAAGCTAGGGAAGTTGTACCATCCTCCACTGGCTCGTGACATGAAGAATACGGGTCCATTGGGAGTGAGTGACAGCCTCCTCTACCCCTGACGTAGTTGAGGACCGAGCTAGGACGCGGATTGACATCCCGACGAACCCTACCGTGAATCCTCGGCAAGACTTCGGATCCGTTCAATTTCACTCACTTTTCTTTTCTTGTTGTTGATAGTTTAGTTGAACTCTTTGTATTAGATGAAGTAATCTTGCATTTGTTATACGTTCGTATGTAATCTTGTCTATGTGATTATATGGGTTCGTTATTTACTTGAGGTGCGCCTATTTGTCCATCCGCCATCAATTTGTTCTTGTCACACTAGCGATTGTTAGTGGCACGTGTAGCGAAGAGGTGCTTACGACCCTCATATTCCTCGGTTCATTTGGTTCTTACGCTTGCCTACTCGCCCATCCGCCTAGCAATTTGGTGCATAGCGGCCCGTGTAGTCTTCCATCCCTCCTGGTTAAGCATCGCATAGCAGCGTTGCATAGGAGTAGTTATTAGTGTTTTGCTTTATTTTATCGCAACCATCAAAACCCCCATAGTTAACCTCGACCTAAGGACTTCAATCTCAAGTCCTCCTCGATATTAACTCTCCCCTTACTGTGTTCACTCGAGATCGATACTTGGGGAAATTCGCCCATTTTATATTACTTGTGCGACCGGTACACTTGTCGTTCAAACGCACCATGTTTTTGGCGCCATTGCCGGAGAACACAGTCGTGTGAGTTTTTGGAGAGGAAGATATTAGATTCAAGTCCTTTTCCATTTGTGCATATCATTTTCTTATTTGCTTTAGTTGTTATAATTTTTTTTTTGCTTATTCCTGTTTTTGCCTATTTTTGATTTGTTTTTTTTATTTAGATAGCAGATCCGTGCTATTTACATTTTTTGCTGTGTAGCACTTTTTGGTAAATACTTTTGTTCACGATGTATTCTGTTGCTGAGTACAGTCTACTTGATCCTTTGCGCCGAATAAAAGATGTCATGGCTGCTTTGAATGCTGAGCATTGAATTAGATGTGTGTTATGTCAAGGTATATGCCACATGGTGAAGGATTGCCCTCGCTTGTGCGAGCCTTCTCCCTTTGTTGGCGTGCCTGCAGCAACCTCCCATTTGTGGAAGACTGTTTTAGACAGGCCTACCAGGGTGTTGTCTGGCCCATATAGTGACATCACGCACCTTGCTCGCTCTTTGCCTGTTGGGATTACCGAAGAATCTCTCGCCGCATATAGTTCTTTCATGGGTCCCTCGGTTCCTTTTTACGAGCTTCCCTTGAGTGATGACGATCACTCTGGGATTAGCTTGCGAGAATTGTATCTGGAACTCATGGATGCTCCAAAATAGGACGATTAGATTGTTTCGGTTGTCGATGCAGTGGCGTCTGCGAATGATTTTGCGATGGGGATATCTCATTCTATGCCTGATTTTGAGAGCAGCCTGGCCCCTACGCAGTTTTTGCCGGAGTTTGCTACTCCATTTTTTAGTGAGTCGGCTGATGATGCATTATTTGTGGATGATTCGGTGCCCGAGGTTGCGCCGAAGTGGGAAGATGATTCCTTTATCTCCGATGGAGAATGTGGATCTTCGGAACACTTTTACGCACCCCGGTGGGATAAGGAATATTCCCTTTCCGATGCGGAGGTTTGCACCTCTCTATTGAACGAGGCGGTCCCTCTTACCAACACGGACCTCGAGTTGTCAGATTCCCCCCGATAAGACTCGTATGATACTCACGATGATCTATGCTTAGATCTCGCTAAGAGTGAAGCTGGAATCACTCTCCTATTTTCTGATTATTTTACTTCTTCATCTCTTTTATTACTTGATCCACCTTCTTTATCTGAGCCTGTGCAGGATGAGTCTCCACGAGTACGGTGGGATGACGATGAGCCTGGTGCCCATGTCGTTGCAATCGCTTCATGCATACCTGTGGTGGATGATACCTTGCTAGGCAAGGATATATTTTGTGGTGAGATGAGTTAGGACCAGTGCTCCTCCTCTTCTTACTTCCTATTTCCTCTGACTACGATGAGCCGATATTATTATTTGGGCAGAGGGGTAACTATTTTATCTCCGTATAGGTACCCATTACTGCAATGGATAATGGAACAGTTACCTGTGCATTTCTCTTTTCATAGGCCCATTAACTAGAACTGTATAAAATCGAATAAGTCGTGCTGGGATGATAATAACCCCAGTACTTATCTTTCATTTTCTGTATTTTTATTTCCATGTCTATCTTAGTTAGTATTTATTATATTTGTTTATTTTTATTTTGTTTTTGCGGAGCTCACCCCTGCAGGTATTCATGGCAACTTCATTTTGGTGGGGTTGTGATTCTTTGTATTGCGGGCCTGGTTCTACTTTTCAAGCGTCTTCTGGTATGCTCAATGGATGAGCATTGGGTAACCTCTTCCCTTGTCTCTTTTTGATTTTTATTTCTATATCATTTCATGCGTAACTTAGTTTAAGTCTGGAGGAGAGCCAGTTATTGTTACCTTTTGCACGCGTACATTTCATGTGCATACTAGAAGATTTTATCGTTTTATTTTGATTAGTTCATTGCATCGCACACCACTGCACCCACATGAGCGTGTTCTTAGTTGTTAGCGTGCTGCGAGTTAAACTAATTTCTTTTGTATGATTTGGGAAAATTATTGTGCTGCATAGGATTGTGAGACGGAGTAAAATGTTGACTTCTGTAGTGAACCGAGTCCAGTGCTCTCGTCTCGTGTAGAAATTAGAGTAGATTTAATTTTTCTGTATGCTTATAGTTTTATATTTTTCTATTTGTGTAAAGTCTTTTTATTCTACTCAAAAATTGGTAAATCCGATGTGAATCGAACGGTAGTGTAGGGATGTGTGTAGCCATCACTAGACTCGTTTTGCTCGAGTTGGGAGGAAGGATCATCTTTCTTGACGGCTAAGAACTTGCCCCCAAGCTGCTCTTGAAGTATTGGTGCATGGTTAGTCCAGCGTGAGCGTGACGTAGGCCATCATTTTTGGCTCGGTTGAGCTTTGTACTGTTCCTAACGTCATATCCTTGCTAGCCTCGTTGTGCCTACCCTTTCTTTTTATTCAGCTCCACAATTATTTCTCCAAAGCCTCATAGCCGATCCTAGTCATAAACCCAAGTCGAGCTTTAGTGTTTTACATTTTTCATGTTGGGTCGTTACGGGGTGAAATTCTTTGTGAATATCTGGATGTGCTCCCAAGTTTTGATTTGCTGAAATGTTAAAATAAAAATGATGATTTGAAGTAAAAAATATATAAAATTGAATTGTGAAAAAGAAAAGTGAAAAAAAAAGTTTGATTAAAAATCCTATTGGGAATGTGATTGTATTTGGAGTAGGCGGTGCATACGCCCATTTGTTAAAAGTTATGTCTGGGGGTGTGGTGTACCCGCATGTATTTTGCTTAGCTGATGGATTCTTTTTATGATAGCTCATTTGGGTTAAGTGCGTAGCCTTCTTATTTATCTTTGTTTACCTCATCAAAATCCAAGCCCTATGATTCTCCTAAAAGTCATGTGGATTCACGCATGAGTCGAACTAGTGTCGTGGAGAGTGTGAACGGGCAAGCGTATGGTCCCCGAAATTGGTGGATTCCTTTGGAGGTGATCCTGAGCCCCGGTCTTTGGCAAAGCTCACCTTAGTGGCCTGCCTACTTTCTTCCTATGTGTGACCGGTAGATTCACCGTGATTCCATTTTTGAGTAGTAATAAAATTTTGATATGCATTGTGAAAAGTATAAACTATTTTGTATACTTAAAAATTTCCTCTATTATATTTTTATGCACGCGAGCATGCGACTTCACATGGTACTCCGTATCTTAATTTTCTTGTTAGCTAAATCATTTTCCCAATCTGCATAGATTTTGTTTGCTCGGGACACGCAAATAGGTCAGTCTGGGGGTGTGATGAGTCCAATTTATATTTGGTTTTTCGGACTCATCTTGGCTAGTTTTAACACACTTGAACTTCACTTTTAGTATGTTATCGTTGATATTTCATTTATTCTGCTTATCACGCTAAGTGTACTATTTTGTCCCAAGGGTGAGCAAATGCGCATTCTTTTGTTGGGGGTAAGCACATGGTGCTCCCCTTGGTTCTTTTTATTTATTTTATGCTGTGTGTTGTTGTTGGGAGCTTGTTCTCCAGCCTGGTTTTTGAAAATCCACCTAGTGTCAACTACCTTCACCTATGGGGGGGAGAATAGGTGTCTTTGCAGCGTGTTAGCGGAATTGAAATTATACCTGCACAAGAAAATAAAACAACAAAGCACAGAGAGGACACATGCAATTTATAGTGGTTCCCCGATTTGGGTACGTCCACTTTCCCCCTTCGACCTATCTCCCAACCAGGGATGACTCGGTCACTTCACCAACAGGATTGAAATCCAATCCTTGCACTAACGGAAGGAACCCTTCCACACGTAGGAGTCACCACTCCCACAACACGGGTTGCACCCAACCCTTACAACTAGAGACCAATCGGTCCTTTACAAAGAAATTGAAACTAGCTTGTAAGAAATACAAACGACGTTTGGAGACTAAGGTGTCCCTCTTTGTTTGACGACGTGTTCTTGAAGTCAACGAAGAGTCCACAACCCTAGATCTCACTTGGATTGAATCTTCCCGAAACCGGCGGAGGCTTGGAGCGGCGGCAAGGTTCTCGGAATAACCGGCGGCGACGGAGAGCTGCTGCTGTGCTATCTTGATTCAAACTTCGTAGCAAGGGAAGCGAGGTCTTCCAACGTTCACACCAGGATCGGTCGTCTCGATTGATTCAGAAGGGGAAGGTTTTTCCAGATCAACGAATCAAGAGACAAGGGATCTCTAGTTAGACGCGTGAGACGCTATGCTAACCTAAGCTTCTGTCGCCGGTGATCTGGAAGAACTTGAGATCAACAGCGGCGACTACTGCACGAACGGCGGAGACGATCGGCGGAGCAAGATCGGGGATCTAGGGATCGACGGCGGCTCGTCCTTTTTGAATTCGCGTTTTTCGTGTCTCTCCTGTTCATACATACGGGGTATATATATATTAGGTCAAGAGATGACCGTTGTGGGTCCCACCCAAGTAAAGACCAAAGTCCGGTTCAAACAGCTGCAGGTAACGTAGACCGGTCCAGAAATTTCTGAAAATTTGCCAAGTCAAAATCGACGAGAATCGAAGGTGATTCTCGACGAATCGGCGAGAATCACCTACGATTCTCGCCGAATTCTACTTGGTGAATTCAGGCAACACAGGTTGTAGGGGCCGGGGAGAATCGGTGGGAATCACTTTTGATTCTCACCGAATCGTCGAGAATGCAAGGTCATTCTCGACGAATCGGTGAGAATCATAAGTGATTCTCGACGATTCTGCCTTAGATAATTTTCCTGTCTGTGTCAAGACAACCGGCCCAACCCGGCGAGAATCAACTAGTGATTCTCGATGACTCGTAGAGAATCACCTAGTGATTCTCGACGAATCGGCGAGAATCACCTAGTGATTCTCAACGAATTATACTTAGACGATTTTCGTCTTTCGACCCGTGAGCTGGTCTTTGGCCCATCCTTGCTCCTTGTCTGCTCTTGCTTTATCATAGCCCTGTACTTGAAATTAAGTACACCCCAATAGAGAGAGTACACGTAGGCCAACACACTGATTTGCTCAACGAGGGATTACGTTGCACAGACCCGTGTATATTGACCCACTGCACCCTGACATTGGTGTGTACTTAGCGTGGAATAACTGCAAGCACAACTAAAAAATATTTCATCAAATACATTGTCTATTTACCTTGGCTTGCACAGGTGCTTCTTCAAATCAGGTGCATTGTGGATGCAATACCCAACAGTTTTATTGTTGTTCAGGTAGTCGGGATGTCCCGAAGTCCATTTTTAGTTCTTTATAAAACGCACGGTCATGCGCATTTCTTCGCGCACGGTTCCAGTTCAATCATGTGTTTTACACAGCTTTCCTGGGGGATGTGTTTCTACCCGTGCGATTTATTCCCGTACGTTTTCGGCCAAACCATGCGAGAAGAAATCGCACGGCCTTCACATTTTCCAAGCTTTCAAGTGATATGTGGTTAATCGTGTGTTTCCTTCACGCACGGGCAACAGCGCCCGTGCGCGAGTAAAACACACGGTTCTACTGTTTTATCCTGCATTCCTGCGCTCTGTATTTACCCGAGTGATTTCCTTCATGCACGGGCGAAATCACCCGTGCGCAAATAAAATGCACGGGTTAATGCTTCTTCTTCCTCAAGCATTCTCTACACGCGAATATTGCACGTTTGACGCACTATCGTGCGCGACCAATTTTCTGATCTTTTTCTATTTAAGGGCAGATTTTCTGCCATTGTGGGACAGCTTCATTCCAGCCATTCTCTCCGCATTTTCAGGGCGAAATCTGCCATTCCACCAAGGGGAGAAGATCCGGGCAAGCATTTAACGCCAAATCCAAGCCGGAGCTTCCTCCCGGCCTCCTCCTTCATCCTACAGCTTCAAAAGGGGATTTCATCTAGCATTCTTCACCAAGCTAAGGAAGTTGTGCCATCCTCCACCTGCTCGTGACACGAAGAATACGGGTCCATTAGGAGTGAGTGATAGACTCCTCTACCCCAAACGCAGTTGAGGACTGAGTTAGGATGCGGATTGACATCCCGACGAACCCTACCGTGAATCCTCGAAAAGACTTCGGATCCGGTCGATTTCGCACACTTTTCTGCTCTTATTGTTGATTGTTTTATTGAACTCTTTGTATTAGATGAAGTCATCTTACATTTTTTATATGTTTATATGTATTCATGTATATATGATTGTATGGGTTCGTAATTTACTTGAGGTGCTCCTATTTGTCAATCCGCCATCCATCTGTTCTTGCCGCAATAGCGATTGTTAGTGGCGCGCGTAGCGAAGAGGTGCTTATGACCCTCATATTCCTCGGTTCGTTTGGTTCTTACGCTTGCCTACTCGCCCATCCGCCTAGCGATTTGGTGCATAGCGGCCCGTGTAGTCTTCCATCCCGCCTGGCGAAGAATCGCATAGCGACATTGCATAAGAGTAATTGTTAGTGTTTTGCTTTATATTATCGCAACCATCAAAACCCCCATTGTTAACTTCGACCTAAGGACTTCAATCTCAAGTCCTCCTCGATATTAACTCACCCCTTACTGTGTTCCCTCGAGATCGATACTTGGGGAAATTCGCCCATTTTATATTACTTGTGCGACCGGTACACTTGTCGTTCAAACGCATCAAGTATGAAAGCTTCAAACAAACTAAGACAGATAGCATAGCTGTGTGTTATGAATTTTTTTCGGAATTGTTATTGAGCTAATGACTTATGGAAGGGTCTTCAGCACTTATGACATGAATGATAAGTTTCTCAGGTCTTTAACCAAGGACTGGGATACCAAGGTCTGTGCCATCAGAGAAGTGGCCAGACTTACATATACTCCTCCACCAACCTTGTTTGGAAAATTATTGTCCTATGAAATGCAATTGATTGCCAGAAATGAAGAGGAAAAGAGCAGCAGGTCTTATAAAAAAGATAAGTCTGTTGTTTTCAAAGTTGAAGCTATAAAGAAGGGCAGGAGAAAGACTCCTTCTCCTCCTAGAAAAGATGTTGATACTTATTCAGAAAGTTCAGACTCAAGTACATCAGATTGTGATAACTCTGATGAGGATTTTGCGGCCTTTTCTAGGCATTCCTGAGGTTCCTGGGGAAAAAGAACTGGAGGAGCAGGCCCTCTTCTTCTTCTTACTCAAAGGGAAAGAAGAAAACCTCTAAAGAGGAAAGGTATGGCTCTAAACCTGGTAAACAAACTTCTACTAAAATTGTTTGTTATTGTTGCAGCAAGCCAGGACATGTAATAGCAGACTGTCCTATCAAGAGAAAAGACTATGGTGAGAATACATCAGCATAAAGGCAAGAAGGAGAAGTCCCTTGTGGCCAAGAAGCAGAAAAGTTGGACTAACTCTTCTTCATAAGATTCAGAAAATGAAGAGTATGTTGAGGCCTACATTGGGTTGTTCTCTACTGAGGAAGATTCTGGAGAAATGGAATTCTTGCGGATGCTAAATGATATCAACAAAGAAAAACACAGCCAATGCATAGGGCTGATGTCCATAGCTGAGGATGGACACAACCAGGAGATGCCTGATCATAATAAGGTACAGTCATCACCTTAAGTGTCAGATTATGTTACTAGCCCAGAGTCAGAACAGTTTCATCAAGAGATGAAGGTGGCTCTGAGTCTGAAGGACACATCAGTCAAATGATTGATGATTATGGAGAGCTCCTGCAATCCTTTAAGGAAAGCAGGCTCCTAGACAAAAAAATGGAAAAGGAAAATGCCACTTTGAAGTTGGCTGCCTGAGACTCAACAAAAGTGTTGGATCTGAAGTTAAAAGAAATTAGCAAATTGAAGAATATAACTTATACTTAGATAGATACAATTACTTTCAAGAATAATCATATTAGGATTCTTGAAAGTAGACACCAAAAGGAAAGGGAGCTGGTCGCCAAGTTCTCAAAACCTAGTTCAGTATTACCTTTGATAGATTCCTTCTTTTCCCAAAAGGGTAAGAAGGGTTTATGTTTCAAAGGAAGAACAAGGGCTGCCTATTCCAACAGGAAAGGCAAAGATCCAGCTCAAGCACTTGCTTCCAAGCCTCCAATTTCTTTAAAAAAGTTGGATCAACCTTCTAACATATATGACTATGATAGTATCAATGGTCACTATGAGCAAGGCATTAGAAATAACAAAGGTGTTAGTGCCTATTGGGCAGTCCATGAGAAAACTAAATTGGCCCATAATAGACCATTTGTGTTTGGTGTACATGCCCCAACACTCAAGGACAAGGTATCAGCTGACTCAAAAAGTCTACCAGTCTATCACCAAGCTAAGGGAAAATTGTTAGCAAAGTAGACTTAGGAATATCTGAAGCTATCAGAAGTATTCATTTTGAAAAGAAGGCAGCTGCAGATAGGGTTCAAGATATCCCAAGTACTTCTACTGCTAGACAAGTACCTAAGCATGCTCTGGCTGAAAGACTTAAGAAAGGAGCTGATGTACCAGCTGATATAAAAGCTGAGAATAATATTACTATTAAGCCAGGTCTTAAAAGAAGGTACAATGTGCATAAGTGTTTGTGTTGTGGCAATGTGGGCCACTATGCCATTGATTGTTGGCACAATAAAAGTGTTCAGAGAAGTAATAGTAGTCTAACTGTTAGAAGAATTGATGGTAGACATGTTCAGGTAAGATCTAACTTGCACCTAGGACCCAATAAAATTTGGGGTCCTATGGTTAGATAAAATATTTATTGTAGGATAGTTCAAGTGGCCATACCCCTACATGGTATTTGGATAGTGGATGTTCCAGACACATGACTAGAACAATAAGCACGTTAAAGGAATTCACTCCTTTTGAGAATGGTCCCAAAGTTGTCTTTGGGGGCTCAGAAAAAGGGGTAACTAAAGGTTTGGGTAAGATAACAAATGGCATAGTAACTATCACACAAGTAGCTTATGTGAAAGGTTTGAAACATTACCTTATAAGCATAAGTCAACTTTGTGATCTAGGCTATGCCATTTTCTTCCTCAAGGATGAGTGTCAAATTAGAAGGTTAATTGACCAAAAGGTTATATTGACTGGCACTAGGAGAGGAAATATTTATTGTCTAGACTTTGAGTGTGAGAGTAAGTAAACTCCTATATGCCTAGTTGCAGATGAGACAGTCACTCATTATGTCAAATGGCACAAGAGGCTAGCTCACCTGAATGACAAGACCATAGGTAGACTCTCTAGTGAAGAGTTGGTAAGGAATGGACCTGTAGTTAAGTGCATTAAGGAGGGAATTTGCTCAGCTTGTCAAAAGGGCAAGCAGACCAGGTCTTCCTTCCATAGTCTTGATACCAAAGACTCAGTGAGTTATTTATACCTCCTGCATATGGATCTATTTGTTCCTATGCCAGTTCATAGTCTTGGTAGGAAAGTCTATACTCTTGTGGTGGTTTATGATTTTTCCAGGTTTGCTTGGGTATTCTTTCTAAGGAAAAAAATCTGAAACACATATATCTTCTAGACTTTTGTCAAGCAAATTCAGAATGAACTTAATAGTTCTGCTGTCAAAATAAGAAGTGATCATGGAACTGAGTTTTAGTCTGAATGCATGACAAAGTTCTGTGAAGAGCTTGGGATTCATCAAGAATTCTCCTCACCAAGAACTCCACAGTAAAATGGAATTGCTGAAAGGAAAAATAGAACTCTAATTGAGGCAGGTAGGACCTTGTTAAATGACACTTCCCTCCCAGAATATTCTTGGGCAGAGGTAGAAAATACTGCTTGTCATGTTCTTAATAGAGCTCCATCACCAAAAGCCACAAAAAGACTCCCTATGAGATTCTAAAAGGCAAAAAACCAAATTTATCCTATTTTAGGATTTTTGGTAGCAAGTGTAACATCCCATTTCTAGCTAGACCCCTAGGAGTGGTTTTGTCATGACTAGGTCATGACAAAACCCTAAGAAGCCCAAGAAGACCAAGTGAGCTTTGGCATGAAGGTGGAGATCACCATGGTCTGCAAATAGTAGAATTCTAAATACTAGTTTAGGATGACTATAGGGCGTCACCATGACTCCATGACCCCACCACATTATCTCTAAACTATTGGAAGGTCCATTAGAGCCCTAAGGGTCCATTGAAATCAACCCAATGTGGTCAAATTGACGTAAGACCACCATAGGCCTAAATTGGATAAGGTGCCCTAACTAAGGGAAATGGGCCTCTAATGTGCCCAACCAACCCTACCTAAGTCTTCCTGGACCTTAAGTGAGGTCAATGGGTCACCAAGGACCCATTGGGGTCAACCCAAGTGGCTAAGTTGACCCAAGTCAATTCTAGCCCCAAAGTGGTCAAAGTGCCCTTACTAAGGGTCAAGTGACCCCCAAGATGCCCAACCAAACCTACCCAAGACTTTCTAGACTTTAGGGGAGGCCAATTGGTCACCAAGGACCCATTTGGGTCAACACAAATTGTCAAGTTGACCTAGGACAACTGGTGGCCCCAGAACAGAGACCGACTGTGGGTGGTTCGAAATGGTCAGATTCCGCGGGCCGAGTTAGAAGATCGAGTTTTCTAACGAGAGGAGGAAAGTGCACCTATCGCGTAGTACTCGGTATTCGGGAGAATACCGAGGTCGTATTGTTCTCGGGGGCGTGTTGATTATATTTACTCTTCCAGGTAGACTATTATCTTACTACCAGTAAGGAGGGATTTTTAGTTTAATTAAAATTGAAAGAACGAGAGCAGAATTTTACTAAGTTAGTTCGATGACGGGTTAACGCTCGACATCGAATCGGATTAAGACTAAAATAATTCTTAACAATTATTGAACTTTGTTTTAAATTAATAAAAGGCACTTGGCCGTGGAGGTTCCATAAATATGAGCGCCCTTATCTCTAGGAATATTGCTCACCTGAACATTAAGACTATTCGACCGATCATTAGACCGACAAAGGATTCCTCTTAATGCCCGCTTTACGCTAAGAACCCCGCTATTGGGTTGGGAACCCAATTCGGTAGAACTACGCTCGTCCTCTTTCGAGGGTATGTACGCAATTCTATTTACCCAAGGGGGATCGGTCCATACGTGCAGCCTCTCGGCGTTGCGTATGGATAACGGAAATAGAGCCAACACATCGATTATGTGGTCCTATGCGTCGTTAACCCGGGGCAAACCTTAAGTCCATAAATTAAAATAAAAATAGAGTTCTTTAATTATTTCAAATCATTTTATATGTCCCAATGCTCTTTGATGCCGAAGGCTAATAGAGATTAGCCATGATCGGTATGGGGACGGCTTTATGATTTTTAGTGAAACGTGAGTTTTAAATTAAGTACTAAACAATTATAAGAGAAAACACAAAAAAACAGGATATTTAGATAAATTGAAGGCTAATTGATGTAGGCACTCACGTACACTTCAAAACCATAAAGAAATTAAATAAAGCAAGTCCTACTCAAATGAGTAGGCGGGAAATAAATGCAAGTACAAGTCCTACTCAAAACTGAGTAGGCGGTAAATGACAAGTCCTACTCAAAACTGAGTAGACAGTAAATTAAAGCGATGCGCCATTTAACTCTTAACGAGTAGGCGGAAATAAATGCATAAATAAAAAGGAACTAAGTTACAAAAAAAAATGAAAATTACAAGTCCCACTCAAATGAGTGGGCGGAAAATTAAAGCAGAGCGTCGTTTAACTCTTAATGAGTAGGCGAAAATAAATGCACACACGCACACACTCTACATAATTGAAGAAAGCATAAAAGAAAGCATGAAAAGTTAGTCTCAAAAACTCACACACTCTACATAAATGAATAAAGCAATAAAATTGCGAGTCCCGGCTCAAATGAGTGGGTGGGAGAATGAAAGCAATAAAACTATCCTCTTACACTCACACACACTAACATGAAATTAAAAGAGCATAATGAAAATCTACCCTCATACACTCACACACACATAAAAATAACACAAAATGAAAGTTACCTAAAAGTTAAAACTATAATTTTTCCACCCTTAGAACTTGCCAAAAACAATTAAAAAGATGAAATAAAAATTGTTTGAACACTTGGAATTGAACATAAAGCAAGCATACAAGTTCTCTAAAAATTAAAATGATATCTTTTCTACACGTAGGATTTTACAAAAGTGATAAAAAAGTCGTAAAAAGATGAAAAGAACAAGAAAGGGTTTTACATTCCTAAAAAAAACTAAGTTAAAGGAAATCAAAATCATTTTTTAACCCCTTTTGTAAAACCTAAGAGTAGAGATAGAAAACCTAAAACCTAAAGCATAAAAAATAAAATCAAGTCTAACCTAACATACTTGCAAAATGAAAATAACAAAAATGAAAACATCACTTATAAACTCACACACACTTTCATAAAGATGAAAAACAAAGATGAACATAAGGATAAAAAGGAGAAAGAGAGTGAGCCAACCAAATTCATTTTCATTCCATGTAGAAAGAGAAAAAAACAACATTTTATTTATGATAAAAAAGGCTATTACAAACTATTACAAAGAAAAAGGAAAAGCTAAAACAAACATAAGAAGGGAGAGAGAGAAAGTCTCCTTACATGAAGATGAAAGTGCACCAAGGGCAGCCCACAAAAGACAGTAAAATTGGCTCAAAAAAGTGAACCCTTGGCCCTCACCGAATTTTTTTATTTATAGACAAAAAGTTTGGGTTTGACACGCCCTAGTCACGGGCGTGACAGGGGGCGTGTCGGTCAGTTGCATTTTTGACTTTGTAAACTCGGCGAGCTGGCATAATTCTGGAAGGTCGGGGAGTGACAATTGGCGGTCACGGGCGTGACAGGTATGGTCACGGGCGTGACAGGCATGGTCACGGGCGTGACAGAGGGCATGTCGAGCATTGGTCGACAAGCTTCGAGCGCTGATCGACGATCTGGAAGCTTCTGGAAGTGACACGTGGCGGTCACGGGCATGACAGACGGCGGTCACAGGCGTGACGGGGGGAGTGACTTGGACGGTTGGAAGCTCGATGTCGGCAGCGTTGACAGTTGACGAAGCGTTGAGTGTCGACATCGAACACGGGCGTGTCGAGTCTTGGATACGGGCGTGACACGATGGCGTTGAGTGTTGAATAGTAAAATCGTTGACTGTCGACTGGCTGATGGCATTGATTACCTGTCACGGGCGTGTCGGGCATGGTCACGGGCGTGACAGGTCAAATTTTGACTTTTTCTGAAATTTTTCAGAAAAAAAAAAAGATGAGTTAAAATTATTTTTTTACAAAAAGAAGCATATTTATTAAACAAAGCAAACAAAAAAGGTAAAAATAAAGTAAAACGACTTAATAAAAATACTATAAAAATAGGTATATTTACAACTCATCAAATACCCCCATACTTAAGCTTTTGCTATTCCAGAGCAAAAGTTTGAGGTGAATTTATAAGGAATAATAAAGAACTCTAAGTTCTGCTACCGCTTGAACTAATTATCAGAGAGATCTGAATAAATATACGGGGTATAAGAGTTAAGTCCTAAAATTATGTAGATGATTTAAACAGGGCAAAAGTTTTGGCCAAAAGACTTCTTGATGTAATCAAATAGAAAACAATATTTGTATTGGTTAGATTAATAGAAAATAGTTTGGAATTATATGAACTTTCGCTTATAGGAGTTTTACCGGAAATAGTGTAATTTACGAATTATGCTCTCAAAAAGATTTTTGAATTAATTCTAGAGTCATTAAATTGGCTAAGGGGGGTTTGATGTTGGTTTATGAAGATGCTTGGATTTTGAGGCGAGGTAATTTTTTCTCGAACCTCCAATTTTTTTTGATTTGGATGTTAAAGGAAAATGAAATCTTATTTTCCTTAACATGAAAAAAAATTTCTTCTTCATAATAAGAATTAACCCAATGTATATGTATAGGAGTAATGAATTTTATCCTCTTACTCCATAACAAATAATCTTTTAAATTATTGGGTACCTATGTTTACGGAACAAAATCTTATTCCCATTGACATAAGATCTTTTTATTTGGGGGGGGGGGATTTTATCATACCGAGTAGGTAATGATAGGTAAGGGGAGAAAAGAGAACTAGATTTTTAATTACAAATTTTTTGAGAGCAACCTTTATAAATTGTACGTTCCAATTTTTCAGAAAGCTAAAAATAAGCATAATTAAATTCTATAGTCCTTATTTTCTAACATAGTACACGTGCTCCTATCTATGAAAAATTAGAAGTAGTGCCTAAAGCGATGCCCCCTATTTTTAACAAAGTATAATAAATTACTTAAATCTTAACCCCGGCTATTTAGATTTTTCAATCTATAATTAACAAACGAATAGTGAACAAAGAATTGATCAAATTCGCATATAAATAAACTCAAAACAAAAGTTTTGGATAGCAAGAAACTTAAGAATGATATATTTGATTTATTTGTTTCATAAATTATATTGTTTTTTTTTTGAATTTTTGAAGTTATTATCTTTTTTTATTATTTTTGTATTTATTTCTTTAATATATACATACTAAAGAAAGAAAAATGCGAAAATAAATTTTTTTGGATTTCTTACTTTTGCGAATTTTTTTGTATTTTTAAGTTGTGAAAAAAAAAGTTTTTTTTGTATTTTTAAGAAAATTTTCATTCCATTTACAAAAATTTAGGAGAAAAAGAGAAGTTATTTACAAGGATGAAAGAGAAAAAAGGGAGAGGGGAAAGAGGAAAAATATTTACAAAAAATATTTACAAAAAATATTTACAAAAATATTGACAAAAAATATTTACAAAAATATTTACAAAAATATAAACTAGGTTGTCGCGAGCTGACTCGTTATATGGATGGCTCGATGAGCCGGATCTCGCGGACCGAGTTAAAAAAAGTCAAAGTTTCAAAAATAAAACTTCAAAAAAAAATTTTATTTTTTATTTTTGTGTTTTATACATATATATTTTTTTTTTGAAATTTTGTTCTTCTAAATTTTTTTTTGAAGTTTATTTTTAATATATTTTTTTTTTGTTTTTTTTAAATGAAATATGGAAAATAAAGGTGCAGAAAAAGAAAGTACGAAAATACGAAAACACCCCCACACTTAGTTCCAACATTGTCCCCAATATTGTATGCTAAGTATGAGGAACAAAATAGCAGCTATATGTACAAAAAAAAGAGGGGGCAAAAAACGTCCCTGATCCGCGCTCGGGAAAGCCCATTAGAAACCCTGCAGTTATTTAGAAAAATAGAAAACATGATAGATAAAGACGTAAAAAAATTAGCGTGGGGTGCCTCCCAGGAGCGCTTTGTTTATAGTCACGTAGCTTGACTATATTGGCGGGTTTATAAGTCGAGGAGGGATATGGTTTCTCTATACTCAATCACTAGGTCGCCCGCTATGTAAGTCTTTAACTGATGACCGTTAACTTTAAACGATCCTTTTACTGGGTGGGAGACGAGTATAGTCCCATATGGAAAAACTTCTTCAACAAAGAAGGGACCAGACCAACGGGATTTGAGTTTGTCAAGAAAAAGTTTAAGATGAGAATTATAAAGGACTAGATCGCCCGGAGAAAAAATTTTGGGGGTTTTAATTTTTCGATCGTGATATAACTTAGAACGCTCCTTATAGAACTTATTGCTCTCGTAAGCGTTCGCACGCCATTCATCGAGCTCGTTTAGTTGCAGTTTTCTATTCTGAGCGACTAAGTTAGCGTCGAGATTTAAAAGTTTTAATGCCCAAAGTGCGCGGTGCTCCAGTTCTACGGGTAAATGGCACGCTTTGCCAAAGACAAATCGAAACGGAGTAAAACCGGTAGCGGTTTTGTAAGCCGTACGATACGCCCATAACGCGTCGTCAAGCTTAACGGATGAATCTTTCCTATTAAGTGAAACGGTTTTTTCTAATATGCGTTTTATCTCTCGGTTTACTACCTCAACTTGGCCACTTGTTTGCGGGTGGTACGGGGTGGCAAGTTTGTGCGTGACTCCGTATTTAGCTAATGTCTTAGCCATTAAAGTGTTACAGAAATGCATTCCCCTATCACTAACAATAGCGCAAGGCGTGCCTAAGCGAGAAAATTATTTTTTTAGAAATGTAACGACGACTCGCGCATCGTTGGTGGGGAGAGCTTGCGCTTCCGCCCACCTTGATACGTAGTCGACCGCCACTAAAAAATACATATTTTTATAAGAAGGAGGTAGGGGGCCTACAAAATCTATGCCCCACAAATCGAAGACTTCGCACTCTAAAAACATATTTTGAAGCATCTCGTCTCGACGTGAGATGTTACCCGACCGCTGACAGCTATTGTAACGCCCCCAATTTTTTCGGCAATTATTTATATTCTCGTTTGGCGTTACGTTGGCGCATTTCCGGCTCGTGCCGTTGTTAGAGTACCTCGTTAGGTGTTCTTAGAGGTTATAGCCTATTGTATGGTTTCCCCAGCTAGCCGGCGTCTGTTTTGGAGGCCCGGCTGAGCCTCTTAGGGAATCCTTGTGCTTTGGCTTCGAGCAAGGTTAGCTCGAGTGTGTGATCGTTGGAAGTTGTTTCTGACTTCGCCGTTGTTTTCGTAGCCTGAGTATTTGGCTACGGTGCGAGTTTGATCGAAATCCGAGAACGTTAATTTTCACGTCGTTCAGACGGTCGCTTGTTAGCGAGTCGTCTCCTTATGCGAGCGTTTATATTTGGTTGTTGCATTTATTTTGGCATAACGCATGTTTTGGGCATGCCGGTGCATAAATGCGCACGCGCTCGTGAGTGCAAAGGCCTTTTAGTAGAGTTCGAAAGCGTGTCTAGTTATGCGTTAACTTATGCGTGAGTTAGTGCGAATGTGTATTAGGGTGGGTGTATTAATATTTTTATAAGTATAATACATTATATTATACTTTATATTATAAGTATAATACATTATATTATAAGTATAATACATTTTTTTATAAGAGTATAATACATTATATTGTATAATAGGTTAGAGTATAATACATTATAATAGGTATATTAGAGTTAGGGCTGCCTTTCCCCCCCCCCCCCATTCAGCCGCCCGGCTTAAAAAAAAGGCCGAGACTGCTCCTGTTCGCGGAAGATAAGAGACGGACGCCGACCGCTGCTCCGACCGCCGATCCCCCGCCCAGATCCGCTTGAAATCCATGTTTGAGGCCGGATCCGTGCTCCTCTAGCCACAATCTTTATTCTGAGGTAAACCTCATGTGTTTTCACCCATGTTTTTGTCTGATCAGTAGGTTAGGTCTTCCCGTTTTTTTTGGTTGTTGATGGCGTTGTTCTTCCCGATCTTTTGTCCAGGGATCTTGTTGTGTTTTTTGCGATTTTTCCGGTCGTTCGGGGGAGGTGCTGCCGAAATTTTTTTGGTTGCCGGTGGGTTGAGAAGAGGAGGGTTAGCTGATTCGTCCTAGAGCTAGGCAAGTACTCACTTGCCATGACAATCTTTTTCTTTTCTCTTCAATAAATCCTTAGTGGTATGGATCGTTAAATTTGTAGTTGACTGGACTTGTTTGTGTGCTGATTTCATCCCTTGGGTATATGGATTTATGGTTCACATAGTTTTTTTTCTTTGTTAGGGATCTTTCCCGATAGGATATAATTGAATACCCTTGTTTCAAGCTTTGTTCATTTATGAGATATTTAGTGGTTGGCGGGCTTCTTTCGGTGTAAACCATTGTTGTGGTTTTGTTATAATTAGTTTCAAGATTTTTATTAGAGTTGCTCCATGGTGACTCTAAATTAGGATTGGTATCAAAACCACCCAATCCTCTTGTCACTTTCTTTCGTGTGTCAATCCTATCATTTGTAATTAGTGTCAAGCTCTTTGCTAATGTTTGATATCAAACCACCCAAGTAAATTGGTTATAGTTTGTATGAAGCTAAATGTTTATGGTTTGTAGCTAGTTGTCTATTAGGGATTTGTAGCAAGCTAATTGTATAAGTTTAGTTGAAAATCAAACTGCTTAGTGATATTTAATATCACATTATTGGTAAGCGTTTAGTATCATGCTACTTACATAAATTTAGTATCGTATCCCTTTCAATTTATTGGTGTCAAACCACTTGCTTGGACAAACTCGATGTTTAGTCTGGTTGTATACATATAAGGCTCGTAGGTGGGTTGCTTTAGACAAAATAGGGTTGTGTTTACTTCATTGTGGCTCGTGAAACCACCAGTAAGTATAGTTTTTCGAGTCACTTGGTGCTGGAGTAGGATGTGATTTAGGGGAGAGTTGGACCGATACCACCACCCCTATTTTCTTCTTGTCGTACTAAGACAATATGGATCATTTGGCTGAGTGGACTGATGCCACCACCACAACACCATGATGAGATTTAGGCATGAAAGACTTGGTTTGACTTGTGGTCACCAGTCTACGCCCTTGCTTTTGATTTTTGTCCATCTCCAGTACTAGGTGACTCTTTCTACTCTGGCTCTATGTTAGGGTTTTTATTTCTCCAGATGTGCTAAGCCTTTTGCAGAGATAGTTGAAGTTCGACTTCATTCGTGCGCCTGGTGCCCTCCCTTTTTACTTACCTTTATTGGGTATCAGTTTTTACCTGTTTTACTCACCTTCTTTTACCTGTACATGTTTTTACTTCACTATCACTTACTTCTGATCTGATTTTAATTCCTGTAAATATATTGTACCTTTGCTTTTCCTCTTGATAGTTGTTTTGCTGAGGTGTTCGTTTTTTTGAATACCTCAGGTACAGGTATTTAGCCGACTGTGCGGCTAGCTTGTTCTTGGAGATTTTCTAGCATTTCAGCTGCTACTGTGGTTCTCAGTTCCTCTTGTTTGGGAGGTAGTTTTCTTTGGAATTGTAGTATAGACATACCTACTCACCAGTGGGTTCGTGTCAGTTGTTGATGCCCACTGGTGGTTTCTCTTTTAGATACTTCGCACTTGCTTACACTGTTACTTTTACTCCTTTTGGATATATTAAACTTGCTCTTTGGATGATTTATGTTAGGATGCTAGTTATTTTTAAACCCTAAAAACACTATTAAGTATATACAACTCATGATCTGCATGTTTTACAAAACTCATACCCTACTTTAAAGACAATGTAAAAAGATCATTTTTCGTATATATATATATATAAATGTAATCTAGGGTCTTGCATAGTATAAGATGTCCCCTGGGGACACTAATGCGTTCTCTCTTAGGTTGCATAAATGTAAACAAAGTATTTTCCGCTACGTATACATATAATTTTGAAGTGTGGACTAGATGATCCACAGAGCCGACGGATACGGCCTTAAAAATATAACTAAATTTCCAATAATTTAACTTATGAATTTTCATAAAATAAAGTAGATAGTGTTCTGCCTGAGCGTCGATAGTTATCCCCTGCTCGACGTGGCATCACGACACGTGTTTTTTCTCAGACTCTGATAATTCTTTAATTTGCAGAAAATACGGGTTGTGACAGTTGGTATCAGAGGGAGGTTGCTTGACAACTTGTCGGGTAACCTTTCCTTGTAGGTATTAGATGTTTAGCATCATATCATACACACACCGATATATCATCAGCACGTCTTGGCTGAAGCACGAACACTACACTCATAGCATAACATGAAGTATATGGGGCATATTATGTAGTATGGGATGCATAATATGTGTTCGTATATGGATCCACCATAGGGGCAACATGTGAGGGTTATGTAGTATGGGGTGCATAACCTCACCACATGAATGCGGCTAGTACGTTTTCTTTTTTTTTCGTTGCATGGAAATGTTATGTAGTATGGGATGCATAACATTTTCATGTGTATGCCGCTCATAACATGCATTAGGACCTTTTTAGAATGTATAGCACAATCATGCATAGCATAACATTGCATAAGCACAATGTGCCAAGCTAAAGATTTGCAGGATGACATATGTACACACATGGTTTTGAGTCAAAAAGAATATAAATACATGCATTCATGGTCTAGGCACAAGAGTTAGTATGATGGTGGTAAACCATCTTAGGTTAAGCATGATATCATTTTTTTTGTAAAAATATATATATATATAACTCCAGAGCAAGTTGGCAGTTAAAGCAAGTACTTATGTAGGTTTGTCTATATCCTGATTATTTTGTCCTAGTAGTTGAACTAGGTTTCGATTATTGTTTTGTTTGCTCGTATAGCATGGCGCCTAAGCGTAGAGTGACGAGGTCGACTCCCCAATCTGAGGTCGAGTCATCAGGCGTGCAGAGAGAGACGGTGATTGTAGAACTGCGCCAGAGCATGAAGACCATGGCGGGTCAGGTAGTGGCGATGCAAGTGTAGTTGCAGGAATTGTTGGCTGCCACCTTAGGACGGCAGCCTACTGAGCCAGCCCCCCCCCCCCCCCCCCCCCCCCGCAGTGGTGGAAAATGAGAGCGAGATCAGCAAATTGAATAAGATTGCTTCTGGATTGTTTGCTGTTGAAGAGTGCAGAGTAAAAGGCTTCTTGGGTGGCCTCCCAAATGACATTCAGCAGTACTCTAATACTTACCAATTCGAGACTGATGTAAGGTCAGTGGAAATTGCTCTTAAAGTTGAGACTATGGGCCATGCTAAGGATAGAGACATGATGTTAAGGAATGATAAAAGGAAGACCGATGAAGGTAAGACCATCCATATATCCGGTGATGTTTCAAGGAAAAGGAGTAAGGAAATGTGTAGCTTCTGTGGCCAGTCAGGCCACCCCTTTGAAAGATGTTTTAAGCAAATGAAGGCTTAAAAGAAGGACCAAGTTCAGGAGGTTCAGAAGACCCCCAAAGGAGATCTGGTGTGTACATCGTGCAAGAAGAAGGGGCATGAGGTGACCCATTGTTGGGATAAGGGTAAGGTCTGCTTTCAATGTGGGCAAAAGGGGCATGTTAAGGCAAGGTGCCCACAATTTCAACCTAGGTTTCAGCCTGCCCCACCTCAAGTTTTACCTCAGGTGCAGTTCTTGGACAAAGGAAAGGGTAAGCTGATCGCGTCGATCGAGGAAGAAATTCAGTCTTCGACCCAAGTGATTTCAGGTTAGGTTATAACTTGTTTTATCTTCTTCCTGGTTTGTCGTTTATATGTTTAGTTGTGTACGTGATTTATATAGGGAATTTTAAGGTAAAGAACAGTTAGGTGCGTTTTCTTTTGGTTTTGTCGCTACCCACCCGTTTGGGTCTAGGGCCTTAGTAGAGTGTCACGGGTTGACCCTCTTTCGGATTGGTGACATGTTTTGTGTCAAGTTTTCCTTCTGATGATTCGGTGGTATTGGACCAAGTTGTTTAGTGATGTCCGAATCAATTGGGTGATTTTCTAATGGCTTTTGATTTAAAGGTGATAGACCGGGAAGTTTTTGATGTGATTTTGGGCATGTATGGGTCATCTAGGCATGACGCTATTATCCGGTGCAAAATTTAGCGCTTGAACCTCAGGATGTGTGATAGGTCTTCTGCGGTTTGTGCTTGGAAGCCATTAGCTTCGGGATGTTTGTTTGTTTGGGTTCCGTTTTTTTGAAACCGGTGTTCGTTGTCGCGCTTAGAGGAGATTCCCTTGGTGCGCGAGTGTTCAGATGTCGTCCTAGTTAATTTTCCTCTTGTGTGAGGCGTAGAGTTCGTCCTAAATCTGGACCTTTTGTGGTTGTGTTTTTAGGTGACGTTTTTGGGTATTCTATAGTGTTGTAAAACATGCCCATCCTTGTCCTTAGTGTTTCCTACCTTGATGAACCTCAGGATGTGTGTTAGGTTGAGCAGGTTTTCGTTTTTGGTTATGTCGTATGGTTTGTCAAGTGTACCCTCAGCCTTTGTGGATTTGATGAACCGTATGTACAAGGACTTCCTGGATAAATTCGTGGTCGCGTTCATCGACGATGTTTTGATTTATTCCCGCGATGCTGTGGGGCGTGACTGGCATCTGCGTTTGGTTATATCTGCTTTGTAGGACCATAAGCTATTCGCCAAATTTAGTAAATGCAAGTTTGGTTACCTCGGGTTTCTTTCTAGGTCATGTGGTTAGCAAGGACAGGATTTATGTCAACCCAGATTAGATTGTTGCTATTATAGAATTAGATTTCAGCCGATCCAGAGAAAAATAGCTATGGTTATGGAATGGGCTAGGATTTCAATCGAGGCATGAGAATGCAGTTTTGTTTGGAGAAATAAGCGCGAGGAAGCTTTTCAAGAATTAAAGATTTGAGCATGCACTCCTCCGGTTTTGATATTCCCCACGAAAGGCTTAGATTATACCATTATATGAACACATATCATGTGGGGCTTGGTTGCGTTTGATGAAGAAGGGAAAAGTAGTTGTGTATGGGCCAAGGCAACGGAAGATTCATGAAAGGAACTACCCTACGCAGGATCTAGAGTTCGTAGCTGGGAATTTTGAGCTAAGGTCGTGGAGACACCTGTTGTAAGACACGCAATGCAAGAATTACACTACTCATACGGGTTGAAGTATGTCTTCACTCAGAAAGTTATTAGCGGGAATGGTTAGGGTGTGTCGTTGATTTTCAGGTTAAGATTTGATACTATCCGGGCAAGCTAACGTAGTAGCCGACGCCCAAAGTAGAAAGACCTGGAAATTTTCAGATCTCGCCTCTAAATTTGTTGATAGAAGAATTTCTTTTAATGGGCATTTTAGTGAGAAGTTGTGCCACGCCAAGTAGTGGGTGGGGATCTAGCCTTCATGGACTTCTTTTACAAGGTTTCATCAAAAGGACGATCCTGATTTACTGCACCTTTGTAATAGAACGGAGGAGGGGAATTTACCGCTACAAAAAAATTTGTATCCCCAATATCGAAAGTATACGAGTTGAATTGTGTAGTGAGGCGCATGGTGTCAGTGTTGCCTACCACCCATGTCCTAACTAATATGTATTAGGACTTGAAGCAGATTGCTTTGTGTTTGTTTCTGAGTGTTCCACCTTCTAGCATGTTAAGGCCGATCATGGAAGGCCTGGTGGCAAGTTGACTCCATTGGAGATCCCGACTTGAAAGGGGGAGAGCATCTCGATGGATTTTATTTCATGCTTGCCGAGATCTCCGAGAGAATTTTATTCAGTCTTGGCTATGGTTGTCAGATTAGCGAAGTGTGTTCACTTCATACCTTAATGAGATAGATTACCCCTTGAAGAAGATAGTTAAGCTGTATATGAATAAAGTCATCCGATTGCTTGGAGTTCCTTTAAGCAACATATCAGACCGAGAATCCAGGTTTACGTCTCGCTTCTGGAAGAGTTTGCAAGAAGGTTTCGGTACTGGTTTGAGATATTCTACCACATATCATCCGCAGAAAAATGGTCAGGCGGAGCGAGTTAACCCAATCGTGGAGGATATAATCAGATGTTGTATTTTTGACCACGGAGGAGCGTGAGATGAGCGTTTGAGGCTGATGGAATATGCGTGCTATAACAATTATCAAGAAAGCCTGCAAATGGCTCCTTTTGAGCTCTACATGGGAGGCGCTGCAGGAATCCCCTGTCTTGGGCCGAGGTTGGTGAGAGGTCATTGTTGGGCCCGGATGCCCTTGAAGAAATGGATGTTGCTGCGAGGCTTATTCGAGAGAAGCTCCAGATAGCCCAGGAGCGATATGAGAAGAACGCCAACCGGCGTAGATCTGAAATTGTATTTGCTGTGGGAGACTTGGTATTTATTAAAGTTTCCCCGATGATTGAAATCAAGAGGTTTTGTAAGAATCGGAAGTTGGACCCAAGGTATGTGGGGCCATTTATAATCGTTGAGCGAATTGGTGTGGCAGCTTATAGGCTGGATTTGCCCGCGCACTTTCCTGGCGTGCGCAATGTTTTTCACCTCAGTCAACTACGGAAGTGTGTGCTAAACGATATGCAAGTTTTGGATTTTGTGTCTCAGTTAGAGCCGAATCTTTCTTATGTTGAGACGCCTGTCCGCATTTTTTGATACTCAAGATTAGGAGTTGCGCAGAAAGTCAATCATGATGGTCAAAGTTTTGTGGAGGAATCAGGCCATGGAAGCGCGACTTGGGAATGAGAGTAGGCTATGAGGGAGGCTCACCCTCATCTGTTTCCCTGATTGTGCTCGGTATGTTTGGTATTCTTTTTGCTAACTCTTGGTTAGTTCTATTCTTTTCCTCCTATGATAGAAGTTGTGAGCGTAAAGTTTCGGGATGAAACTTTCTTTTAGGGGGAGTGACTGTAACGCCCCCAATTTTTTCGGCAATTATTTAAATTCTCGTTTGGCGTTACGTTGGCGCATTTCCGGCTCGTGTAGCTGTTAGAGTACCTCGTAAGGTGTTCTTAGAGGTTATAGCCTGTTGTATGGTTTCCCCAGCTAGCCGGCGTCTATTTTGGAGGCCCGGCTGAGCCTCTTAGGGAATCCTTGTGCTTTGGATTCGAGCGAGGATAGCTCGAGTGTGTGATCGTCGGAAGTTGTTTCTGACTTCGCTGTTGTTTTCGTAGCCCGAGTATTTGGCTATGGTGCGAGTTTGATCGAAATCCGAGAATGTTAATTTTCGCGTCGTTCAGACGGTCGCTTGTTAGCGAGTCGTCTCCTTATGCGAGCGTTTATATTTGGTTGTGCATTTTTTTTCGCATAACGCGTGTTTTGGGCGTGCCGGTGCGTAAATGCGCACGCGCTCGTGCGTGCGAAGGCCTTTTAGTAGAGTTCGGGTGCGTGTCTAGTTATGCGTTAACTTATGCGTGAGTTAGTGCGAATGTGTATTAGGGTGGGTGTATTAATATTTTTATAAGTATAATACATTATATTATACTTTATATTATAAGTATAATACATTATATTATAAGTATAATACATTTTTTTATAAGAGTATAATACATTATATTGTATAATAGGTTAGAGTATAATACATTATAATAGGTATATTAGAGTTAGGGCTGCCTTTCCCCCCCCCCCATTCAGCCGCCCGGCTTAAAAAAAAGAGGCCGAGACTGCTCCTGTTCGCGGAAGAGAAGAGATGGACGCCGACCGCTGCTCCGACTGCCGATCCCCCGCCCAGATCTGCTTGAAATCCATGTTTGAGGCCGGATCCGTGCTCCTCTAGCCGCGATCTTCATTCCGAGGTAAACCTCGTGTGTTTTCACCCATGTTTTTGTCCGATCAGTAGGTTAAGTCTTCCCGTTTTTTTTTTCGTTGTTGATGGCGTTGTTCTTCCCGATCTTTTGTCCAGGGATCTTGTTGTGTTCTTTGCGATTTTTCCGGTCGTTCGGGGGAGGTGCTGCCGAAATTTTTTTGGTTGCCGGTGGGTTGAGAAGAGGAGGATTAGCTGATTCCTCCTAGAGCAAGGCAAGTACTTACTTGCCATGACAATCTTTTTCTTTTCTCTTCAATAAATCCTTAGTGGTATGGATCGTTCCATTTTTGGTTGACTGGACTTGTTTGTGTGCTGATTTCATCCCTTGGGTATATGGATTTATGGTTCACATAGTTTTTTTTTCTTTGCTAGGGATCTTTCCCGATAGGATATAATCTGAATACCCTTGTTTCAAGCTTTGTTCATTCATGAGATATTTAGTGGTTGGCGGGCTTCTTTTGGTGTAAACCATTGTTGTGGTTTTGTTATAATTAGTTTCAAGAGTTTTATTAGAGTTGCTCCATGGTGACTCTAAATTAGGATTGGTATCAAAACCACCCAATCCTCTTGTCACTTTCTTTCGTGTGTCAATCCTATCGTTTGTAATTAGTGTCAAGCTCTTTGCTAATGTTTGATATCAAACCACCCAAGTAAATTGGTTATAGTTTGTATGAAGCTAAATGTTTATGGTTTATAGCTAGTTATCTATTAGGGATTTGTAGCAAGCTAATTGTATAAGTTTAGTTGAAAATCAAGCTGCTTAGTGATATTTAATATCACATTATTGGTAAGCGTTTAGTATCATGCTACTTACATAAATTTAGTATCGTATCCCTTTCAATTTATTGGTGTCAAACCACTTGCTTGGACAAACTCGATGTTTAGTCTGGTTGTATACATATAAGGCTCGTAGGTGGGTTGCTTTAGACAAAATAGGGTTGTGTTTACTTCATTATGGCTCGTGAAACAACCAGTAAGTGTAGTTTTTCGAGTCACTTGGTGCTGGAGTAGGATGTGATTTAGGGGAGAGTTGGACCGATGCCGCCACCCCTATTTTCTTCTTGTCGTACTAAGACAATATGGATCGTTTGGCTGAGTGGACTGATGCCACCACCACAACACCATGATGAGATTTAGGCCTGAAAGACTTGGTTTGACATGTGGTCACCAGTCTAGGCCTTTGCTTTTGATTTTTGTCCATCTCCAGTACTAGGTGACTCTTTCTGCTCTGGCTCTATGTTAGGGTTTTTATTTCTCCAGATGTGCTAAGCCTTTTGCAGAGATAGTTGAAGTTTGACTTCATTCGTGCGCCTGGTAAACTCCCTTTTTACTTAACTTTGTTGGGTATCAGTTTTTACCTGTTTTACTCACCTTCTTTTACCTGTACATGTTTTTACTTCACTGTCACTTACTTCTGATCTGATTTTAATTCATGTAAATATATTGTACATTTGCTTTTCCTCTTGATAGTTGTTTTGCTGAGGTGTTCGTTTTTTTGAATATCTCAGGTACAGGTATTTAGCCGACTGTGTGGCTAGCTTGTTCCTGGAGATTTTCTAGCATTTCAGCTGCTACTGTGGTTCTCAGTTCCTCTGGTTTGGGAGGTAGTTTTCTTTAGAATTGTAGTATAGACATACCTACTCACCAGTGGGTTCGTGTCAGTTGTTGACGCCCACTGGTGGTTTCTCTTTTAAATACTTCGCACTTGCTTACACTGTTAGTTTTACTCCTTTTGGATATATTAAAATTGCTCTTTGGATGATTTATGTTAGGATGCTAGTTATTTTTAAACCCTAAAAACACTATTAAGTATATACAACTCATGATCTGCATGTTTTACAAAACTCATACACTACTTTCAAGGCAACGTAAAAAGATCATTTTTCTTATATATATATATATAAATGTAATCTTTCTCTCTTAGGTTGCATAAATGTAAATAAAATATTTTCCGCTACGTATATGTATAATTTTGAAGTGTGGACTAGATGATCCACAGAGCCGAGGGATACGGCCTTAAAAATATAACTAAATTTCCAATAATTTAACTTATGAATTTTCATAAAATAAAGTAGATAGTGTTCTGCCTGAGCGTCGACAGTTATCCCCTGCTCGACGTGGCATCACGACGCGTGTTTTTTCTCAGACTCTGATAATTCTTTAATTTTGAGAAAAAGCGGGTTGTGACAGCTATCGCATGCACGCACAAAATTGTGCGCGTCTTTGAAGAGAGTGGGCCAAAAGTAGTCCGCCTCTAGCACCTTCCTAGCGGTCCGGTTGGCTTGATAGTGCCCCCCGGCTGGACCCTCGTGGCAGTGCCTCAATATTTGCGTACACTCCACACCCGCGACGCATCTTCGAACTGCTTGGTCCACGCAGATACGGAAAAGAAATGGGTCCTCCCAAAAGAAATTTCTCAAGTGGGAAAAGAATTTCTTCTTTTGATGACTCGAAAATTCTTTTGGAATTACCTGCGCGACTAAGTAGTTCGCAAAATCTGTGAACCAAGGCGAAGAAGACGAAGACGAATGAAGGGCAAGAAGGCGTTCCTCGGGGAATCTGTCATTTATTTCAGATTCGACGAGCGCTTCCGCACTCGGATTTTCTAAACGGGAGAGGTGGTCTGCCACTAGATTTTCCGCGCCCTTCTTATCCTGGATCTCCAAGTCAAATTCTTGAAGGAGGAGAATCCATCGAAGAAGGCAGGGTTTCGCGTCGGTTTTGGCTAGTAAATACTTAAGGGCGGAGTGATCGGTAAAAACGATAACTTTAGATAGCGTTAAATACGAGCGAAACATATCGAAGGAGAAAACGACGGCTAAGAGTTTCTTTTCTGTCGTCATGTAATTCACTTATGCGGAAGTGAGCGTCTTGCTAGCGTAATAAATAGGATGGAAATGTTTTTCTACGCGTTGGCCAAGAACGATGCCTAAGGCAATATCACTAGTGTCGCACATGATTTCGAATGGAAGGGACCAATTAGGGGCCACTAGAATTGGAGAATTGATAAGTTTTTGTTTTATAAAATTGAAGACAGACTCGCAATCGCTACTAAAGACAAAAGGTGATTCCTTTTCCAAGAGATGAGTAAGCGGCTTTGTTATTTTTGAAAAATCTTGAATGAAGCGCCTGTAAAAGCCCGCGTGGCCTAAGAAGCTCCTAATAAATTTTATGTTAGTCGGCTGAGGAAGCTTTTCTATGATTTCTACTCTGGCCTTATCGACCTCTATCCCCTTAATCGAAATCTTATGGCCGAGGACCAAACCTGTAACGCCCCCGATTTTTCTGCGATTATTTAATTCTTGTTTGGCGTTACGTTGACACGTTTTCTTTGTATATGCCATCTGTTGAGTGTGGGTCTTAACTCCTTAGAACTGGATGCCCTATTTTGTAGCCTATTGGCAAGATCTCCCTAGCAAGCCGAGTCGTTTTGGGTGACCCGGTGTGGCCTCTCGGGGGATGCTTGTGTTTTGGCTTCGGGAGGGTATAACTCGAGTTCTATTCGTCAAAAGTTAATTTCGACCTCACTGTTGTGTTCGTAGCATGGATATTTAGCTACGGTGCGAATTTCATCGAATTCCGAGGTAGTTCGGTTTTCGTGTCATTTTGGGTGTGCCATTAGTAAAATCTAATTTGAAACCCTCTTAATTTAAGTGAACCGGTGGCTTGGGAGACAGTTAAGCTGAACTGGCGTGTTAGACTTATTTTAAAGCCTTAATTAGAATACGCGGGCCCACTTCTCCTTCCTCCTTCTTCCCGAGATCAAAAGAAAACTGTTATTCCTTTTTCTCGGAAAGTAGAGGCGGAAGCGACGCTTAGCCCTAGCCTTCGGACGGTGATTTCGGGAGTGTTCGTGGACGAATTTCGATTTCTAAAGTGGCGTTGTCTTACTCTCGCTCAGTTCTACGTTTTGATGATAAGAGGTTTGTTTTTCGTGGAGTTTTAGGAGACTTGGATTTTCGGTTTCTTGTTCTTTTCCGCCATTAAAGTGCGGGTTTGCTTGTTAGCTGCTGCTCCTTCTAGTGCAGAACGAAGAGGAGGGAAAGCCGACCAATCTTCGCCGGAAATCGAGGCAAGTGGTATTCATGCCCTTGCCATTGTTGTTCTTTTGAATTCTTGAATATTTCCCGGTTAGCCTTAGGGTAGAAACCAAGCATGTTCTCTTTTAACTTGCTAAATTTAGGGCTTAGATTCTCCTATGAGCCCCCTCCTTATGCTGTTTGCTCAACCTGCTAGTTGTGTTCATAATTTAGACTCCAGATTTGTAGTTCTAGTTGGGTGCTTTAGCGTGTGGAGCCGAGAGAGAGACTGAGGAAGTTTGTTGTAGTAGGGCTCTGGTTAGAACCAGTCTTGGTAGACTCTCGGGTTTTGGTGTTGAGTGTGGTGCGCACACTCAAAGCCAAAAGCCGCCCGGACTTGGCGTTGAGTGTGGTGGACACACTCAAAGCCATAGTTTTGTTTGTTCTTTACGGCTGAGTGGTGGGGTATTTGAGTGAGAATTTTCGTCTAAGTCAAAAATCGACGTGAATCACCAAGTGATTCCCGCCGATTTCGACGTATAACGTCAGTGATTCCCACCGATCGGCGAGAATCATCCTTGATTCTTGCCGATTCGGCGAGAATCATTCTGGATTCCCGGCGATCGGCGAGAATCATCCTGGATTCTCGCCGATTCGGCGAGAATCATCCTGCATTCCCGCCGGTTCGGCGAGAATCAGTCGGCATTCCCACCGACCTCCTCTTGTTGGCGATGGTTTAGGGTTGTCCTGCGGGAATGAACTTTGGCATAGAGTGAGTTGACCTCCCTCAACGCCAAAGCTATTTTGGCGTTGAGGGAGGTGGACTCACTCAATGCCACTGTTGGGTTTTGTGGTTTTGCTAAAGGCGTTGAGGGAGTGGACCTCACTCAACGCCATAGCTGTTTTGGCATTGAGTGAGGTTAGCTAACTCAATGCCACTTCCTCTTTTGCTGAAGGCATTGTGGGAGTGGACCTCACTCAACGCCATAGCTGTTTTGGCGTTGAGTGAGGATAGCTCACTCAACGCCAGAGCTGTTCTTGCGGAGGGCATTGAGTGAGTGATTCTCACTCAATGCCATGGCTGTTCTAGCGCTGAGTGAGGCTAACTCACTCAACGCCAAGGTCTGGTTACGCGTTGAGTGGGTCCCACTCAACGCCAAGCCGTGTTGAGTGATTTCAACACTGTTTCCCTTACCTCGATTTTCGTTCCCGAGTGAATTCCTTGATTATATTTATAGTTTCTTTGTCGGCCATGTTTTTCTTTCCTAAAGGCCAAATCGTGGGTCGTGGTTAGTAGTGGTTATTTGAAGCTCTTCATGGGGGAGGTGTTGTGTAATTTAGCCAAGGCCACCCTTATTATTCTATCTTTCTCCAGGCATGAGCTGGGCAAGGGGGTGGAAGGTCCCTTGTGCTTTCACATGTAGACCCTTGATCTTGTTGGCTTGGAAATGGAGGTTGGGGGACTGAGTTCTCCTCTAACCCGGATCCATGTTATTTGTTTTTGCAACTACCATCTCCCACAGCTTTGGGTGTTAGGTGTTTCTTCCTTGGTAGATTGCAGCATTTTGGGCTCTTGGAAGCCTAGTAGACCCTGCAGGATGTAGTTTCTGGGCAGGGTATGCTATTTCCTCGCAAGTAGTGCATTCCTTGTTGTCTTGCCTTGGGGCAGTTGTGACTTTTACTGCTGTGTGTTTTCCTCTTTCTCTTACCCCCCCCCCCCCCCCGGTTGACACTTTCATGCAATTCTTTCTTGTTTTGCTTGCTGAGGTATTCTTTCTTCTTTCGAATGTCTCAGGTTCTAAGTAGTAGCCAGTTTGGTGGCTAGGTTGCGGTGGTGTTGCTTGTGGTCTCTTTGACCTTGGAGGTTCTGTTGCTTGTTTGTGAGGTAGTTTTTCTATACTTTTCTTACAGACATACATATTTGTCAGTGGATTCGTGTCAGGTTGTTGGCGCCCACTGGTAATTTTTACCTTTGTACTAGATATATTACTTTTGCTGCTACCATTTTCTAGAGATAGTCTACTTGCTGTGGGGAGGATTTATGCTAGGTTGCTAGTTATTTTGAAACTACAACTAATATTGTAAATATATTGCATGATCAGCATGATTTATAAAAGTAAATCACTATATTACAAGCAGCGTATAAAGATCGTTTTCCTATATATAATATAAATTAAATGTAGAGTCTTGCATAGCATAAGTGGTCCTCTTAGGGCTCTTATGCACTTCTTAGGATGTCAAACCTGAATAAAGTATTTTTCCGCAGTGCTTAAGTATAGTTTTTAACTGTGGACTAGGTGATCCACCGAGCCGAGGGATACAGCCTCTAAATATAACTGATTTTCAAATCATTAAACTCATGAATTTCTTTCATAAGTATAGTTGATGGTTTTGCCTGAGCGTCAGCAGTTATCCCCTGCTTGACGTAGCATCATGACATGTGTTTTCTCATACTCTGATAATTCTTTAAATCGGAGAAAATGTGGGTCGTGGCAGTTGGTATCAGAGGGAGGTTGCCTGACAAGTTAGTCGGGCAACCTTCCCTTTTGATTACATTAGTAGTTTAGCATCATGTCATTCACACACTGATATGTCATCAACATGTCTTGGCAAAAGCATGAACACTACACTCATAGCATAACATAAAGTATATGGGGCATATTATGTAGTATGGGATGCATAATATGTGTTCATATATGGATCCACCATAAGGGCAACATGTGAGGGTTATGTAGTATGGGATGCATAACCTCACCACATGGCTGCGACTAGCACGTTTTCTTTTTCGTTGCATGCGAATGTTATGTAGTATGGGATGCATAACATTTTCATAACTACGCCGCTCATAACATGCATTAGGGCTTTTTTAGAATGCATAGCTCAAACATGCATAGCATAACATTGCATAAGCACAACGTGCCAAGCTAAAGACTGGCAGGTTGACATATGTACACACATAAGTTTTCGAGTCAAAAATAATATGAAGTCATGCATTCCCGATCTAGGCACAAGAATTAGTATGGTGGTGGTTAACCATCCTAGGTTATGACATAACATCAATTTTTGTAAAAAGATAAACTCCCAAAGCAAGTTTAGCAGCTTTAAGTTCATACCTATATATGTATTGTCTGTACTTGTAGTTGGGTCTAGCCATTGTACTATGATCTAACTAGTGTTGCTATGGCTTTAGGATGGCGAGATGTCCTTCGACTAGATCGACTCCTCTGTCTGAGGGTGAGTCATCGGGAGCACAGAATGATGCTGTGATCGAAAGCTTGCGGCAGAGTAGCGATTCCTTGAGCAGGCAGTTGGTGGAGGTGCGAGCCCAGATCCAGTATTTGGTAGCAGTTGTGGCAGGACAGACTAAGGGAGTGCAAGGACCTGCAGGGGGGATTGTTGTTCCTCCCCATCCTGCACCCTTAAGACCTCCTGTGGTGGTGCCAGCAGAGATGGCCTTCATCTCGCAGTTTTAGAGGCTGAGCCCTCCCACTTATGACGGGAAGGCAGATTTCATGGTGATAGATGATTGGCTGATCTCCATGGAGGAGATGTTCTCGTACTCAGGGATTGTAGATGATCAGAGGGTGATGTTAGCTGCCTATCAGCTTAAAGGTTTGGCTAAGAATTGGTGGCTGAGAGAGAAGGAGAGCTTGGTAGCTGGATGCTCTAGGGAGGTGTTCAAGGAGATGCTGTTGAGGAAGTTCTTACCCTCGGTCGAGCGTGACCGCCTCATGAACGACTTCCTCCATCTGAATCAAAGGCAACTCATGGTGGGTGAGTATGAGATAGAGTTTAGCAAGTTGAGCCGTTTTGCTCCTGGATTGGTCAGCATTGAGGCTGATCGAGTTAAACGATTTCTCGATGGTTTGAAGAGCGAGGTGCAGCAGTTGACCAGTGCTTATGGGTTAGAGACTTATGCAAGAGTAGTGGAGGCTGCTCTCAAGGTGGAGGCTATTGAGACCGCGAAGACCGGAGGCCAGCAAATGAGGAAGGACATGAGGAAGTCTGTGGAGGAAAAGAAACCCCAGGTACCTGATGCAGCTCCGGGAAAGAAGAGCAAAGTGGTGTGCAGTTTCTGTGGCCGATCAGGCCACCCTGTCGAGAGATGTTTCAAGAGGGCAGCAGCTAAGGGGAAGGAGCAGGTTAATGCGATTCAGGGAGCTCCTAGGAGAGATGTCTCCTGTTCCATTTGCAAGCGACCCGGGCATGATGCTGCCCAGGGCTGGTCCAAGGATAAGGTCTGTTTTCAGTGTGGGCAGAAGGGACACATCAAGTCTAGGTGTCCTCAGGTCCAGCGTGCTCTTCCTGCAGTTCCTCTGCAGGCATTACCTCCACCTCAGCGTGTGGGCAAAGGAAAGGGAAAGCTGAACGTGATCTCTTCCGAGGAGGCTCAAGCTTCGACTCAGGTCATCTCAGGTTTGTTGTCTTTCCAGCCTGAATGTTTTGTTCTTGTCTTACTAGAATGTTTGTAGTATTGTTGTGGTAGTTCCTTAGTTATATATGTTCCTATAGGGAAGTTTAAGGTGAAGAACCGCTGGGCGCGTGTTTTGTTTGACTCCGGCGCTACCCACTCGTTCGTGGCTAGAGCCTTTGTAGAGCGACATCGGTTGACTTTAAATCAAGTTCGGGATACCTTTCATGTTTAGTTCCCCTCTGGTGAATCTGTGTTGTCAGATTTAGGCATGTTAGATTGCCCTGTTTTGTTGGGGGACTTCCTTGCAAAGGCAGACCTAAAGATGATTGATCTGGAGGACTTCGATGTTATTTTTGGCATGGACTGGCTGTCTAGGTATGATGTAGTCATTCAGTGTAAAGGGAAGCGCTTGGACTTCATCAGGGACGACGGTCAGCCCGGAAGCGTGTATGCAGATCTGAGCAAGGATTCTCCTGTCATCTTTGTGGTATGTGCTCAGAAGCTTTTTATTTCGGATTGTTTTGCTTGTTTGGTCTCGGTGGTTGGGACCGCTGTTAGTGTACCGCGCTTAGAGGAGATTCCAGTTGTTCGTGATTTCACCGATGTTTTTCCTGATGACCTTCCTGGTCTTCCTCCCAAGCGGGATGTTGAGTTTGTGATCGATTTGGAGCCGGGTACGCGTCCTTTTGCTAAGGCACCGTACCTGATGGCCCCTCGAGAGCTAGAGGAGTTGTGAGTCCAGTTAGATGAGTTGTTGGCGAAAGGGTTTATCAGGCAGAGTTCGTCGCCTTGGGGTGCTCCTTTTCTATTTGTGAAGAAGAAAGATGGGTCAATGCGGCTTTGCATCGACTATAGGGAGCTGAACAAAGTCACAGTTAAGAACAGGTACCCGCTGCCGAGGATCGATGACTTATTTGACCAGTTGCGCGGTAGCACGGTCTTCTCCAAGATTGATCTTCGTTCAGGCAATCATCAGCTTAGGATCCGTGAGGCAGATATTCCACGGACTGCGTTTAGATCGATGCATGGACATTTTGAGTTCTTAGTGATGTCGTTTGGATTGACCAACGCACCATCAGCGTTCATGGATATGATGAACCGGGTGTTCAAGGATTTCCTAGATAAGTTCGTGGTGGTCTTCATCGATGACGTGTTAGTTTATTCTCGTAGCGCTGAGGAGCATGAGCAGCATCTGCGCTTGGTTCTATCGGAGTTGAGGAACCACAAGTTATTCGCCAAGTTGAGCAAGTGCGAATTTTGATTGCCTCAGGTCTCGTTTCTGGGCCACGTGGTGAATAAGGATGGGATCTCGGTCAACCCAGAAAAGATCACAGCAGTGATGGATTGGAGTACGTCGGACATGCCTAAGGAGATCAGGAGCTTTCTAGGGTTGGCCGGCTACTATAGGAGGTTCGTGGAGGGTTTCTCTACCCTAGCTGCACCTTTGACCAAGCTGACTCAGTAGAACGTGTCTTTTGTTTGGAGCGAGAAGTGCGAAGAAGCCATCCTGGAGTTAAAGAGGATATTGTGCACTGCTCCCGTTATGACCCTGCCTACTGAGGGTGTGGATTATGATGTATACGTGGATGCTTCGCATGTAGGTCTGGGATACGTATTAATGCAGGTTGGTAAGGTGATTGCCTATGGGTATAGGCAACTGAAGACTCATGAGAAGAATTATCCTACGCATGACCTCGAGTTCGCAGCGGTTATTTATGCGTTGAAGCTGTGGAGACACCTACTTTATAGGGCTTAGTGCAAGATCTTCACCGACCATAAGAGCCTAAAGTACGTGTTCACGCAGAAGAAGTTAAATCTGCGCCAGCGTCGGTGGGTAGAGTATGTGGCCGAATTATGACGTAGAGATCCAGTATCATCCAGGCAAGGCCAATGTGGTGGCTGACGCCCTGAGCCATAAGACGGGAAAGATCTTTAATCTCACCGCCGATCGTTTAGTGGAGGAGTTCCTCCTTATGGATATATGAGTGGGATGTTGTGGCTTGCAGAGTAGTTTGTCATTGGCAGAGCCGTTGAAAGTCCACCTAGTGCCAACTAGCTTCACCTATGGGGGGGGAATAGATGTCTTGCAGCGTATTTGCGGAATTAAAATTATACCTGCACAAGAAAACAAAACAACACAGCACAGAAAATAACACAAGCAATTTATAGTGGTTCCCCGATTTGGGTACGTCCACTTTCCCCCTTCGACCTATCTCCCAACCAGGGACGACTCGGTCACTTCACCAACAGGATTGAAATCCAATCCTTGCACTATCGGAAGGAACCCTTCCACACGTAGGAGTCAACACTCTCACAACACGGGTTGCACCCAACCCTACAACTAGGAACCAAATGTTCCTTTATAATGAAAAAGAAATTGGAGTGTATAAGAAATACAAACAACTTGAAGATCTAGGTGTCCCTTTTCGTTAGACTACTTGTTCTTGTAGGCAACGAAAAGTCCACAACCCTTGATCTTTCTTGGAGAAAATCTCCCCGAGACCGGCGGCGGCAAGGCTCTCGGTGTTGGCGGCGGCAACTAAAAACAGCAGCGATGCACTGGAGATTCAATCTTCTTAGCGAAGTCGGCAAGGTCTTCCAACGGTCACACTAGGATCGATCGTCTCGATCGATTCGGACGGGGATGGATTTCCCTATCTCAAATCAAGAGACAAAAGATCTCTGGTTAGACGTGTGAGACGTTGTGCAAGACTTGGCTTCTATCACCAGGGATTGGGAGGAGATCGAGATCAGCTACGGTGACCACTGCACGAGCGGCGGCGACGGAGGCGGAGCTGGTTTGCAATTTTAGGGTTAGTCGGCGGCTCGGCTTTCGTATTCTGTATCCGTCAACCACTATACACAAATACCAGTGTATTTATACAATAGGTCATGGAGATGACCGTTGTGGGCCCCACCAAAGCAAAGACCAAAGTCCGGTTCAAATAGCTACAGGTAATATAGACCAGTCCAGGAATTCAGAAAAATTGCCCAAGGCAAAATCGGCGAGAATCGTAGGTGATTCTCGACGAATCGGCGAGAATCGTAGGTGATTCTCGACGAATCGGCGAGAATCACTTACGATTCTCATCGAATTCTACTTGGAGAATTCTGGTTGCATAGGTTATAGAGGCCGGGGAGAATCGGCGGGAATCACATTTGATTCTCGCCGAATCGTTGAGAATGCAAAGTCATTCTCGACAAATCGGCGAGAATCACTTAGTGATTCTCGACGATTCTGCCTTAGAGAATTTTCTGACTGCGTCGAGACAGCCGGCACAACCCGGCGAGAATCATCTAGTGATTCTCGATGACTCTAGTGATTCTCGACGAATCGGCGAGAATCACTTAGTGATTCTCGACGATTTACACTTAGACGATTCTCGTCTTTCAACCCGTGAGCTAGTCTTTGGCCCATCCTTGCTCCTTGTCTGCTCTTGCTTTATCATAGCCCTGTACTTGAAATTAAGTATACCCCAATAGAGAGAGTACACGTAGCCCAACACACTGATCTGCTCAACGAGGGATTACGTCGCGCAGACCCGTGTATATTGACCCACTGCACCCTGACATTGGTGTGTACTTAGCGTGGAATAACTGCAAGCACAACTTAAAAGATTTCATCAAACACATTGTCTATTTACCTTAGCTTGTTCAGGGGCTTCTTCAAATCAGGTACATTGTGGATACAATACCCAACAATCTCCCCCTATTTGAAGAAGCCTAAACCCTACAAGCTAAGGTGAATAGAGCATATAGGAATGAAAATCATAAACTTAAAATTGAGTTGAGAGAGATATTCATTACCAATTACTTGAGAGCAAACTTGGAGCCACCTTAGCCTTAGCCGAGAGGGTAATCTCCCCCTTTTCGGCTTCTGCAAATCTGGGTCTGGTGCATTTAACACCATGCTCCCCCTCAGTTCTTGCACCTATGCTTACACTTGAGTTCCTGGCAGATGCTCCCCCTAGATGCACGAGCCAGGAGCTTCTGTAGTCTTCATTCCTCATAGTTGAGCATCCCCAATTCAGTTTTGAAGAGACTGAACTTGGCCTCGTCTAAGGGCTTTGTAAAAATATCTGCGATCTGCTTATCTGTGGGGACATAGCAGAGAGAGATGTCCTTGTTCTGCACGTACTCCCGAATGAAGTGGTAGCGCACTTCAATATGCTTCGTTCTGCTGTGTGATACCAGATTGTTGGCAATGGCTATTGCACTGGAGGAGTCGCAGTACATCGGTACTTCCTTGAACTGGAGAACATAGTCTGCTAACTGATTTCTGATCCATAGAAGTTGTGCGCAACAGCTTCTAGCCAAAATGTATTCTGATTCCGCTGTGGAGGTTGCAACATAATTTTGCTTCTTGCTATTCCATGAGATGAGCCTTCTTCCGAGGAATTGACACGTCCCGGAGGTGCTTTTCCTGTCATCCCTACTTCCTGCAAAATCAGCATCTGAAAAACCTATTAGCTCGACATCATTGCTTCTCGGGTACCATAAGCCAAGATTAGGGGTACCTTTAAGGTATCTAAGAATTCACTTTGCAGCAACATAATGAGATTCCTTAGTGTTCACCTGATATCTGGCACAAACACATGTGGAGAACATGATATCCGGTCTACTCTCAGTAAGATAGAGCAGAGATTCAATGATGCTTCTGTATTTGGTTTCATCAAAAGGTTTCCCTTTCTCATCCTTATCCAGAGACATGGTGGACCCCATTGGAGTCCTCATAGAGGTTGCATTCTCCATTCCGAATTTCTTGAGGAGTTCATTTGTGAACTTCGTTTGAGAAATGAAGATTCCTTCCTCAGACTGTTTCACTTGAAGTCCCAAGAAATACTTCAGCTCTCCCATACTGCTCATTTCAAACTTTCCTTGCATAAGTTTGGAAATCTTTTTGCAAAGATTGTTGTCCGTTGAGCCGAATATAATGTCATCAACATAGATTTGCACCAGCAAAATCTTGCCTTTGACTTCCCTGAGAAACAATGTCTTGTCTATTTTTCCTCTAGAGAACTTGTTCTCAAGAAGAAAACTAGACAATGTCTCATACCAAGCTCGAGGAGCTTGTTTTAAGCCATATAGCGCTTTATTAAGAAAATATACATGATTAGGATAAGTAGGATTGACAAAACCTGGAGGTTGAGCGACGTATACTTCCTCTTTCAAGTCTCCATTCAAGAAAGCCGATTTCACGTCCATCTGATAGACTGTGAATCCTTTGTACGAAGCATACGCCAGGAACAATCTGATGGCCGCGAGCCTTTCCACTGGTGCAAAGGTCTGGTCGAAGTCAATCCCCTCCTCCTGTCGGTAACCTTGAGCCACTAGCCTGGCCTTGTTCTTTATGATGACACCATGTTCATCCAGTTTGTTTCTGAAGATCCACTTGGTGCCAATCACATTCTGCTTTTGTGGTCTGGGAACCAGCGTCCAAACGTTGCATCGTTCGAAATGATGCAATTCATCTTGCATGGCCAAAATCCATGCAGCATCTTTGTTCGCCTCGTCGAACTTCTTTGGCTCGACCTGTGACAGGAAGCTAAGATGCAAAATCTCGTTAAGAGTACCTCGGCGAGTTCTGACACCGTCTCGGGGATCTCCAATGATTTGATTTCTGGGATGATCCCTCACGTGTCTGAGCTCTGGAAGTCTTGCATCAGGAGCTCTAGCAATTTCTGGGGCCCCTTCCTCTTCAGGGAGGACTGCTTCATCCTGACCGTCATCCTCTCCAATCGGTGTTGAGGTGGAGACCTTGACGTACTTCGGAGTTGCATCTTCCTCGGGCTCATTCAGGTGTAGCTTGTCGAGTCTGGCACTTGTATCTTCAAGAAGACCACTGGAAGAGTTGCAATTAAGCAAACTTCCTTCATCAAAAACAACATTAATTGATTCCTCTACCATTAGGGTTTTCTTGTTAAAAACTCGATAAGCCCGACTGTGGCTACTATAGCTCATGAATATGCCTTCGAAGAATTTTTCACCAAACTTAGTACGAGGGTACTTCCCATTATTCAGTACATAACATTTGCAGCCAAAGATCCTCAGATAGGACATGGTTGGTTTCTTGCCTTTCAGTAGCTCATAAGGAGTCTTATGATGGCTCTTATTGATCAACGCCCGGTTTTGTACATGACAAGCCGTGTTGACAGCCTCGGCCCAGAAGTATTCTGGGAGAGAAGCGTCATTCAACATTGTCGTGCACGCCTCAATGAGTGTTCTATTCCTCCTCTCCGCCACTCCATTTTGTTGAGGAGTGCGAGGGGAGGAGAACTCATGAAAGATACCAAGTTCTTCACAGAACTCTGTCATAGCCCCAGACTCAAACTCTGTTCCGTGGTCACTTCTGATTTTGACCACTGAGCAGTTAAGTTCGTTCTGTATCTGCTTGACAAAACTGGTGAAGATGTCAAACGTATCAGACTTGCGCTTTAAAAAGAACACCCACGTAAACCGAGAGTGATCATCTACAATCACTAGCGTATACGACTTCCCTCCTAAGCTATGAACTTGCATAGGACCAAACAAGTCCATGTGTAGAAGATAAAGACATCTGGAGGAATATTTGTCTGGGATGCCCTTAAAGGTAGCCCGAGACTGCTTGCCCATCTGACATGCAGGACATGGACTATCTTTAATGCACTTAATAATGGGAGCATCCCTTACTAAGTCTTTGGAAAACAACATATTAATTGTCTTGTAATTAATGTGTGCCAATCTCTTGTGCCATTGTTCACAAAGAGATGCACTGCCTTTTGCAACGAGACATACTGGGGTAGAAGAATCTAAACTAAGAAAATCTAAACAGAAAATATTTCTGCTCCTAATGCTAGTTAATACAGTCTCCGAAGAATCACATGATATTATCAGGCATTTATCCTTGCAGAACTTAACGTCATACCCTTTATCACATAACTGGCTTACGCTGATCAGGTTATGATTTAACCCTTCAACATAAGCTATGTTAGTGATAGAGAGTATACCGTTGGAAATCGTACTGTAACCTCTGGTGACTCCCCGATCAGATCCCCCAAATATGACTTTGGATCCATTCTCGACTGGAGAGTACTCCCGCAGCAGGCTTCTTGTCCCGGTCATGTGACGGGAGCATCCACTATCCAAATACCAAATAGGAGTTTTGTTGGCCTTTGGACATTCCTGCAAAACAAAATTAATTTGCCTTAGGAACCCAATCGTACTTGGGTCCTAGATTTTTCGTTAGCATACTCCCCCTCGGTTGGTTAGCCCTACGAGAGGTAGGCCTCGCATCGCCAACATGAGGAGTCTCGATATTACTTGGATTAAACCAACAATCCATGGCAAAGTGACCAATTTTGCCACAGCACCAGCAGTCAAACCTGTTATACCTCCTCTTGGGCGCCTGCTTTACCCTTGAAACGTGGGGTTCAGCCGGGTCCGAAGACCTGGAGGTGGAGGCATCATGATGACCACAGTCACATGACTTCTTCACCTCTTGGCTTTTCAGTGTAACAGGCTTGGCCTTAGGTGCTTGCTTCCTATTATGGCCGCTAGAGAAGTGACCATAATGTTCCACGCGGATTTCCTCAAAAGGTGCCTTGAAGACACTCTCACTGAAGTTACGGGGAAAGGTCCACCCATCATACCGGCTCTTCGGCTTTGCAACCGAGGGCCTGAAGTGATGGCCATATGTTGACTCAAAGTCATGTTGGTTATAGGGAAAGCTAGGCTTTCTGAACTCAATAGGGCTGAGTGGGGCCTTTCCTTTCTCAGCAGCAGAGGCTTTCTTGGCAGCCTTATTCTTCCTCTTGTTCCTGTTTCTCCTGGATGAGGAGCTAGGTGCCCCTACGTGCCCCAAGCCAGCTCCTTTGGCCTGAGCAGAGAAGGTATCAACTAATGGAAGAACAGTTTTTGGCATAGAGAAGCTCTTGACGATCTTTCTTTCAGCCGCAAGTAGTTCTTCCAACTTGTCGACTTCCTCCTACTTAAGATCAAGGAGCTTAAGAGACTCTGAATGCTTTGAAGTCAGGTCCAGGTGCTCCTGTCGGAGAGAGATCAAACTAGTGATCTCTTCCCTTAGGGAGACACCCTCACCCTTAAGGAATTTCACTTCCTTTTTCTAAACCTTCAATCTCTTGCGGCACTCCTCGAAAGTGTTGAGCAGAAGCTCATATTTCTCGAGGAGCTCCGCTTCACGGGCCGAAGGGCTATCCTCAGGGTCATCATCCTGAGACTCAGGATCAGATTCAGAGTCGGAGAGAGGGGTGTGAGCTTTTACCTTCCCAGTAAATGGGGGGCATCCTCCTTCTGAGTCAGAGCGACCCATTAGCCCAAAGTAGGCTTCCTCATCATCGCTGGTGTCTGACATGTCAGATTCACTCAGCGTCTTTGGCTTCTTCGCGATGTAACTCCTCTCCTTCTTCTTGTCTTTTGAGGACCTGTGCTCCTCTCCCTTTCCCTTCTCCCTCTTGCCTTGTTGGCAATCAGCCACGACGTGTCCTGGCTTATTGCAACCAAAGCAAATAATATCAGATGAGCGGTGTTTGTTCGGTTTAGAACCATACCTGTCAGAAGAATTGTTCTTCTTCTGATGCCTTGAGGAAGAGCCTTCTCTCTTTCTCTGGTTCCTCAGCTTGAGGAACTTCTTGAATTCCCTTGTGATAAGGGAGAAGTCTTCCTCTGACAATTCTGAGCCGGAGGAGCTTGGCTCAGAGTCTTCTTCTTCATCCCTCTTCCACGCACGGGAAGAAGCGGCACCCTTGCCCTTTCTGGAATGAATGGCTTTCAGGCCCACCGTCTTTTCCTTGGCCGCGGCTTTCTCTGCTTCCTCTTCAGCCTTCCTTGTGTTCAACTGAAGCTCATAGGACATGAGCTTCCCGAACAGAATCTGAGGGTCGGTTTACGCAAGTCTGCCAAACTCGCGGATGACGCAGATCTTTGTGTCCCATTCCTTAGTGAGGGACCTAAGGAACTTATCATTGAGTTCACCGTCAGTGAACACTCTTCCATATCCTTTGAGTGCATTGACGATCTTGAGAAAGTTTTCGAAGGTAACTCCGATCTCCTCCTTTGGCCCTTGCCTGAAGGCCTCATATTTCTGATTGAGGAGGGATCTCCGATCGTCCCTCACTTCATCCGTGCCCTCCATTAATACAATCAAGCAGCTCCAGAGATCCTTGGCTGTCCTGCAGTTGCAGAAGTTCTGCATCATAGTCGTCAACTGCGCTTACCAGAATGTTCTGAGCTTTCTTGTCGAGTCCGAACAGCACCATTTCGTCCTTGTCCATTTCCGAAAGTTTCTTGGGCACTTTCTTGGTAGGATCAATGGTGGAGGCCTTAGTGGGAATGTAAGGTCCCTCCTCCACTATCATGAAGAGCCGGGGGTCGACTGCTTCCATGTAGAATCTGATTCTTTCCTTCCAGATAGGAAAGTTCAGTCTGGTGCACACTGGGATTTTGCCGAAGTGCTTGAGTCCGTCCATGGAAGATATCGGTCTTCTTCTTGACACTGGTGGCAGGATTCTACTCAAGGTGTGAACCTTTTTGATAAGCAACCTCCCTCTGATACAACTTGAAAATCCACCTAGTGCCAACTAGCTTCACCTATGGGGGGGGGGGGAATAGGTGTCTTGCAGCGTATTTGCGGAATTAAAATTGTACCTGCACAAGAAAACAAAACAACACAGCACAGAAAATAACACAAGCGATTTATAGTGGTTCCCCGATTTGGGTACGTCCACTTTCCCCCTTCGACCTATCTCCCAACCAGGGACGACTCGGTCACTTCACCAACAGGATTGAAATCTAATCCTTGCACTATCGGAAGGAACCCTTCCACACGTAGGAGTCAACACTCCCACAACACGGGTTGCACCCAACCCTACAACAAGGAACCAAATGTTCCTTTACAATGAAAAAGAAATTGGAGTGTATAAGAAATACAAACAACTTGAAGATCTAGGTGTCCCTTTTCGTTAGACTACTTGTTCTTGTGGGCAACGAAAAGTCCACAACCCTTGATCTTTCTTGGAGAAAATCTCCCCGAGACCGGCGGCGGCAAAGGGCGGCGGCAAGGCTCTCGGTGTTGGCGGCGGCAACTGAAAACAGCAGCGATGCACTAGAGATTCAATCTTCTTAGCGAAGTCGGCAAGGTCTTCCAACGGTCACACTAGGATCGATCGTCTCGATCGATTCGGACGGGGATGGATTTCCTTATCTCAAATCAAGAGACAAAAGATCTCTGGTTAGACGTGTGAGACGCTGTACAAGACTTGGCTTCTGTCACCGGGGATCGGGAGGAGATCGAGATCAGCTACGGTGACCACTGCACGAGCGGCGGCGACGGAGGCGGAGCTGGTTCGCGATTTTAGGGTTAGTCGGCGGCTCGGCTTTCGTATTCTGTATCCGTCAACCACTGTACACAAATACCTGTGTATTTATACAATTGGTCATGGAGATGACCGTTGTGGGCCCCACCAAAGCAAAGACCAAAGTCCGGTTCAAATAGCTGCAGGTAACATGGACCGGTCCAGGAATTCGGAAAAATCGCCCAAGGCAAAATCGGCGAGAATCGCAGGTGATTCTCGACGAATCGGCGAGAATCACTTACGATTCTCGCCGAATTCTACTTGGCGAATTATGGCTGCACAGGTTATAGAGGCCGGGGAGAATCGGCGGGAATCACATTTGATTCTCACTGAATCGTCGAGAATGCAAAGTCATTCTCGACGAATCGGCGAGAATCACTTAGTGATTCTCGACGATTCTGCCTTAGAGAATTTTCTGACTGCGTCGAGACAGCCGGCACAACCCGGCGAGAATCATCTTGTGATTTTCGACGACTTGTCGAGAATCACTAGTGATTCTCGACGAATCGGCGAGAATCATTTAGTGATTCTCGACGATTTACACTTAGACGATTCTCGTCTTTCAACACGTGAGCTGGTCTTTGGCCCATCCTTGCTCCTTGTCTGCTCTTGCTTTATCATAGCCCTGTACTTGAAATTAAGTACACCCCAATAGAGAGAGTACACGTAGCCCAACACACTGATCTGCTCAACGAGGGATTACGTCGCGCAGACCCGTGTATATTGACCCACTACACCCTGACATTGGTGTGTACTTAGCGTGGAATAACTGCAAGCACAACTTAAAAGATTTCATCAAACACATTGTCTATTTACCTTAGCTTGTTCAGGGGCTTCTTCAAATCAGGTACATTGTGGATACAATACCCAACAGCCGTCTTGGATTTCTTTGACCAGACTGCACAAGAAGGATGACCCGGATCTTCTACACTTATTCTCTAGGACTGAGAGAGGAGAGTTGCCGGATTATTCCATCGATGATGCGGGAACTTTGAAGTACCGCGGCATATTTTGCATCCCCGCGGTTGGGGACATTAGGGGTATGGTTTGCAGAGAGGCTCATGGATCCATCGTTGCCTACCATCCAGGATCTACAAAGATGTATCGTGACCTAAAGCAAATTGCCTTGTGGTATGGCATGAAAGGCGATATAGCCCGATTTGTTGCGGAGTGCCACACTTGCAAGCGTGTGAAGGCCGATCATGGAAGTCCTGGTGGCAAGTTGACTTCGTTAGAGATCCCGACTTGGAAGTGGGAAAGTATATCTATGGATTTCAACACGGGCTTACCGAAATCCCCAAGGGGGTTTGATTCTGTTTGGGTCATAGTGGATAGACTGACGAAGTGTGCTCACTTCATGCCATATAAGATTGATTACCCGATGAAGAAGATAGCGGAGTTGTACTTGAATGAAGTCATCCGACTGCACGGTGTGCCGGTTAGTATCATTTCTGATCGAGATTCCCGGTTTACTTCTCGCTTTTGGATGAGTTTGCAGGAGGGTTTGGGTACCGATCTGAGGTATTCAACTGCTTACCACCCACAGACCAATGGGCAGACGGAGCGGGTGAACCAGATAGTTAAGGATATGATCTGATGCTACATTTTAGACCACGGTGGAGTGTGGGATGAGCGGCTGCGACTTATAGAATTTGCATACAACAATAGTTATCAGGAGACTTGCATATGGCTCCGTTCGAAGCCTTGTATGGGAGGCGCTGCAGAACTCTGTTGTTTTGGGCTGAGGCTGGTGAGAGGACTTTGTTGGGTCCTGATGCGCTCGAGGAAATGGAAGTCGCAGTGAAGCTTGTTCGAGAAAAGCTTCGTATAGCTCAAGAGAGGTACGAGAAGAACGCGAATTGGCGTAGGTCTTCCTTGGAGTTTTCTGTATGGGACCTTGTATTTCTTCAGGTTTCCTCGATGGTGGGTGTAAAGAGGTTTGGTAAGAATCGGAAATTGGACCCGTGGTATGTGGGCCCGTTTAAGATTTTGTAGCGGATTGGCGTGTCAGCTTACAGGTTGGATTTGCCAGCAAACTTCCAAGGTGTTCATAATGTTTTCCATGTTAGTCAATTGCGGAAGTGTGTGCGTAGTAGTGGGCAAGTTTTGGACGTTGTTCCCCAGTTGGAGCCCAACCTCTCTTTTGTTGAAGTGCCGGTTCGTATTTTGGATACTCAAAAACGGGTGCTGCGAAAGAAGTCCATTCCGATGGTGAAAGTTCTATGGAAGAATCAGGGTTTAGAAAGCACGACTTGGGAGTTAGAGTCGGCTATGAGGGAGGCTCACCCTAACCTGTTTCCCTGATTAGTTTGGTTTGTTTTTTATTCTTGAAATGTTTGGATTATTACTTTCCTTCTATAGTAGAAGTGTCGTGCGTAAAGTTTTGGGACGAAACTTCCTTTTAGGGGGATTGACTGTAACGCCCCCGATTTTTTCTGCGATTATTTAATTCTTGTTTGGCGTTACGTCGACTCGTTTTCTTGGCTTGTGCCATCTGGTGAGTGTGAGTCTTAACTCCTTAGAACTAGGTGCCCTATTTTGTAGCCTATTGGCAAGATCTCCCTAGCAAGCCGAGTCATTTTAGGTGACCCGGTGTGGCCTCTCGGGGGATGCTTGTGGTTTGGCTTCAGGAGGGTATAACTCGAGTTCTGTTCGTCAAAAGTTAATTTAGACTTCTCCATTGTTTTCGTAGCGTGGATATTTAGCTACGGTGCGAATTTTGTTGAATTCCGAGGTAGTTCGGTTTTCGTGTCGTTTTGGGTGTGCCATTAGTAAAATCTAATTTGAAACCCTCTTAATTTAAGTGAACCGGTGGCTTGGGAGACGGTTAGGCTGAACTGGCATTTTAGACTTATTTTAAAGCCTTAATTAGAATCAGCGGGCCCACTTCTCCTTCCTCCTTCTTCCCGAGATCAAAAAAAACTGTTGTTCCTTTTTCGCGGAAAGCAGAGGCGGAAGCAACGGTTAGCCCTAGCCTTCGGACGGTGATTTCGGGAGTGTTCGTGGATGGATTTCGATTCCGAAAGCGGCATTGTCTTGCTCTCGCTCATTTCTACGTCTCGACGGTAAGAGGTTTGTTTTTCGTGGAGTTTTAGGAGACTTGGATTTTCGGTTTCTTGTGGTTTTCCGCCATTAAAGTGCGGGTTTGCTTGTTAGGTGCTGCTCCTTCTAGTGCATAATGAAGAGGAGGGAAAGCTAACCAAGCTTCGCCGGAAATCGAGGCAAGTGGTATTCTTGCCCTTGCCATTGTTGTTCTTTTGAATTCTGGAATATTTCCTGGTTAGCCTTAGGGTAGAAACCAAGCATGTTCTCCTTTGTCTTGCTAAATTTAGGGATAAGATTCTCCTATGAGCCCCCTCCTTGTGCTGTTTGCTAAACCTGCTAGTTGTGTTCATTATTTAGACTCCAGATTTGTAGTTCTAGTTGGGTGCTTTGGCGGGTGGAGCCAAGAGAGAGAGTGAGGAAGTTTGTTGTGGCAGGGCTCTGGTTAGAACCAGTCTTGGTAGACTCTCGGGTTTTGGTGTTGAGTGTGGTGCACACACTCAAATCCAAAAGCCTCCCGGACTTAGCGTTGACTGTGGTATACACACTCAAAGCAATAGTTTGGTTTGTTCTTTGCGGCTGAGTGGTGGGGTGATTGAGTGAGAATTTTCGTCTAAGTCAAAAATCGACGGGAAACACCAAGTGATTCCCGCCGATTTCGACGTGTAACGTCAGTGATTCCCCCCGATCGGCGAGAATCATCCTTGATTCACGCCGATTCGGTGAGAATCATTCTAGATTCCCGCCGATCGGCGAGAATCATCCTGGATTCTCGCCGATTCGGCGAGAATCATCCTGCCTTCCCGCCGATTCGGCGAGAATCAGTCGGCATTCCCGCCGACCTCCTCTTGTTGGCGATGGTTTAGGGTTGTCCTGCGGGAATGAACTTTGGCGTAGAGTGAGTTGACCTCACTGAACGCCAAAGCTGTTTTGGCGTTGAGGGAGGTAGACTCGCTAAACGCCACAGTTGGGTTTTGTGGTTTTGCTAAAGGCATTGAGGGAGTGGACCTCACTCAACGCTATAGCTGTTTTGGCGTTGAGTGAGGTTAGCTCACTCAACGCCACTGCCTCTTTTGCTGAAGGCGTTGAGGGAGTGGACCTCACTCAACGCCATGGCTATTTTGGCATTGAGTGAGGATAGCTCACTCAACTCCAGAGCTGTTCTTGCGGAGGGCGTTGAGTGAGTGATTCTCACTCAATGCCATGGCTGTTCTGGTGCTGAGTGAGGCTAACTCACTCAACGCCAAGGTCTGGTTAGGCGTTGAGTGGGTCCCACTAAATGCCAAGCCGTGTTGAGTGATTTCAACACTGTTTCCCTTACCTCGATTTTGGTTCCCGAGTGAATTCCTTGATTATATTTGTTTTTTCTTTGTCGGCCATGTTTTTCTTTCCTAAAGGCCGAATCGTGGGTCGTGGTTAGTAGTGGTGGTTTGAAGCTTTTCATGGGGGAGGTGTTGTGTAATTTAGCCAAGGCCACCCCTATTCTTCTATCTTGCTCCAGGCACGGGCTAGGCAAGGGGGTGGAAGGTACCTTGTGCTTTCACATGTAGACCCTTGAGCTTGTTGGCTTGGAAATGAAGGTTGGGGGACTGAGTTTGCCTCCAACTCGGATCCATGATATTTATTTTTACTACTACCATCTCCCACAGCTTAGGGTGTTAGGTGTTTCTTCCTTGGTAGATTGCAGCATTTTGGGCTCTTGGAAGCCTAGTAGACCCTGCAGGATGTAGTTTCTGGGAAGGGTTGATGCTGTTTCCTCGCAAGTAGTGCATTCCTTGTTGTCTTGCCTTGGGGCAGTTGTGACTTTTACTGCTGTGTGTTTTCCTCTTTCTCTTACCCCCCTGGTTGACACTTTCATGCAGTTCTTTCTTGTTTTGCTTGCTGAGGTATTCTTTCTTCTTTTGAATGCCTCACGTTCTGAGCAGTAGCCAATTTGGTGGCTAGGTTGCGGTGGTGTTGCTGGTGGTCTCTTTGACCTTGGAGGTTCTGTTGCTTGTTTGTGAGGTAGTTTTTCTGTACTTTTCTTACAGACATACATATTTGCCAGTGGGTTCGTGTCAGGTTGTTGGCGCCCACTGGTAGTTTTTACCTTTGTACTAGATATATTACTTTTGCTGCTACCATTTTCTGGAGATAGTCTACTTGCTCTGGGGAGGATTTATGCTAGGTTGCTAGTTATTTTGAAACTACAACTAATATTGTAAATATATTGCATGATCAGCATGATTTATAAAAGTAAATCACTGTTTTCCAAGCAGCGTATAAAGATCGTTTTCCTATATATAATATAAATTAAATGTAGAGTCTTGCATAGCATAAGTGGTCCTCTTAGATCTCTTATGCACTTCTTAGGATGTCAAACCTGAATAAAGTATTTTTCCGCAGCGCTTAAGTATAGTTTTTAACTGTGTACTAGGTGATCCACCAAGCCGAGGGATACGGCCTCTAAATATAACTAATTTTCAAATCATTAAACTCTTGAATTTCTTTCATAAGTATAGTTGATGGTTTTTCCTGAGCGTCAGCAGTTATCCCCTGCTTGACATGGCATCATGACGCGTGTTTTCTAATACTCTGATAATTCTTTAATTCGGAGAAAATGCGGGTCTTGACAAAACCTCCTCGAACCATAAAGTTGCACTTCTCCCAATTTAAAACAAGATGCGTGTCCTCGCATCGTTGGAGGACACGATCGAGATTACGAAGACAATTCGGGAATGAGTATCCGAATACAGAAAAGTCATCCATAAATACTTCCATAATATCTTCTTCTAGCTCGCCAAAGATTGCTAGCATACATCTTTGGAATGTAGCTGGTGCATTGCAGAGGCAAAATGGCATTCTTCGATAGGCGAAGGTGCCAAAGGGGCAAGTAAAAGTCATTTTCTCTTGGTCTTCGGGGGAAATGGGGATTTGGAAAAACCCCGATAAACCGTCGAGAAAACAATAAAATGGATGACCGGAAAGACGCTCGAGAATCTGTTCAAGGAACGGTAGTGGGAAATGGTCCTTGCGGGTGGAATCATTAAGTTTGGGATAATCGATGCATACACGCAAACCCGTAACAGTACGAGTTGGGACGAGCTCGTTGTGCTCATTCGCCACTACAGTCAGACCGCCCTTCTTTAGCATGACATGAATGGGACTAACCCATACACTATCAGAAATGGGATAAATAATCCCCGCATCTAATAATTTAATTATCTCAGCTTTCACGACGTCTTTCATGTTTGGGTTAAGACATCGTTGCGGCTGAATGGTTTTGCGGCAATTATCGTTTAAGAAAATTTTATGAGTGCAGAAAGAAGGGTTAATCCCCTTAAGGTCAGAAATTTGCCACGCAATTGCGTGGCGATGTTTAAGCAAAACCTCCAATAAATCGGAGGTCTCCGAATCGCTTAAATGTAAAGAAATGATTACCGGGAGTGTATCATTTTTCCCCAAAAAGGCGTATTTGAGGGGTTCGGGTAATGGTTTGAGAACTAGGGTGGGCGGTTCTTCTAGCGAGGTTTTAGTGCTAACGCCTTTTGAACAAATTGGTTCAAAAGGCAAATCCGTAGACGCGTCCTCATCGCAATAAAAATTTTCGAGTGAAAAAATATCTTCGTTTAAGAACTCGGACTCAAAAACCGGAGAAGAATAATCTCCATAAAAAGAATCTAAAGAGTAGCAGAAATCGTCGCTCGGCGACGAGTCTTCCATTGAGGGGTTAATAGAAAAAGTAACTTGGTCGTCTCCTACCTGAAGGAGAAGTTGACCGTTACTTACATCGATTAGCGCACGTGAGGTTGCGAGGAAAGGGCGACCAAGTATTATTGGTACATGGGCGTCTTCCTCGATGTCTAAGATGACGAAGTCCACCGGGAAGGTGAACTTGTCTACTAGGACAAGGACATCCTCAACTACCCCGATGGGGAACCTAACCGAGCGATCCGCTAGTTGGATGCGCATATTGGTAGGAGCAGGAGTACCCAAACCTAATCGCAGGAAGAGCGAGAACGGCATCAAATTAATGCTCGCGCCTAAGTCTTCCAAGGCATATTTTACTAATACATCGCCAAAAAGGCACGGGAAGGAAAACTGTCCCGGGTCGTTTTGTTTCGAGGGCAACTTATTAGTAAGAGCCGCCGAGCAGACAGCGTTAAGAGAAATATGCGAAACATCTTCAAGTTTTCGTTTGTTAGAAAAAAGCTCTTTAAAAAATTTTGCATACTTAGGCATTTGCGAGATGGCCTCGAAAAAAGGAACATTAATAAGAATTTGTTTAAGTAATAAAATAAATTTTTCATATTGCGCGTTCACTCGCTCGTTACCTAACTTATGCGAGTAGGGCAATGCCTTGTTTAAAATAGTTTTGTCATTTAAAATCAGTAAGCGTTGCGTAATCGAAGAAGAGGGAAGAGGGTTCGGAGGTGAAATATGTACCTGAGGATCGATCCGTTTTGGATCGACCACCTCCTTACCGCTACGGAGGGTTATAGCATTGGCATTCTCCCTTGGATTGGGTTCCGTATTCCCTGGCAGTGCCCCAAGAGCGCTTTCTGACATAAGTCGCGCCAACTGTCCAACCTGAATTTCTAAATTTTTAAGCGATCCGGTGATGTTCCGGATATTCGACTCGTTGGACGCGACATAACGATTAAAATTTTCATCCACCGGGGACGGCTTCATAGGAGGGGGAGGAGGAAACGTGGGCGTAAAAAGAGGGGGAGGAGGGCGCTGCGCGTTATTCGGGTTACTCCATGATAAATTCGGGTGGTTCCTCCAACCCGGATTATAGTGTCTACTATAAGGGTGGTTTTGAAAAGAAGGACGCACCGGATTCCCCATGTAGTCGACGAATTCGTTGACCACGCATGCATTAGGGGGGAGAAAACAAGGCGGAGTGGAGGAGGAAACAGACATCTTCGCCACCTGCTTAGTTAGCCTTTCGACTTGAAGGGCTAGATGAGCAGTGGCATCCACTTCATAAAGGCCCGCCTGCTTATGGCGTGCCCGCGGGACATTCCATTGATAGGCATTCATAGCCATTTCCTCGAAAAGAGCCTGGGCGGCCTCGGGGGTCTTATTATTCAGAGTGCCCCCGACAGCCGCGTCAATCATTTGACGCGCCTGGCTATTCAGTCCATTATAAAAAATTTGTACCTGCAACCACGTTGGCAGCGCGTGTTGCGGGCACCGGCGGAGAAATTCCTTAAAACACTCCCAAGTCTCATAATAAGACTCGGAGTCGATTTGTACAAAGGAGGATATGTGCGCCCGCAATCTTGCAGTTTTTGCGGGCGGAAAATATTTAGTAAGGAATTTCTTGGTCAACTCCGCCCAGGTTGTTATGGATCCCCGCAGGAGGGAGACCAACCACTCCTTTGCCTTGGACTAAGGAGAGAAGGGAAAGAGGCGCAAACGAATGGCATCATCAGTGACGCCATTAATCTTGAAAGTATCGCAAATCTCTAAAAAATAAGACAAGTTGTTATTCGGGTCCTCATCTGGCTTTCCTTCGAACTGCACGGCATTTTGGATCATTTGTATAACACTTGACTTAATTTCAAAATTATTGTAAAATTAATAGAGTCCCGGATTCAATATAACAACCGTGTTCCCCAGCAATGGCGCCAAGAACTTGATGGCCGAAGAATAGAGACCGACTGTGGGTGGTTCGAAATGGTCAGATTCCGCAGGCCGAGTAAGAAGATCGAGTTTTCTAATGAGAGGAGGCAAGTGCACCTATCACGTAGTACTAGGTACTCGGGAGAATACCGAGGTCATATTGTTCTCGGGGGCGCGTTGATTATATTTACTCTTCCAGGAAGACTATTATCTTACTACCAGTAAAGAGGGATTTTTAGTTTAATTAAAACGGAAAGAACGAGAGAAGAATTTTACTAAGTTAGTTCGATGATGGGTTAACGCTCGGCATCGAATCGGATTAATACTAAAATAATTCTTAACAATTTTTGAACTTTGTTTTTAAATTAATAAAATGCACTTGGTCGTGGAGGTTCCATAAATATGAGCGCACTTATCTCTAGGAATATTCCTCACCTGAACATTAAGACTATTCGACCGATCGTTAGACCGACGAAGGATTCCTCTTAATGCCCGCTTTACGCCAAGAACCCCGTTATTGGGTGGGGAACCCAATTCGGTAGAACTACGCTCGTCCTCTTTCGAGGGTATGTACGCAATTCTATTTACCCAAGGGGGATCGGTCCATACGTGCAGCCTCTCGGCGTTACGTATGGATAACGGAAATAGAGCCCACACATCGATTATATGGTCCTATGCGTTGTTAACCCGGGGCAAACCTTAAGTCCTTAAATTAAAATAAAAATAGAGTTCTTTAATTATTTCAAATCATTTTATATGTCCCAATGCTCTTCGATGTCGAAGGCTAATAGAGATTAGCCACTCATCGATATGGGGACGGCTTTATGGTTTTTAGTGAAATGTGAGTTTGAAATTAAGTACTAAACAATTATAAGAGAAAACACAAAAAATGGGATATTTAGATAAATTGAAGGCTAATTGATGCAAGCACTCACGCACACTTCAAAACCATAAAGAAATTAAATAAAGCAAGTCCTACTCAAATGAGTAGGCGGGAAATAAATGCAAGTACAAGTCCTACTCAAAACTGAATAGGCGGTAAATGAGAAGTCCTACTCAAAACTGAGTAGGCAGTAAATTAAAGTGATGCGTCATTTAACTCTTAACGAGTAGGCGGAAATAAATGCATAAATAAAAAGAAACTAAGTTATAAAAAAATGAAAATTACAAGTCCCACTCAAATGAGTGGGCAGAAAATTTAAGCAGAGCGTCGTTTAACTCTTAACGAGTAGGCGGAAAAAAATGCACACACGCACACACTCTACATAATTGAAGCAAGCATAAAAGAAAGCATGAAAAGTTAGTCTTAAAAACTCACACACTCTACATAAATGAATAAAGCAATAAAATTGCGAGTCCCGGCTCAAATGAGTGGGTGAGAGAATGAAAGCAATAAAACTATCCTCTTACACTCACACACACAAACATGAAATTAAAAGAGCATAATGAAAATCTACCCATACACTCACACACACATAAAAATAACACAAAATGAAAGTTACCTAAAAATTAAAACTATAACTTTTCTACCCTTAGAACTTGCCAAAAACAATTAAAAAGATGAAATAAAAATTGTTTGAACACTTGGAATTTAACATAAAGCAAACATACCAGTTCTCTAAAAATTAAAATGATATCTTTTCTACCCTTAGGATTTTACAAAAGTGATAAAAAAAAGTCGTAAAAAGATGAAAAGAACAAGAAAGGGTTTTACATTCCTAAAAAAAACTAAGTTAAAGGAAATCAAAATCATTTTTAACCCCTTTTGTAAAACCTAAGAGTAGAGATAGAAAACCTAAAACCTAAAGCATAAAAAATAAAATCAAGTCTAACCTAACATACTCGCAAAATGAAAAAATCAAGTCTAAGCCTGTCGACGAGCTTCGAGCGATGACCGACGATCTGGAAGCTTCTGGAAGTGACACGTGGCAGTCACGGGCGTGACAGGCGGCGGTCACGGGCGTGACGGGGGGCGTGACTTGGAAGGTTGGCAGCTCGATGTCGGCAGCGTTGACAGTTAACGATGCGTTGATTGTCGACATTGAACACGGGCGTGACGAGTCTTGGACATGGGCGTGACATGATGGCGTTTAGTGTTGAATAGTAAAATCGTTGAATGTCGACTGGCTGATGGCGTTGAGTGCCTGTCACGGGCATGTCGGGCATGGTCACGGGCGTGACAGGTCAAATTTTGACTTTTTCTGAAATTTTTCAGAAAACAAAAAAAAGATAAGTTAGAATTATTTTTTTACAAAAAGAAGCATATTTATTAAACAAAGCAAACAAAAAAGATAAAAATAAATTAAAATGACTTAATAAAAATACTATAAAAGTAGGTATATTTACAACTCATCAACAACTCTATCCAAGATTAAAGTCAAATTAGCCCAAGTGGGCTAACTCAAGCTCAAGCCCATTTCCCCCACTTGGTATAACCATATCCTAATTATTAATAATGATTTTATGGGCTGCCAATAGGCTAGGGAGATGAGCAAATTTGTTCATGGTGAGTAGGAGAGGGAAAATGGGAGTTTTCTCTTTAATGGAGGAGAGAGAAAGAAGAAAGAGAGAGTGGAGTTATGGAGGGAGACCATAGGTCACTCCATTCATCTCCTCATTGCTCCCATTCATCTCCCTTGCCTCTTAGGATGAAGATGCAATCAATTCCAGCCACCCAATACTAATACGAGGAGCCCAACCACCATGGACAACCACCCCTTCACCTTCCCTCCCATGAAAAAATATAAAACCCCATATGCAGCCCCCTATTCTCATTTTTTACTAATCCATATCCTTCAAAACGTCCTTGTCTATCAAAATAGCATATTAGATCAATGTTTTTGGTGGAAGAACGAGGAATCAGGCAAGTTTTCCGGAGAGGAAAAATGCTACAGCAAACCGCCGCCACCGTCGTCGTCGAACACCAAACAAGGTTCTCCTCTACTCCTTCTTCTATGGATAGATCTTAGGAATCAAATAGGAGAGAAATCGGGCTCAAATGAGCTGGATCATGTGAGCAAAATTTCAGATTTTTCCTGGTTTTTATACCACTCGAGTTTGCCGGAAACCGCCCCTCCGGCGGTCGTGCCACCGCCCGGAGATCCCCCACCTCAACGAAGGTGGTGGCGGTGGTGGCCGGCCAGGGAGGTGGCTGAGTGGCCGGGAAAAAGGGCTGGAATATGCTCCACGTAGGTCTAATCATAGCCCTTGGCTGGAGGAAGAAGATGACCAGGAGGCATTGGATCTGCTTCAAGATTCGTGTCGGATCATGTTTATTAAATTCTGAAATTTCTGTCCTGTTTACTAGACTCTTTTTAAATTAAATATTAAAAATACTTAGGCTCTTATACAGAAAATATGTCCAATATAAAAGTTGTAGCCCGTGAGGTCTAGTTTAGTTTAAAATTTGTTTGAACCTAATTGAATAAGTGGTTTGTCCACAACACCCATTTTGGTGGGGTCTATACATAGGCTTGACCAGTACTTGGTTTGAGTGCCGCCACCAATCCAGCATTAAAAATGACTTGTAATTTTGGATGGGGGTCACTCATAACTATACCTAAAAAATATCCAAAAATGGGAATTTTTGGAGAATATTTGTTTATAGTTTTTGTAATTATTTAATAAACCATGATTAAATTAATATAGTGTCCTAATTACCTCCAATGGCTCCCAAGTTTTGGTGAGTGGTCGTTGAGGTCAGTATAAGGCTCTGAATAAAATCCCATCTCATTTGGAGATGATTTAGTTTGGAATTTTGCAAACCTTTGCCTTGCCATAATAAGGGTATTATGGTCAAAGTGCTCTTTTTGGTGTTTGAGTGGTCAAATCGCCTCAACAGAGGCTGATATTTTGGCCACTGATTTTATATGGCATGTAACACCGTCCAATGGGATTTGGTGTGGTTTGGGGTAGGGTAGCCCTAGAACCCTTGGGTTGGCTCCTTTTGTGGAGATTTTTAGGGTTTGAAGGTCATGTTGTTAAATGACCTTGGAATGACTTGAGACATGGTGGAAGGGATCATATGGTCTCTATGGTCCTCTTGTTGAAGTTTTATTGAATTTTGAAGCCTTTAACCCCCTCAAATACCTAATCCTAGTTTAGGGCACAAAGCCCAATAGTTGGGTTTAGGCAATCAAAACACCTCACAATAACTTGAAACTTGGGCAGGGTATTTCTCTGATAAAAAGAATCCTAAAATAATTTTGGTGGAATTTTTGGCCTAATAAAATCAGTACTTTCTTAATAACCCTAGTTGTTTCCTTAAGTGTATTTTGCTTATTATGATATGTTTATCCACTAAAAAGTTGTGAAATTTAGTATTTGGAAGTTTTACATCATGTTAGTTCCCTCTGTATTTTTATTGAAAATTTTTGATGATTAGTTTAAGTACTTGTTTCATACATTATTAATTGTGGATTTCTGATCAAAACTAGATATAAACCCCAATGTTGCTACAAAATTATGAAACTTTGTCAGTGAGTGTTTTATGTCATTATGTTGGCTCTGGAATTTTCTCATAATTTTTAGGAGAACAAAAATAGTTCTTGTTTCACAAAGTTATAAATCTGGAAGATTACTTTTAATTAGATTGAGAGCCTCTCATGTTTTAGAAAATTGTAAAACTTTGTTAAGGTTAGTTTTAGATCATTATATATCTCCTAGAATTTTGTCATAATTATTAGATGAAATTTTACAGTACTTGCTTCAATAACCAATGGCTATGGAATTATTGATTTAAAATTAAATTAGGGGCTACTGTTCACTGGAAAATTGGGAGAATACTTCTAGAGTGTTTTTAGGCCATGATGGACTTACTGGATTTTTATTATAATTTTTATAACAATATTACTGGCCTTTGCTTCTTAAAATTATAATTTGGACTTTATGTTCTAAATTGTGGATTTGGGGCCTAAACAATTCTGAAAATTCTTAGACATTGGATTTGCTGTAGAAATGTTACCTAGTATGTATTATAATTTTTTGTTGATTTGTTTCTGATTTAAAAGTGCATTTCATGTTCAAAGTAGGGCATTCAGAGTCTTAGGTTAATTAGATTAAATGCCCAAATAATTAGGAAAATTATGAAACTCTAGAGTTAGTCTAAATAGGTAATGGTAGATTCCCAGAAAATGTAATGGATATATTGGATGAGTAAATGGAGTACCCCCTAGTGGGAGCACCATGTAGCTTAGCACGGTCTGCATATAGTACATAGAACTGAAATAGGCTAGCTCGGAGATTTTAAACACACTTAGGGGAGTCACACTGAAATAAAAGAGAGGATTGGTCTTGGGTAGAAATCAATAATATTAAGTGCCTTGTGAAAGGGAGCTTTGGTCTTCAGCCCATCGTAGTTCCTAGTGCCCTAGAGAACCCTTCACGGGGTATGCCTTGGGCAGTCCTAGTCTAACGTAAACCATAGGAATAATAAATGTTAAAGAGTAACTAGCATAATTAGGGGTTCACTTTCACACACACCGGTGTCTCGAGAAGATAGGGTGACTAGGATGTTCGGGGGGTAGGCTCGGTGGTTGTGGAAAATGGTAGGGTAGCCCGGTGAGACAATGGCTCGGTAGATATTTGTGACGGGCAGGATAGCCCGGGGTGCTTTGGCTCGGTTGTTGGCTGTGACGGACGGGATAGTCCGGGGAGCTTTTGCTCGGTGGATAATACATTAATATTGCATGTGCATAAGATATAAGGTGGTGGGTCTTTAGTATTGGAGATTCGTCACACCGACACAAGTACGTTGACTCGGCGGGTGTGGTTTTACACTTAGCCAAATAAAGTCCGGTGCGCCAGCCGACAAGAGTACGCAGGAGCTCCGCTTAGTGCACTGGCATTGAGGCGTACGATAGGTCTGACTAGTAGTGCAGATACCGGTTTAGAGGTGAGCGAGGCCCAACCCACCGCTTTTGTTTGCCACTACGGAGGTATCCTGGGAGGTTAGGCTCCAGAAAGGGGGAACTAAAGGTCTGTGTACACAGAGTTGGGTGTGTGAGTTGCACATGCATGATCACATCATAGCATGTTTGCATGTCATAGCATCATCATTGCATATAACCCCTGACACCTATTGTATAAAGTGGTATGGGACGCTTTATATAATAGGCTCTCCTTAACAACCCCTTGGTTTATAAGTTCGCGCAAGCATGCTTATAAAATAAGGTTTTATTCAATAGATTTATATGTATACTTGCTAGAAAACCGACACCCTATCGTATAAATTGGTATGGGACTTTTTATACGATATGAGTCTTGCAGAAGATCCTTTAGCTTATGTGTTTTCATATAAGTTAAGGTTACATATTTCATGTTCTGTCTTTCATACTTTTATTACTGCTGCTTATTCTCATAGAACTGCTAGATTAGTTCTGTCGCCACCTTCTTACATTTGTTACTCTCCACCTTCATAGCTTCCCTTTCCTTCTCCCCGCTCGGTGCCTAAGAGCCATGGGAGAGGGGTGGGGGATGATAGGACTTAGTCTTTTAGACTAACAGTTTTTGGACCAAATAATTTTAGGGGATCGTGAAGCCGAACTTGGAGATGCAGCCCCAGAGGTCAGTGCGCGTGGAGACAGGACAGTCTTACACCGGAGTTCAAACAGCTAGGACAGTGAGTCCCAATCGTTAGTAGTTGTTCTAGTTTTGCTTCCACGATTAGTGACTTGTAGTGAGGATTTTAATGTATCAGGCATGAACCCTATTTTCAGTACTTTATATACTAATGTTGTAGACACTCCCTTCGTGGAGATTTATTTTATATACATGCGATTCTTGTGGACTAGTTTTGAGTTCATTCTTACTCTTATACTTTATTCTACACTTCTGCGATCGATATGGCCGGCAGAATCGATGTTTTGTAGTGACGACCTTCCTGGGCATGTTGGTGTCACCGCAAAGCGACGGTTCTGGGCCTAAGACCTCGGTGATTTTAAAAAGAAAAAAAATGGGGTCTTACAAGTGGTATTAGAGGCAAACATCGATCGGAAAAGTAGAAGTCCACTAGCCCTGGGTCACCCCCGCATGAGCTTAGTTTGAGGACAAACTAGCAGCGGAAGTAGTGGTGTGCCCATAAAGGAAATCACATGTAAAAGTCCACTTCTTCATTAATTGGAATTCTTCTTTGTAGCCTGCGGTAAACCCTACCTCCTGTAGGGAACACCTCTTGCTGCGAAAATCTCATCTTAATTCTCTAGTCAATGCGTTAGACTCAACCCACTAGGACTCATAACTAATCACGACAACTTATAGTATGCCCTAGTCAAAAATAGACCTTGGGTATGGACTCGGTTAAGGTAAGGAGATACCCAAAGGGAATAAAGGAGGAATTTAACACGAGAATGACAACCTTAGAAATAAACTCAGGTGACCCTACAGTCCATTACTCAAACGTGTTGGACTGCTTTAAGGAGAATTGAGACCAATAATCCACTAGTAGAATGGTAGAAGACATATAGTCTCAACCCTCATACCAGTAATAAGATTACCAGGAGACAACCACCGAGACAAACACCGAGGGCCGGATAGGAATTCAAGTTTAGAAGATACCCATTTGGGACGGGAATATTTTGACCCCGATAAGGTTATCGTAAATGTGACTCATAGAGTTTAAAGTATTGAGTATATCAACAGGTTTCAGGTTGGAACCCCAAGTCGAAGATTGATTCCCTAGGGATTGTGCACCCAGCTAGGACAGATATAACAGGTTAATATCAAAGATACTTAGCCCAAGGTAGGTAGGGGCTTATCTTTTATTTATTGGGGGCTTATCTTTTATTTATTGGGGGCTTATCTTTTGTTTATTGGGACTTGTCCTTTGTTTATTGGGCAAATTAGTATTGACTTGGGTTTCCATAGGCCTAATTTAGAGAATGTGGCGTAACAAACATAGTGAGGTTGAAGTCGATATAATTTGACGTTATTCGGGCGAAGATAAGATTTTGTAAAAACATGTTTGGAATGTTGACTTGTAGCATTACCAAGACAATGACATGGTAATAAGACGCAGTAATTACGAGGATAAACTATTATCACGTAAAATTAGATGACGGGTAACAAGATTCAGGATATCTGAGAAGGTAAAAATTTAATTGCTATGTTGTATCATCGGAAGTATGGTGTATCTCAGAACATGTACCCCCAGAGTGAAGAAAGGTGTCATGGGTTTGGTGATGCACGGTAAGTTCTGTCAGTTGATGTAGGCTATGTGAAAGAGTTTTTGGGGAACTATTACAGCCACTTCCCGAGTTGTAGTGGAAGTTCGAGGGTATAATTAGGGATTTTCATACACAGGATTCCTCGTCCCCACTCTAGGCACAATTATAAAGGGAACATCAAGGATAGACTGGCCGAGGTATCTGGGGTCACCCTGACTAGAAAGAAAGCACCTGTGGGTGTTTCATGATATTTATGAGTAGTTGACTATTATCATGGTGTGCTCAAGATAATCGTATTGAATCAGAATGGATAGTGTACGTCCAAGGAGAGAAGATCAGTCCAGGCTCATCTGGACTCTCGGTCGACATTCAACACATCTCTCTACCCTCGCACCGAGGTGCAAGATTACACTTTTAGGGATCTAGGATGAAGTTCAAAAGGCACTCGACTCAGAATTTTTGGAGAACCCAGATACCTAGGTGTGACTGATTCGAGATAGGATGTTGGAGGCCCGGGGCATACCGACAAAATATTACAAGGTGCGGCATAGTTAAGTAGAGCTTCATGATGAAGACTGTGTATTCCTGAAGATACGTCTGGTGTATGGAGTCTCGGGGGTACGCGGGCAGAAGAAGCTCAGTCCATGGATATGGGGTGTAATAGGATCTGGGAGCGGATCAGCCCTTTGGCTTACAGGCCGGAGCTACCGTCAGAGTTAGTGTATTTGTATGACGTCTTCCACATTTCCTATCTTAGGAAGGCTCTACTACTACTGGAACAACAGTTTCTTGGCATATATGGCTCAACAGATTTTGATCAAAAGATGAGCCGGTCAAGATAGATGACACAGCGGTGCGGGTCTTGCAGCGCAAGAAGGTCCCACTGGTCAAGGTCCTGTAGACGAATCATGGGCAGGAGGAGCATACCTGGGAGCCACCGAATCTAATGAAGCGCAGGTACCTGGATCTCTCTGGGTAATGTATACATTCAACTTCCTATCGGATGTTACAAGTTGTTACCCTCAGTAAAAACCCTGTATGCCTAACTTGAATTTTGAGTTGAAATTTTTGTTTTTTTATTGGGATTTGTAACATCCTATTTCAAGCTAGACCCCTAGGAGTAGTTTTTTAATGACTAGGTCATGACAAAACCCTAAGAAGCCCAAGAAGACCAAGTGAGCTTAGGCATGAAGGTGGAGATCACCATGGTATGCAAATAGTAGAATTCTAAACACTAGTTTAGGATGACCATAGGGCATCACCATGACTCCATGACCCCACCAAAATATCCCTAAACTATTGGAAGGTCTATTAAAGCCCTAAGGTTCCATTGAAATCAACCCAAAGTGGTCAAATTGACGTAAGACCACCATAAGCCTAAATTGGATAAGGTGCCCTAACTAAGGGAAATGAGCCTCTAATGTTCCCAACAAACCCTATCTAAGTCTTCCTGGACTTTAAGTGAGGTCAATGGGTCACCAAGGACCCATTGGGGTCAACCCAAGAGGCTAAGTTGACCCAAGTAACCTCTAGCCCCAAAGTGGTCAAAGTGCCCTTACTAAGGGTCAAGTGACCCCCAAGATGCCCAAAAATCCCTACCCAAGCCTTTCTAGACTTTAGGGGAGGCCAATTGGTCACCAAGGACCCATTTGGGTAAACCCAAATGGTCAAGTTGACCTAGGACAACTCTATCCAAGATTTAAGTCAAATTAGCCCAAATGGGCTAACTCAAGCTCAAACCCATTTCCCCCACTTGGGCTAACCCCATCCTAATTATTAATAATGATTTTATGGGCTGACAATAGGCTAGGGAGATGAGAAAATTTGTTCATGGTGAGTAGGAGAGATAAAATGGGAGTTTTATCTTTAATGGAGGAGAGAGAAAGAAGAAAGAGAGAGTGGAGTTATGGAGGGAGACCATAGGTCACTCCATTCATCTCCTAATTGCTCCCATTCATCTCCCTTGCCTCTTGGGATGAATATGCATTAAATTCCAGCCACCCAACACTAATGAGAGGAGCCCAACCACCATGTCCAACCACCCCTTCACCTTCCCTCCCATGAAAAAATATAAAACCCCATATGCAGCCCCCTATTCTCATTTTTTACTAATCCATCTCCTTCAAAACGTCCTTGTCAGTGAAAATATCATATGAGATCAATGGTTTTGGTGGAAGAACTAGGAATCGAGCAAGTTTCCCGGAGAGGAAAAACGCTACAGCAAACTGCGCCACCGCCGTCGTCAAACACCAAACAAGGTCCTCCTCTACTCCTTCTTCTATGGATAGATCTTAGGAATCAAATAGGAGAGAAATCGGGCTCAATTGAGCCGGATCATGTGAGCAAAATTTCAGATTTTTCATGGTTTTTATACCACTCGAGTTCGCCGGAAACCGCCGCTTCGGCGGCCGTGCCGCCGCCCGGCGATATCCCCCACCTAAATGAAGGTGGTGGCGGTGGTGGCCGGCCAGGCAGGTAGCTGGGTGGCCGGCCAGGCAGGTGGCTGGGTGGCCAGGAAAAAGGGCTGGAATACACTCCAAGTCGGGCTAATCACAGCCCTTGGCTGGAGGAAGAAGATGAACAGGAGGCGTTGGATCTGCTTCAAGATTCGTGTTGGATCATGTTTATTAAATTCTAAAATTTCTGTCCTATTTACTGAACTCTTTTTAAATTAAATATTAAAAATAATTAGGCCCTCATATAGAAAATATGTCCAATATCAAAGTTGTAGCCCGTGCAGTCTAGTTTATTTTAAAAAAAAATTGAACCTATTTGGGTAAGTGGTTTGGCTACAACACCCATTTTGGTGGGGTCTATGCGTAGGCATGACCAGAACTTGGTTTGAGTGCCCCCACCAATCCATCCATCCAAATGACTTGAAATTTTGGATGGAAGTCACTATTAACAATACCTAGGAAATATACAAAAATGGGAATTTGTGGAGAAAAATTTCTATATTTTTGTAATTATTTAATAAACCATGATAAAATTAATTAAGGGGCCTAATTACCTCCAATGGCTCCCAAGTTTTGTTGAGTGGTCCTTGGGGTAAGTATAAGACTCTGGATAAAATTTCATCTCATTTGGAGATGATTTAGTTTGGAATTTTGCAAACCTTATCCTTGCCATAATAAGGGTATTTTGGTCAAAGTGCTCTTTTTAGTGTTTGAGTGGTCAAATCCTCTAAACAGAGGCTGATATTTTGGCCATTAATTTTATATGGCATGTAACACCCTCCAATTGTATTTGGGGTGGTTTGGGGTAGGGTAGCCCTAGAACCCTAGGGTAGGCTCCTTTTGTGGAGATTTTTAGGGTTTGAAGGTCATGGGGTCAAATGACCTTGGAATGACTTGAGACTTGGTGGAAGGGATCATATGGTTGCTATGGTCCTCTGGTTTAAGTTTTATTGTATTTGGAAGCCTTTAACCCCCTCAAATCCCTAATCCTAGTTTAGGGCATAAAGCCCAATAGTTGGGTTTAGGCAATCAAAACACCTCACAATAACTTGAAACTTGGGCAGAGTATTCCTATGATAAAAAGAGTCCTAAAATAATTTTGGTGGAATTTTTGGGCTAATAAAATCAGTGCTTCCTTAATAACCCTTATTGTGTCCTTAAGTTTATTTTGCTTGTTATGATATTTTTGTCCACTGAAAAGTTGTCAAATTTAGTATTTGAACGTTTTACATCATGTTAGTTCCCTCTGTATTTTTATTAGAAATTTTAGATGATTATTTTAAGTACTTGTTTCATACATTATGAATTATGGATTTCTGATCAAAAATAGATATAGAGCCCAATATTGCTACGAAAATTATGAAACTCTGTCAGTGAGTGTTTTATGTCATTATGTTGGCTTTGAAATTGTCTCATAATTTTTAGGTGAACAAAAACAGAACTTGGTTCACAAAGTTATAAATCTGGAAGATTACTTTTAATTAGATTGAGAGCCCCTCATGTTTTAGAAAATTTTAAAACTTGGTTAAGGTTAGTTTTAGATCATTTTATATCTCCTGGAATTTTGTCATAATTATTAGATGAATTGTACAGTACTTGCTTCAATAACCAAGGGCTATGGAATTATTGATTCAAAATTAAATTAGGGGCTACTGTTCACTGGAAAATTGGGAGAATACTTCTAGAGTGTTCTTAGGCCATGATGGACTTACTGGATTTTTATTATAATTTTTAGAACAATATTACTTGCCTTTGCTTAGTAAAATGGTAATATTGACTTTATGTTCTAAATTGTGGATTTGGGGCCTAAATAATTCTGAAAATTCTTAGACCTTGGATTTGTTGTAGAAATGTTACCTAGTATGTATCATAATTTTTTGGTGATTTGTTTCCTAATAAAAAGTGCATTTCTTGTTCAAAGTAGGGCATTCAGAGTCTTAGGTTAATTAGATTAAATGCACAAATAATTAGGAAAATTATGAAACTCTTGAGTTAGTCTAAATAGGTCATGGTAGACTCCCAAAAATTATTATGGACCTGTTGTATGAGTAAATGGAGTATCCCCTAGTGGGAGCACTATGTAGCTTAGCACGGTCTGCATATAGTACATAGAACTGAAATAGGCTAGCTCGGAGAGCTTAAACACGCTTAGGGGAGTCACACTGAAATAAAAGAGAGGATTGGTCATGGGTAGAAAATAATAATATTAAGTGCCTTGCGAAAGGGAGCTTTGAGTTTCAGTCCATCGTAGTTCCTAGTGCCCTAGAGAACCCTTCACGGACGCCTTGGGCTGTCCTAGGCTAACGTAAACCATAGGAATAATAAATGTTAAAGAGTAACTAGTATAACTAGGTGTTAAATTTCACACACACTGGTGTATCTGGAAGATAGGGTGACTAGGATGTTCGGGCGGTAGGCTCGGTGGTTGTGGAAAAGGGCAGGGTAGCCCGGTGAGCCAATGGCTCGGTAGATATTTGTGACGGGTAGGATAGCCCAGGGAGCTTTGGCTCGATTGTTGGCTGTGACGGACGGGATATGAAAGTGAGGGTAAGATCTACCTTTACTCTAGAGGGGGGTGAATAGAGTATTTTAAAATAATTTATAATTTAAGACTGTAAAGCAGTGGAAGTCTTGATTTATGTATATGTGTAAGGTGCTTGCAAAAAGAAAAACTAAGTAAGCAAGAAATAAGAAATCACAGCACACAACAAAAACAAAAGCACCGCAAACCAGAAGACGCAAGGATCTATAGCGGTTCCCCAACAACCTGGGTACATCCACTCTTCTACCACCCTAGGTAGGAATCCACTGCAGGAATAGCTGATCAGGTGTCCTGGGCACCAATGAGCTTTTAATAAGGTGCTCAAAAACCAAACCTAGATTTTTTGATAAGGTGTCTTGCCACCACTGAGTTTTGACAAGGTCTTAGAAACCAGCCACAAAACTTTTGAAGGGAGTTTTGAGAAATCCTTTTACAGAAGGAATAAAGAAAAACAAAAAGGTTGAGTTGTTCTTCTCTGTCAATAATCTGAGAGAAGACAAGTGGAAGATGTTTTCAAAGCTCCTCCTGAGATTTGTAAGGGTTCAGGAAGATGAGCTTTGCTTAGGGTGATAGGCCTTCAGTTGCTTCAGGTCTCTAGCAATAGATGATTTTAGCAGATGCTGAAATGTGTGATGTCTGGAGTCCTTGATGAAGAAGCTTTTGAACACTTGATGCTTGAAGGATAAGAATAGCAGATGATCTCCTTCACAGTAATGTTCCTTGTGTTCTTGAAGAATTCTGACTCAGTAATTCTGTAAACTTTTGTCTACTAAGTCTATTCCCAGAAGATGAATTCTTGATGAATAATTTTCTTGTTCTCTCTTCTGTATTCTTTTACAAATCTTGTCTGTTCTCCTTTTTTCAGAATGATTCTCTAGGGAGCATATCAGATTCTGACTTCTTGATAGTCATTAATCAGTCATAAATGACTACCTTAACTGATAACTGCCTCTGGAGGAAAGTCCTTAAGAAACATTCCAATTAGTCTTACTTGAAACTTACTCCAGATTGATATACACGGCTACAAAATCCTTTGCCATAAATGCTGAAAATGAGTCTGAATGAATTCCATAACTGTCCTGAATTTGAATCCTGAAATCGTCGATCTCTCAGATAAATCGTCGATCTGAGCTCCACGATCGTCGAACTGAGCTCAGAGATTGGATTTAAACTGGAAACAAAAATCGTCAAACTGAGCTCTACGATCGTCGACCTGAGCTAAGAGACTTGGAATTATAGCTCGAGATAGAACGTCGATCTGAGCTCGAAGATCGTCGAACCGAGTTTGACGAATCGTTGAACTGAGCTCAGAGATAGTCAAACTGAGTTCGACGTTTCGTCGACCTGAGCTCGACGAGAATTGTCTTGGTCCTCTGCACTGAATCCTGATCTTTAGAAGGACTTGAAGGCAGATTTCAAACCTAAGTACTAACCCTAAGAATCATTCTAATTGACCTATCATACTATACAGCAAGGTCAAAATAAATTCCTAAGCACATAGTGATCCTTACCCAAATTAGTAATAGGGTGTTCAAACAATCTCCCCCTATTTGGGTTAGGATTACTATTAATAAGACAAATAGGAAATAATAAGCATACATCAGAATTAAAAATAAAACAGAAACAACAATGCAGATAATACATGATGAGCATTGCAGAATCACAGCAAGAATCACAGATTCAGTCAGAAATAGATATAAGTATCAGCTTACACAAATTACTCATTGCCCTTTTTAATAGAATTTCTCTGTTGGGATTGAGGGCTTCCTTTTTGGATCTTCTATCATCATTTGCACCTAAGGAGGTTTGAGATTTTGGCCTTGGAACAACAGCCTCAGGATGCAGCTTCATGTAGCTCTATAGATCAAAGAATTTTCTGGAAGCATATCTTTCTAATTCTTTCTTTCTCTATTCTTATAGTGTTGTGATATTGGAGGTATCTCTGCCTTGCTCTCTTTCTTTCTTGATCTGATCTAATGCTGCAAGTTCGTTCATTCTGGCTGTCCATGATAGTGTATTGTTCTCAGGGTGTTCAAATGGAACTAGAGGTTCATATCTATTTAATTCCACTAAGTCAGTAGGAGAATCTCTGGTGACAATTGTATCTTTCAGCTTGTAAGGGAAAGGACCAGATGTAGAACAAGTAGGGCCTTGTCCTTCCCTTTGATATGGGTGTTGTCTAGCTTGATTTCTGGAGAGAGTCCTGTAATCTCTCTGTCTGCCTCTTGACTGATCTCTCCTTGACTGATATCCTCTTTGCTGTTGGCCTCTTGGTTGATATCTATCTTGAGACTGGTAAGAGCTTGGCCTAGCAGCAGAAGAAGACTGAAAAGTTGAACCTCCACCAGATCCTAAATCTGGAGGAGGAGGAGGAGGATGAAATTGGGAGGATCCCTTTTCATACTTATCAAATTTTCTCCTTTTCTTCATGTCCTTAAGTTGATTTCTGGAATATTGCATCCAAGGCTCAGAAATTGGGCAGTCATGAAGAATGTAATAAGGTATATCATTGTCATCTTTTACTTTTTCTAGAGGAACTCTTTTCAGTGTCTTGCTTCTTGCTTTCCTCTTCCTTGCAATAGTTGTAGAGGAGCCATCAGAATAATTATGGAGTTGGTCACTGTCTGAACTTGGAGGATTATCATAAAGATCATCAGCAACTATATCAACAGCAGCAGCAGCATAATAAGAAACAATAATTTCTTCAGCCTTAAGAGAATTGATATAAGAAGCAATCAGGCTGAGATTACAGCAAGCAACAGGCACAATGGCCTTAGTCAGATCTTCAACTTCCTGAGCTGGTGGATGATAATATGTTTTGTAGCCTAAACTATTATCGTATTTTCTATTTTATAGTGTATAAATCATGTCTATTATTAGTTTATCTTTATCCTTTTTATGTAAATATTATTGCCACTAACATTTTCTTGTCCTTTTTCAGGTTTTCAGGAAATTCGTCAAAAATGACCTGACACGCCCCCCTGTCACGCCCTCCTTGGGCGTGACCTAGGGCGTGTCACCCGATCCCGAGGACTTTTGCTGGAAGGGACAGGAAAACGAACAAAACCGCTGTCACGCCCCCCTGACACGCCCTCCCTGGGCGTGTCACCAGGCGTGACTATGGGCGTGTCGCCCTCTGCCGCAAAGCCTGCCGCCGCATTAAATGTCGTTTCTCCACAGCACGTAAACAGTACTATCACGCCCTCCCGTCACGGGCATGACCTGGGGCGTGACATCAACTTTTCGACGACTGACGGATTTCCGACCAATGATTTGGACATGACGTGCCTGTCACGCCCCCCCTACACGGGCGTGACCTAGGGCATGACCACCAACGTACCGAAGCAATCATCCCTCCCGCCAGAATCCAGAGCCTGAGGTCAACATATACTGTCACGCCCCCTGACACGCCCCCCTACGGCGTGTCGGAGGGCGTGACCAACCCGAGAAAAATTCTATAAATTGAGACCCCCCCCCTCTCCATTTCAGCAAGCTTTGGTTGAGAGGGGGAGGTGCTGCCCCTTTGGTTCTTGAGTTTTTTTTATGCTTTCTCTCTCTCTCTCTCTCTCTCTCTCTCTCTCTCTTTTGTAATTTTTGTTTAACCCTAGCTTAATCTTAGTTTGTTCTAGCTTTTATTGTAATTTTGCTCTTGCTTAGTGCTACTTGTAGGGCTAGAATAGGATTTCAATTTCATGCACTTGTAATTTTAATTTCAATTAGTGTAAATTGCCCCCTTTTCATTAATAGAATTGTTCTTTGTTTAGCTTGTGTTTCTTTTTATGCTTTACTATTCATCCCCCATCCTCCACTCCATTATGATTAACTAATCCTCCTTGTACTCGATCTTGATGATCCGAGGTTAGAGCGATTAAGTTATGATGTTTTAATTAATCTTTTCTTTTTAGGTTAGGGCCTTGAATTACTCTTGATTAATCACGGGTTGGAGGTATATTATCGATATATACTCTCCGCCTTAGCTTTCATTCTGGGCTAGCCGAGAGGCCGAAAGAATGAAGTGAGCATTCAAGAGTAAAGGGAGTTGTACGCACCCCTCGAAAGAGGCAGACGTCCAAATCTCCCGGATTGGAGTAAAATCCAATAGTGGGGTTCACCGCGTAAAGCGAGCTTTAGGCCTCCGATTTAGACGAGAGTCGGTCGGACCTTCCTAAACTCAGTTGGGCATGACTTCGAGAGAAGCGTGTTCAAGCTTTAGGAACCTCCACGGTCAAGGACCTTTATCCTATTAAGTTCAGATTTTTATCGCATTTTCTTAATCGTCTTTAGCTGAGGTGAATCTTGATCGAGTGCATTTCCATTTCATATTTTCTACCTTTCGTAGTAATCACCTATCTTGTGCCCTTTAATTAACTGCAGTAGTTTCCTTTCTAGCTTAGTTCTTTGCTTAATAGCTTTACTTAATTGCGGTAGTTCTCTTTCTAGTATAGCTTTACTTCCTTCCTTGCAATTAGTTTTTCTCTAAACCCTAGTTTTTTCGTCGATAAGATAATAGCGTTCGTGTGAGTAAGCATAGCCAACAGTTCCCGGATTTCAATACGACACTTGTGTCCTCTTGCTACAATTTGATAGGTATACTTGCCTCATCGGGTTGCTAGTTCGGTTGCGTTTATTTTCTTTGAACCCTAGCGCGCAACAAGTTTTTGGCGCCGTTGCCGGGGAAGCTAATTTCCGTTGATATATTGAAAACACGAACCTATTAATTTTATCTTTTCTCTTTCTCATCCTCCTTCTTTAAATTTTAAAAAAAAAAAAATTATCACCTAATTCTCTCGAAAAGGGCAAAGGGCTTTAAGTGCCACTGTCTTGTCTAGTACCTTGCGAACCCTTCACGGGGTAGTCCTTGGGAAGTTCGGGAGTTAATCTATAAAAAATTCTATTTCAAAAAGAAAAAAAATTTAATCTTTTTTCTAGTTTATCCTTTTTCTCTTCCTCTTCTTCTTTTCTGTTCTTTTAGTGCATGACCCGCGGGAGTCCGTCGGTCATTTTGGACTTGGACCACGAAATTGAGCGTACTCTTCAGAGAAGATCGCGATTTCAAGGTCCTACTATCCAAGTGCCGGTTGAGGACTCCGAGTCATTTGCTACTTTAAGAATGGAAGAACCCAACGTAGATGAGGCCGTGCAAAGGACTATGTCCTATTATGCACGACCGAACCTCGAGGGAACAGAATCAAGTATAGTTCGCCCTGCTATAGCAAATAATAACTTCGAATTAAAGCCTAGCATAATTCAAATGGTGCAGCAATATGTGCAATTTGACGGACTTCAAGATGAAGATCCGAACGCACATATAGCTAGCTTTCTTGAAATTTGCGACACCTTCAAGATTAATGGTGTCACAAATGATGCGATCAGGCTAAGACTCTTCCCCTTCTCTTTAAGAACTAAAGCTAAGCAGTGGCTGAACACACTTCCTAAAAATAGCATAACCACTTGGAATGAACTAACTGAAAAAATTTTGGCGAAGTATTTTCCGCCAGCTAAAACTGCAAAACTTAGGAACGACATCTCTGCCTTCGGACAAATAGACTCTGAAACCCTATATGAAACCTGGGAGAGATTTAAAGAATTATTAAGACGATGCCCACATCACGCGCTGCCTGTATGGTTACAAGTGCAGACGTTCTATAACGGGCTAAATCAAAGCACGAAGCAAATGATAGACGCAGCTTCTGGCGGTACTTTAAATCATAAGACCCCGGAAGCCGCTCTTGAGCTTTTTGAGGACATTGCCATGAACACTTATCAGTGGAATGTGCCCAGGTCCTGCCCGAACAAGCCTGCAGGTATCTATGAAGTGGACAACGTCTCCCAGCTCGCTCTGCAAGTAGAAATCCTAAGCAAAAAGATAACGGAGATGACTGCTGCCTCCGCTCCTCAGGTATGGGAATCTGCAACCCCTACTCCAGAACATTTAGATTATGTTAATAATATGCCTAGAACTGCTTTTAATCATTTTTTTGCTGCGAATATTCATCCGCCTGGTTTTAATTTTCCGAATAGTTATAACCCCGCTTTAAGAAATCACCCGAACTTTTCATGGAGTAATCCATCGAATGCGATGCGCCCACCCCCCGCAAAATGATTTTTCTTCATCACCACCACCACCACCTCTTCAAAATTACCCAAAACCTCCATGCTTGGAGGAATTACTTTCTAAATATATCACCACAAATGACGCCACTATAAGAACTTTAACCGGAAGCGTAAAAAGTCTAGAAAATCAGGTAGGACAGCTCGCGAAAATAATTTCTGAGCGACCCGCAGGGTCTCTTCCTTCCAACACCGAACCCAACCCGAGAGAGCAAGCAAAAGCTATAACTCTTCGGAGTGGGAAGCAAGTCTCTGGTATGGTAAGTGAAGAGCCCGAGGCAAGCTCCGCTCTCGCCTCTAAAAATCAAAGCTCCGCTCCCGTTTAAAAAATTCCACCCTCGGCTGAAGAAGTTATCACCCCTATTTTAGAAAATAATCTCACTCCACCACCCATCTTCAAAAATAATTCAACTCCTCCATACCCCTCTGAACTTAATAGACAACGTCAAGATGATCAGTACTCCCGCTTCTTAAAGATCTTCAAACAAATCCACATTAATCTTCCCTTCCACGAGGCTATTTCGCAGATGTCGAAATACGCCAAATATCTTAAAGACCTCCTCACAAACAAGAAGAAGTTAGAGAATCTTTCGCACGTCACGCTAAATGCCGAGTGCTCCGCCATTTTAACAAATGGTTTACCGAAGAAAATCAGTGACCCGGGTAGTTTCTCTATCCCGTGTGTCTTCGGTGATCTTTTTGTTAAACACGCGTTAGCCGACTTAGGTGTGAGTATAAACCTGATGCCCTTTTCATTGTTTAAAAAGTTAGGGATTGGTAGCCTTAACCCCACGCGTATGAGTATCCAGCTAGCCGATAGATCCGTCAAGTACCCGTTAGGAATAGTGGAGGACATTCTAGTGAAAGTCGACAAGTTCATCTTCCCGGTGGACTTTGTCATTTTGGACATCGAAGAAGACGTCGAGGTTCCCCTGATCCTTGGCCGACCCTTCCTTGCCACCTCCCGAGCCATCATTGACGTAAGCAATGGTAAGCTCTTTCTTCGAGTAGGCGACGACGAAGTCACATTTTCTATCACCCCTTCGATGAAGAACACCTTAGCAAACAATGACTCATGCTTTTTCGTATACGCCGTAAGTGATGATTCTTCTTACTGCCTCTCCGACTTTGAAAAAGAATTTTCTACTTTTTGCTCCTCTTCTCTTACAACTGAATCACTGCAAGGAAGTGATGAATCTTCTTATTGTCTTTCTGAGTTTGAAAAAGAATTTTCTGATTTTTGTTCTTCCTCTGTTCTTCCCACTGAATCGCTATAAGAAGCCGTCTTGGCTGCTAGCCCCATCCCTTATTACGTTCCTTATAAAAAAGTTTATGAAGATATTATTTTTGAAAAAGAAAGAATCTCAAAATCCTCTTATGAAGAACCCCCTACCCTAGAACTTAAAGAACTTCCCGAACACCTTAAGTATGCTTTCTTAGAAAAAGATTCCAAGTTACCAGTTATCGTTTTGGCCTACCTCACGGATACGCAAAATGATAAACTTCTTCTAGTTCTACGTAAGCATCGCCGGGCTATTGCTTGGCAAATTTTTGATATCAAGGGCATAAGCCCATCTTTCTGTACCCATAAAATTTTAATGGAAGATAATTCGCGTAACTCTATCCAACCTCAGCGCCGTATAAACCCGAACATGAAAGAAGTAGTTAAGGGCGAGGTTATGAAACTATTAGACGCAGGAATTATCTACCCTATATCGGACAGTAAGTGGGTTAGCCCCGTTCAGGTAGTTCCAAAGAAGGGAGGGATAACCGTAGTTAGTAATGATAATAATGAATTAATCCCGACACGGACGGTGACGGGTTGGCGTATGTGCATAGATTACCGTAAGTTAAATGACGCCACCCGCAAGGATCACTTTCCTTTACCGTTTATCGACCAGATTTTAGAACGTCTCTCCGGCCATAGCTTTTATTGTTTTCTCGATGGCCTCTCGGGGTACTTTCTAATACCCATCTCTCCCGAGGACCAAGAGAAAACTACGTTTACTTGTCCCTTCGGCACCTTCGCGTACCGAAGAATGCCATTTGGATTATGCAATGCGCCGGCTACATTCCAACGATGTATGCTCGCAATATTTGACAAGTACGTAGAAAGCATTATGGAGGTATTCATGGACGATTTCTCCGTGTTCGGCGACTCCTTCGATAGATGTTTAGAAAACCTCGAAAAAGTCTTAGAACGATGCGAAGAAACTAACCTTGCCCTAAATTGGGAAAAATGCCATTTTATGGTGAGGGAAGGGTTAGTTTTGGGTCATAAAATTTCTGCTAAAGGTATTGAGGTAGACGTTGCCAAGATAGAAGTTATTGAGAAGTTGCAGCCACCTACAAACATAAAAGCTATAAGAAGTTTCCTAGGCCACGCTGGTTTTTATCATCGTTTTATAAAGGACTTCTCCAAGATCACTAAGCCCCTCACCCATCTCTTAGAAAAAGACGCTCCATTCATTTTTGATGACTCTTGTATTTCTGCCTTTGAATTAATTAAAGAAAAGTTAATTAACGCGCCAATTATGATAGCTCCGGTGTGGGACCTTCCTTTCGAGATTATGTGCGATGCGAGTAGTTTTGCGGTGGGAGTCGTGTTAGGTCAACGCATATCTAAAAACTTCCACCCCATCTATTACGCTAGTAAAACCCTCACATCTGCACAAGAAAATTACACCACAACCGAGAAGGAGCTCTTAGCTGTAGTATTCGCCTTTGATAAATTCCGCCCTTACATTACACTTTCAAAAATCATTGTTTTTACGGACCACTCGGCCCTCAAGTACCTTCTTGCCAAAACGGATGCCAAGCCTCGCTTGATTCGCTGGGTCTTACTCCTCCAGGAGTTTGACTTAGAGATCCGTGATAAGCGAGGAGCCGAGAACTTGGCCGCCGACCATCTATCAAGATTAGATAACCCCTTTATAGAAAAATTAAATGAAAAATCTTTTAATGACTATTTTCCTGATGAGAAGCTGCTTTTAGTTAATACATCTACTTCTCCTTGGTTCGCGCACATCGCCAACTATCTAGTGGACCGGGTGCTCCCAAAAGAGTTCTCCTCTCAGCAAAAGAAGAAATTCTTTTCTGAGCTGAAGAACTACTTTTGGGAAGACCCGCATCTTTTCAAAATTTGTGCGGATCAAGTGATAAGGAGATGTGTTTCTTTTGATGAAGGAATTGATATTCTAAAACATTTGCATGAAGGTCCGACAGGTCGGCACTATCAAGCTGCTCGCATCGCTCACAAGGTGCTTTGCGCGGGTTTTTACTGGCCTAGCCTGTTTAAAGACGCGCAAGCCTTTGTGAGCAGGTGTGATAGTTGCCAACGGTCGGGCAATATTTCTAATAAAAATGAAATGCCGCAAAATTATTTCTTAGAGTGCGAAATTTTCGACCTCTGGGGAATTGATTTTGTTGGCCCCCTTCCTTCTAGCTTCAGAAACAAATATATTTTAGTTGTTGTTGATTATGTTTCACGATGGGTTGAGGCCCAAGCTCTTCCTACGAACGACTCCCGAGTTGTAGTCACGTTTTTAAAAAAATTATTTTCTAGATTCGGCACGCCTCGCGCAATCGTTAGCGATAGGGGTTCCCATTTCTATAACGCGCAATTTTCAAAAATTCTTACCAAATACGGCATTACGCATAAACTTTCCACTGCCTACCACCCCCAAACTAATGGGCAAGTCGAAGTAGTTAATAGAGAAATAAAAAGAATATTAGAAAAGACTGTTTCAACTTCTAGGAAAGACTGGTCAGCCAAACTTGACGATGCTCTATGGGCCTACCGAACAGCGTACAAAACCGCCCTCGGATGTACGCCGTATCGGCTGGTCTATGGAAAATTGTGCCATCTACCCGTAGAGTTAGAACACCGCGCCTTTTGGGCCCTAAAATTTTTAAACTTCGATCCCCACTCAGTCGGTGACCTTCGAAAATTTCAACTAAATGAACTCGATGAGTGGCGCTCTTATGCTTATGAAAATAATAAACTTTATAAAGAGCGGACGAAGCGTTTACACGATAAACACTTAAGGCACCCTAAAAACTTTAAGCCAGGCGACCAAGTCCTTTTATATAATTCTCGTTTACGTTTATTTCCGGGCAAATTAAAATCTCACTAGTCTGGCCCGTTTTCTGTTTTAGAAGTATTTCCTTATGGAACTGTTTTAATTTCTCACCCTGATAAGGGTAATTTCAAAGTGAATGGTCAGCGTCTTAAACTGTATTTCTCTGGTGATGATGATGTCAGTCCAAACATTATTAAGTTTCTGCTTCACGAACTTTAATCTTGAACTTTTAATTTTTTGCTAAAAACAATTTTATTTCTGGACAACAATATTTTCGGACAATATTATTCTTTTGATGCGTCGAGCTCAACGACGCTTTAACCAAAGGGCGCTCTAGGGAGGCAACCTAAGTTATTTTTTTCTGTTTTCTTTATTTTACAATTTTTGCCTCGGACGGCTCCGACAAGCCGAAGCTTCTGCGATCGCCTGCTCCAACATTACTGAATCCATCACGAAGTCCAAAGAAGACATTCGGAGGAGCGGCATCACTCAGCTTTCGCAGCAAATAAATCCGGGGAAGTACCTGTCTTTCAATTCCATCTTTCAATTCTGTACTTTACTTTTCTCTCCTTCTCCAATCCCCTTCTTTAGCCATTGAGGACAATGTCTGTTTTAAGCTTGGGGGAGGACTTCCTCCTTCATTTTTGCTTAGTGTAAATATTTTTCTTTTTGTATATATTTTAAATATTTCCAAAATAAATAAAAAAATGAATATCTTAAAATTCCAAAAAAAAAAGAGAAAAAAAAATTTTCCAAAATCCAAAAAAAAGAGATTATTTCTCAAAAATTAAAAAAAAATATGTGTTTTTGAATAGTTTAGACATTTTGGTATTTCAATAGTACCCCTAGTTTTTGTTTTTGTTTTACTCAAAATCTCCTATAAACAACTTAGTTAATTATAATATTTCTAATCGTCCTTTTTAATTATGTTTCACAAGTAAAATGTTGGCCATACTGTGTTTCTAATTCACGGTAGCATGTTAAGGTGAAATATTTTTCTAAAACTCGCATTTCTATTATGGTTTTTTGTTTTTTTTTATTTCCTTTACTTTCTCAAAAATTCATCATCCACTATTTTCTTTTTCATTTTTGAATAATTTTTGTAAAGTCAACTTTTGAATAACGTAGTAGATGTGAACGATCCAAGTCACCTATTATTTCTATTTTCAAGTTAATTTCATCAATCTTCTTTTATTATCTAGGACTCGCTTTTTGAAAATTTTCAAACCTTTGTTTTAAATAAATTCAAAAGCGTGAAAATGATTTAGGCCGTTTTTGTTTTTGTTTGAGCTTTCCTGCCAACCTAAAAACTTTTACCGCTAGTTAGCCGTTTTTGATCCTTTTTCTGATTTCATTTGATAGCTCCTCCCTTCATTTCAGTTTCACCAAAGCCAAAATTTCCAACCTATCGAATCGCACTAGCCTTTTTGAGTTTCATAAATTATTTTGACGATTTTGATAGGGTATTTTGTGATTTTTGTGGGAGAAAGGTTTTCGGAAAAAAAAAAAGTATGTTCAAAAGTGATGTTTATTTTTGTTTGGCCAATTCAAAAAGGGAAATAAAAATATTTATGGCCTTTGTTTTGAAAAAATGAAAAAAAAATGAAAAAAAAAGAAGAAAAAGAAAAAATGTGTATATATTTTTATGAAAGTTTTTGAAACTCTTTGCTTTGGTTTGGTGTGATTTTAAAACCTTCACGTTTATCTTTGAATTCCACTCCTAATCATATTCCTAAACCAAACATTTCTGTCCTATTTAAGTCCTTTTGATTCACGTTTTTTGATTTTTATTTAACAACTAAGAAAAGAAAAAAAAAGTAAATCAGTTTTAGTTTTGGATTTAAACCTAGATTTTTGTTAATTAAATTGATATAATTATAATGCGTTGCTTGGATCCAGTAACAACTCAATGCGTGTTTTTCATTTTCGTTGCTTTGCTTAAGTCTATTTAAAAAATCTCGTTAAAATTTTGGATGATTTGTTTTTATTAAGTAAAATTTATAAAAGTTTTACCATACCTAAATAATTGTTTTAGACTTACATTTCACCTTTTCCCTACTTAGAATTTCGCATAGTACTTGTGTAGGCATAATTAGAACTGTTTGATTAGTCCCTTTTATAAATATCTAGTTTTTATATTTTTGCTTGGGGATAAGCAAAGCTTAAGCTTGGGGGAATTTGATAATACGTTTTGTAGCCTAAACTATTATCGTATTTTCTATTTTATAGTGTACAAATCATGTCTATTATTAGTTTATCTTTATCCTTTTTATGTAAATACTATTGCCACTAACATTTTCTTGTCCTTTTTCAGGTTTTCAGGAAATTCGTCAAAAATGACCTGGCACGCCCCCCTGTCACGCCCTCCCTGGGCGTGACCTAGGGCGTGTCACCCGATCCCAAGGACTTTTGCTGGAAGGGACAGGAAAATGGACAAAACCGCTGTCACGCCCCCCTGACACGCCCTCCCTAGGCGTGTCACCAGGCGTGACTATGGGCGTGTCTCCCTCTGCCACAAAGCCTGCCGCCATATTAAATGTCGTTTCTCCACAGCACGTAAACAGTACTGTCACGCCCCCCCCCCCCCCCCTCCCCCCCGTCACGGGCGTGACCTGGGGCGTGACATCAACTTTTCGACGACTGACGGATTTCCGACCAATGATTTGGACATGACGTGCCTGTCACGCCCCCTACACGGGCATGACCTAGGGCGGGACCACCAACGTACCGAAGCAATCATCCCTCCCGCCAGAATCCAGAGCCCGAGGTCAACATAGTACTGTCACGCCCCCTGACACGCCCCCCTAGGGCGTGTCGGAGGGCGTGACCAACCCGAGAAAAATTCTATAAATTGAGACCCCCCCTCTCCATTTCAGCAAGCTTTGGTTGAGAGGGGGAGGTGCTGCCCCTTTGGTTCTTGAGTTTTTTTTATGCTTTCTCTCTCTCTCTCTCTTTGTAATTTTTGTTTAACCCTAGCTTAATCTTAGTTTGTTCTAGCTTTTATTGTAATTTTGCTCTTGCTTAGTGCTACTTGTAGGGCTAGAATAGGATTTCAATTTCATGCACTTGTAATTTTAATTTCAATTAGTGTAAATTGCCCCCTTTTCATTAATAGAATTGTTCTTTGTTTAGCTTGTGTTTCTTTTTATGCTTTACTATTCACCCCCCCCTCCTCCACTCCATTATGATTAACTAATCCTCCTTGTACTCGATCTTGATGATCCGAGGTTAGAGCGATTAAGTTATGATGTTTTAATTAATCTTTTCTTTTTAGGTTAGGGCCTTGAATTACTCTTGATTAATCACGGGTTGGAGGTATATTATCGATATATACTCTCCGCCTTAACTTTCATTCTGGGCAAGCCGAGAGGCCGAAAGAATGAAGTGAGCATTCAAGAGTAAAGGGAGTTGTACGCACCCCTCGAAAGAGGCAGACGTCCAAATCTCCCGGATTGGAGTAAAATCCAATAGTGGGGTTCACCGTGTAAAGCGAGCTTTAGGCCTCCGATTTAGACGAGAGTCGGTCGGACCTTCCTAAACTCAGTTGGGCACGACTTCGAGAGAAGCGTGTTCAAGCTTTAGGAACCTCCACGGTCAAGGACCTTTATCCTATTAAGTTCAGATTTTTATCGCATTTTCTTAATCGTCTTTAGCCGAGGTGAATCTTGATCGAGTGCATTTCCATTTCATATTTTCTACCTTTCGTAGTAATCACCTATCTTGTGCCCTTTAATTAACTGCAGTAGTTTCCTTTCTAGCTTAGTTCTTTGCTTAATAGCTTTACTTAATTGCGGTAGTTCTCTTTCTAGTATAGCTTTACTTCCTTCCTTGCAATTAGTTTTTCTCTAAACCCTAGTTTTTCCGTCGATAAGATAATAGCGTTCGTGTGAGTAAGCATAGCCAACAGTTCCCGGATTTCAATACGACACTTGTGTCCCCTTGCTACAATTCGATAGGTATACATGCCTCATCGGGTTGCTAGTTCGGTTGCGTTTATTTTCTTTGAACCCTAGCGCGCAACAGTGGACAGCTGAAGTGAAGAGTATCAAAAACTGATAACAGTGACTTGAAGTCAACTGTTAGAGTTGGAACTAGAGCTGGAACTGGAACTGTCTCTGGCAAGAATTCTTCTGAAGCAGCAGGCACTGTCTCTTCTTCACATGGCATCTCCCCCTGCCTTGATTCAGTTAGAACTGGATCAAGGCACCCCATAGAAGGGATTGCTTGATGAGGAGAAATGGAGGAAATCCTGTTAGATAACTCCTGTATAGACTTCAGGAGTGGAGCCATGGAGGTATCCAGCAAGGCTACTAGCCTGGGTGCCAGCATCCCATAAAGCTTATCTGTCAGGGTAGATAAATCCACTTGATCAAGTGATACTTGAGTAGAGGTAGAAGATGGAGTGACTGGGGCTGGTGATGGACGGGCTGTAGGAGGTGTGGTTGTGGGTGGTAGGATGGTTGGTTGAGATATTTGAATGGTGGAGATAGAGGTTATGGTGGTAGAAGTGGATGGAAGGAATGATGGTTGGGAAAGAATATCATGAAGGAGTTGTTGATAGGATGTGGTGGATGATGGAAGCTCAGTAGGTGAGGAGGGGGAATCATCCATAAAGGAATCTTCCATGAGATTGAAGGATGGTATGGTGGTGTCTAGGTCAAGAGGTGGATAGAAGTGTAGGGGATGGAATTGGTCTTCTGTGGTTGGAGGTGGAAATGAAATGGTTATGGGGGAAGAGATAGAGATGGTGATGGTGGATGAGGGGATGGTTGAAGGAACAATTGGAGAAGGTGGAGAAGACGAGGAAGCAGGCAAATCTTCCATGAGGACAGTTGCCTGAGGGGAAGAGACTGCAACAGTCTTTGTGCCTGAAGAGGAAGTAGTCTTGGTTGGCTTAACAATCTGCCTGCCCCATTTTCCAAAAAGGGCACAGGTAAGCCTCTTGGAGGCATTAATATGCATGCTAGAGGACACCAGCAGCTGAGGGCACCTGTTGTTCAAGAACAGTCCTAAGATCCTCCCAAAATTAACAAGGTTTTTGTTTACCTTCTTCTTAATCAGCTCAAAGAAAATTTCTCCCCAGTTTAAGTGCTTCTTATCAACCAGTGCACCCATCAAGCAAAATTTATACCTGGAAATGGTATCATGGGCAGAATGTTTGGCTAGCAGGACCTTGCCCACAAAATCTGCAAGGAATCTGTATTCAACAGACAGATTTGTTTTCAGCAGCTTGTTAGGGTTTGCTGCAGAATGCCCCATTCTATCTAACATCATCTCAGATTCCTCTCCAGACAAATCAACAGAATCTTATCCTGAACTTAATTGAAAAACCTCTGTAAGCAGGGCAGGTGTTAGAGGTACCTGTGTTCCTGCTATTGTACTGACCACTGTGGTTGAATCCATGTTTTGTGCAGTATATACCCACTCTTTTATCTCATTGGCTGCCAGCTTTATTCTTGTAGACATAATCAGAGCAAACTGCTGTTCCTTGAAAAGTTCAAGTATATCCTTGAAAATTTGATCACTGCCTTCAAAGGAATTCATGCCTATATCAAAACCTGTGTCGAATTTCATTTTGGCGAGGGCAGCAACAGACACTGTCATTGTATACCTGCAAAAATGAACAAACACGACCAAGTAGAGAGAGGTTTGGAGGGAAAGAAAAGTTCTGCAGAGAGTATGAAAGCGCAAAAGAGAACGACGGCTGAAAATGAGTTTTATATTAGGGTTCGATGCCGAAAAGGAAAGATCATTGAACTCCGTTCGACGATCTGGCATTCTAAAGGAATCTGAAGAGTCTTCAATAACGTCGATCTCCGTTCTACGATATTGGAGAGCATCGATCTCCGATCGACGATCTCTGACCAGAAGAAGATAGCCTAGCGCTATCTGAAAGCGCTGAACTCCGGTCGACGCTTTCGTAAAACGTCGATCTCCGTTCGATGATCTTGGGGAAAAACGTCGAGCGTAGTTCAAAGACCAGAAACACCCTATGGACACTAGAAAAATCAAGTTTTTATCCTAGTCTTGGTTAATTTTAGGGTTTTATAATCTTGGATCTCATTTTAAGCTTCCTCCATCTAACATTCCTAACTGATTCAGGAAGAATGTATGTTTCTTTTAATCCAATGGTTTGGTGAAAATGTCTCCCCTTTGCAAATCTTTTGGGATATAATGAAGTTCAATTTTATTCTTCTCAACATTATCCCTTAAAAAGTGATGCATAATCTCTATATGTTTTGTCCTACTATGGAGGACTGGATTTTGTGTTATAGAAATAGCACTGGTATTATCACAAAATATTTTTGACCTTTCTAAGTTGTAACCATAGTCTAGGAGCTAGTTTTGAATCCACAAAATCTGTGAGCAACAACTACCTGCTGCCATGTATTCAGCTTCAGCAGTTGAAGTGGACACAGATGTTTGTTTCTTATAGAACCAGGAGACAAGTCTGTCACCAAGAAACTGGCAAGTTCCATTGGTGCTTTTCCTGTCTACTCTACATCCAGCATAATCAGCATCTGAAAATCCAGTTAATTCAAATCCTGAGTCTTTTGGATACCAGAGACCTAGATTCTTACAACTTTTCACATACCTAAGAATCCTTTTTACTAATGTTAGGTGTGACTCTCTAGGGCTTACTTGGAATCTAGCACATATGCATGTAGCAAACATTATGTCAGGTCTACTAGTTGTAAGGTACAATAAAGAGCCAATCATTGCTCTATATGTTGTCTGATCAACATGTTTCCCAAGTTCATCATCATCTAATACCGCATTAGTAGGCATTGGTGTTTTCATACATGATGCTTCAGACATACCAAATTTCTTATCCAATTCTTTTGCATACTTGGTTTGAGAAATAAATATGTCATCAGCATGTTGTTTGACTTGCAATCCTAGAAAGAAGGAAAGCTCACCCATGCTACTCATTTCAAATTTTGAATGCATTAAATTAGAGAATCTTTTGCACAAATTTGAATCAGTAGATAAAAATATAATATCATCTACATAGATTTGTACTAGTAGGATATTGGCCTTATGGGTTCTAATAAAAAGAGTTTGGTCTACTCTACACCTTATAAAATATTTTTCAGAAGAAAACATACTAAGGTCTCATACCATGCTCTAGGAGCTTGCTTGAGACCATATAATGCTTTATGCAATTTAAAAATATGATCAGGATGAGTTAGAGAGATAAAACCTGGGGGTTGTCTAACATAGACTTCTTCCTTGATGTCTCCATTGAGAAATGCACTCTTTACATCCATCTGATAAACCTTGAATCCTTTGTGAGCTGCATAAGCTAGGAATATTCTTATGGCCTCTAACCTTGCAACTGGTGCAAAGGTCTGGTCATAGTCTATTCCTTCTTCTTGAGAGTATCCTTGAGCAACTAGCCTTGCCTTATTCCTTACAATGATCCCTTGATCGTCCAACTTGTTTCTAAACACCCACTTTGTTCCAACAATGGAGTGATCCTTAGGCCTTGGCAATAGCTCCCAAACTTTGTTCCTTTCAAATTGATGCAATTCCTCTTGCATTGCAATGATCAAGTGTGGATCTTGTTTTGCATCTTGTATGGATTGAGGTTCAATTTGAGATAGAAAGCAGGTGTGCATCAGGTTTTGGTTGACCTAATTTCTGGTTTGCACACCAGCTGAGATGTCTCCAATCACTTGGGAGATTGGATGATATCTTGTTGTTACTAAATCAACAGGGGGTGTTGATTGTTCACCAACCTATGTTGTTGTTTCCTCTTGTGGAACAACAACTGGTTGTTCAAGGTAATTCTCACCAGGATGTTGAGTACCAAGATGTTGAGTGTCCTCTTCATCTTCACTGATTTCACCTCTTTGTTGGATAGGTGAATGCATTGTGTCCTTTTCTACAATATGTAACCTGTCCAAATTTTCTAAAAGAGAGTTTACCTGCAAGGGTTCTATGGTAGAAGTATTCTTCTCTTTATAAAACATGTTAGTCTCATCAAAAGATACATGAACAGATTCTTCAATTTTAAGAGAAGTTTTGTTATACACCCTATAAGCTTTACTGATCATGGAGTATCCCAGAAACACTCCTTCATTAGCTTTAGCTTGGAATTTTGCTAAGTATTTCTTGTCATTATTGTGTATGTAACAAATGCAACAAAAAAATTTTAAGTAGTCTACTTTAGGTTTCTTCCCTTTGAGCAATTCATAGTGAGTCTTGCCCTTCAGTTTATGTATCAAACTTCTGTTCAACACGTAGTTAGAGGTGTTCACTGGCTCTACCCAAAAAGATAGAGGAAGGTGAGCATCTGTCAACAATGTTGTGGCAGATTCCATAAGGGTTCTATTTTTCCTTTCAGCTACCCCATTTTGTTGAGGAGTTCTAGGAGCTGAGAACGTATGCCTGATCCCTTCACTCTGACAGAACTCTTGCATAAGAAGAGAATCAAACTCTGCCCTATGATCACTTCTGATCAGGGCAATGTGAGTATTGAACTCAATCTGTATGCATTTGAGAAAATCTGTCAAACACTTAAAGTTATCAGACTTCTTCCACGGAAAGAATACCCAAGTGAATCTAGAGAAGTCATCTACAATCACTAAAGTGTATGATTTCCCTCCTAAGCTTTGTACTGTAATGGGTCCAAAAAGATCCATGTGTAATAGATACAAGATCCTAGGTGAATCACTCTTATTAAGTGACTTAAAACTATTTTCAGTTTGCTTGCCTAATTGACAAGCCCTGCAGAGTCCTTCCTTATTGTAGGGGCCAGAAGGTAGTCCTCTAACAAGATTGTCGTTGGATAGCCTAGTAATAGTTCTAAGGTTTAAATGTCCTAATCTTTTATTCCATAGATCATTTGGTTTGCAAACTGAATTAAATAAACAGATATCTATATTGGTTGAAAGGAAATCTATAAGATAAATGTTACCATTCCTTTTACCTATTAACACTGTGTGTTATCCTCTGATTTGATCTTGCATAAGGATTTGTTGAATATCACTTGATAGCCTTCATCACACAGTTGACTGATGCTGATTAGATTATGCTTCAGTCCTTCCACATAAGCCACCTTCTTGAATGTGACTGAGCCAATCTGAACAGCACCATATCCTTTTGTTTGACCAAAGTTTGAATCACCAAATATCACTTTGGGTCCAAGTTTGGTTTTGAAGGATGTTAGATTCTCCTTGTTCCCTGTCATGTGCTTTGAGCACCCACTATCTAGATACCATTGTTGGTTCATTGCTGGATAGGTCTTCACTTGCACATAAACAATTTATATGTTTTTGACCCAGTTTACCTTGGGTCTAGGTTGATAACCTTCAAACTCAGAAATAAAAGACATCCCTGGCTGACTCTTATATCCATTAGGATGGTATCTCCTAGGAGGTACTATCCATTCAGTATAAGGGTTGAAGCTACTCTTATATCCATCAGGATGGTATCTCTTAGGAGGTACTATCCATTCAGTATAAGGGTTGAAGCTTTGGGGTGTGGGACTTCTAGGATTGATTTTAGATTTACCTCTGAAAGATTGTTCAAAGCTCTGAGCTCCGTTTGACGATCGTCAAGCTGAGTTCGACGATCTTGGGTCAGATCGTCGAGCTCCGTTCGAAGATCGACTATGCCAGAGTTCAGAGTTCAGAAGTCGTCGACCTGAGTTCGACGATTCAGACTGAGATCGCCGAGCTCTGTTCGACGATCGTCGAGCTCTGTTCGACGTTTTCTGTTTAACTTTTTCTTTCTTAGGTAAATCAGGATTCTTCCTAGCTACCTCTACAATACCCTTTCCTTTATCTGAGATAAATTTAATTGGGGTTGTTAATACTATAGGTTGGCTGGATGAAGCACCCAATCCCAGTGTACTATTGAGTCTTGAGTTCACTGTGCTTGTGATGTCCATCAGTCTGATGCTTCTCCCATTAAGGGATTCTTCAAACTTCTTGCCTAGCATTGTTCACTTTTCAGTGAAGATATCTCCTCCCTACAGCATTCTAACTCCTCAGAGAGTTTGAGGTTGTTTGATTTTAGAGTGCTATGTTCAGACAATTGATTTTTGAGAGAGATAATATCTTTCTCAGACTTTAGCAGGTCTAAACAAAGTGCCTTAAATTCAGATCTAAATTCCTCTGAATTAAAATCAAAAGAATATATTACCTGATCTTCTTCATTTTAATGTTCAGATTCAGATTCTGACTCATGTTCTGCATCAGAATTATGTTGGGAGGCATTGATAGCCATCATGCAAAACTCCTTTTCTTCAGCATCATCTTCATCATCACTTGAGCTTGATGAAGCCTCTGACTCTTCTTCAGTTTCACTCCAGGTTTCAGCTAAAAATCCCTTCCTGGTGTGTTTGTTCTTGCTGGAGGAGGATTTGTCATTGTTTATTTCTCCTAGAGTCCTTGTCTTTTCTCTTATCTTTCATGTCCTTCTTGTCCTTATTCTGATTTTCTGGACAATCAGGCATAATGTGGCCTGGTTTCCTGCATCCAAAATAAATAATTCCTTTATTATTGGATTTGTCATACCTTGGCTTCTCATGCCCTCTGGATGACCTCTTTCTGAAATCTTTCCTGGCCATCTTATAGAATCTTTTGGCCAGTAAGCTAATTAATTCTTCATTGTCTGTGACCTTGTCTTCAGGCTAATCTTCTGTAGCTTTGAAGGCAATTGTCTTCTCCTTCCTGATTGCTGAAGAAGCAACCTTTTATTCTTCCTCTCTATTCTTGATGAGCAGCTCATAAGACTTGAGCTAGCCCAATAATGCTTTAGTAGTAATCTCAGTTAGGCTTCTGGCATCCTTGATTGGCCAGATCCTTGAGTCCCAAGCGCTGGGGAAGAACATTAGGATATTTTTTTGAGTTCAGTTAGTGAGATCTCCTTGTCCAATTTTTTTAACTCATTGACTATTAGGCTGAGCCTGTTGTACATGTCAGCAACTGACTCAGTTTCTCCCTTTTTGAAATTCTCATACTGGCTAATGAGATGGGATCTTTTGTCTTTCCTTTCATCAGCAGATCCTGAGACAATTTCAGATAACTTGTCCCATATCTCTTTTGCTGAATTACATTCAGCCACTTTCTGAAATATTTCATCAGACATAGTCTGAGCAAGAATATTCATTGCTTTGGCGTCTGCAACTTTCCATTTCTTGATTTCTGCATCTGTTCCTGAAGGAGGTGGAATAGCACTTGTACTTGTAATTACTGGGGGTCTTGGACACACTGTCAAAACAGAATTATAGATGTCCTCATCAATAGAATTCATATATAATTTTATCCTTGCCTTCCAAAGTGCAAACTTAGAAAGATTGCACAATGGAGGTCTGGTGCTAGCATAATCTTTGTTTTGTGCCATGGTTTTGTATGAATATAAATATAATACAAAAGGTAATAACCCTCTATAGAAGATTTATCTTATCAAGGATCTTTTGGTTCAGGTGTTAGCCTGTTCAACCAATCTGTTGAAGATTCAGTTGTTGAGTAACAAACCTCGCTCTTATACCAATTGAATGTGAGGGTAAGATCTACCTTTACTCTAGAGGGGGGTGAATAGAGTATTTTAAAATAATTTACAATTTAAAACTGTAAAGCAGTGGAAGTCTTGATTTATGTATATGTGTAAGGTGCTTACAAAAAGAAAAACTAAGTAAGCAAGAAATAAGAAATCACAGCACACAATAAAAACAAAAGCACAGCAAACCAGAAGACACAAGGATCTATAGTGCTTCCCCAACAACCTGGGTACATCCACTCTTCTACCACCCTAGGTAGGAATCCACTGCAGGAATAGTTGATCAGGTGTCCTGGGCACAAATGAGCTTTTTACAAGGTGCTCAAAAACCAAACCAAGATTTTTTGATAAGGTGTCTTGCCACCACTGAGTTTTGATAAGGTCTCAGAAACCAGCCCAAAACTTTTGAAGGGAGTTTTGAGAAACCCTTTTATAGAAGGAATAAAGAAAAACAAAAAGGTTGAGTTGTTCTTCTCTGTCAATAATCTGAGAGAAGAAAAGTGGAAGATATTGTCAAAGCTCCCCCTGAGATCTGTAAGTGTTCAGGAAGATTAGCTTTGCTTAAGGTGATAGGCCTTTAGTTGCTTCAGATCTCCAGCAATAGATGATTTCAGCAGATGCTAAAATGTGTGATGTCTGGAGTCCTTGATGAAGAAGCTTTTGAACACTTGATGCTTGAAGGAGTAGAATAGCAGATGATCTCTTTCACAGTAATGTTTCTTGTGTTCTTGAAGAATTCTGACTCAGTAATTCTGTAAACTTTTGTCTACTGAGTCTATTCCCAGAAGATGAATTCTTGATGAATAATTTTCTTGTTCTCTCTTCTGTATTCTTTTTCAAATCTTATTTGTTCTCCTTTTTTCAGAATGATTCTCTAGGGAGTATATCAGATTCTGACTTCTTGATAGCCATTAATCAGTCATAAATGACTACCTTAACTGATATCTGCCTCTAGAGGAAAGTCCTTAAGAAACATTCCAATTAGTCTTCCTTAAAACTTGCTCCAGATTGATTGAAACGGCTACAAAATCCTTTGCCATAAATGCTGAAAATAAGTCTGAATGAATTCCATAACTGTCCTGAATTTGAATCCTAAAATCGTCGATCTCTCAGATAAATCGTCGGTCTGAGCTCCACGATCGTCGAACTGAGCTCAGAGATTGGATTTAAACTGGAAACAGAAATTGTCGAACTGAGCTCTACGATCGTCGACCTAAGCTTAGAGACTTGGAATTATAGCTAGAGACAGAACGTCGATCTGAGATCGAAGATCGTTGAACCGAGTTCGACGACTCGTTGAACTGAGCTCAGAGATAGTCGAACTGAGTTCGACGTTTCGTCGACCTGAGCTCGACGAGAATTGTCTTGGTCCTCAACACTGAATCCTGATCATTAGAAGGTCTTGAAGGCATCTTTCAAACCTAATTACTAACCCTAAGACTCATTCTAATTGACCTATCAGACTATACAGCAAGGTCAAAAAAAATTCCTAAGCACATAGTGATCCTTACCCAGATTAGTAATAGGGTGTTCCAACAGGATAGTCCGGGGAGCTTTGGCTCGGTGGATAATACATTAATATTTCATGTGCATAAGATATAAGGTGTTGGGTCTTCGGTATTGGAGAGTCGTCCCACCGACACCAGTACGTTGACTCGGCGGGTGTGGTTTTACACTTAGCCAAATAAAGTCCGGTGCGCCAGCCGGCAAGAGTACGTAGGAGCTCCCTTAGTGCACCTGCGTTGAGGCGTACGATAGGTCTGACTAGTAGTGTTGATACCGGTTTAGATGTGGGCAAGGCCCAACCCACCGTTTCTGTTTGCCACTACGGAGGTATCCTGGGAGGTTAGGCTCCAGAAAGAGGGAACTAAAGGTCTGTGTACACAGAGTTGGGTGGGTGAGTTGCACTTGCATAATCACATCATAGCATGTTTGCATGTCATAGCATCATCATTGCATATAACCCCTGACACATATTGTATAAAGTGGTATGGGACGCTTTATACAATAGGCTCTGCTAAATGACCCCTTGGTTTATAAGTTCGCGCAAGCATGCTTATAATTTAAGGTTTTATTAAATAGATTTATATGTATACTTGCTAGAAAACCGACACCGTATCGTATAAATTGGTATGGGACTTTTTATACGATAGGAGCCTTGTAGAAGATCCTTTAGCTTATGTGTTTTCATATAAGTTAAGGTTACATATTTCATGTTTTGTCTTTCATACTTTTATTACTGCTGCTTATTCTCATAGAACTGATAGATTAGTTCTGTCGCCACCTGCTTACATTTGTTACTCTCCACCTTCATAACTTCCCTTTCCTTCTCCCCGCTCGGTGCATAGGAGCCATGGGGGAGGGGTGGGGGATGATAGGACTTAGTCTTTTACACTAACAATTTTCGGACCAAATCATTTTAGGGGATCGTGAAGCCGAACTTGGAGATGCAGCTCCAAAGGTCAGTGCACGTTGAGACGGGACAGTCTAGCACTAAGGTTCAGACAGCTAGGACAGTGAGTCCCGATAGTTAGTAGTTGTTCTTGTTTTTCTTCCGCGATGAGTGACTTGTAGTGAGGATTTGGATGTATCAGGCATGAGCCCTATTTTTAGTACTTTATATATTAATGTTGTAGACACTCCCTTCGTAGAGATTTATTTTATATACATGTGATTCTTGTGGACTATTATTGAGTTCATTCTTACTCTTATACTTTATTCTACACTTTTGCGATCGATATGGCCGGCAGAATCGGCGTTTTGTAGTGGCGACCTTCCCGGGCATGTTGGTGTCACCGCAATGCGGCGGTTCTGGGCCTAAGACCCTGGTGATTTTAAAAAGAAAAAATGGGGTCTTATAGTAAGTGTTATGTACTAAATAATGGTAAGTCTCATTTGACAAAGTTTGTTGTCAAATCCAAAGAAGGGATATTTGTTGGGTACAGCAACAAAAGTAGAGCATATAGAATCTATAACTTGACTACTCAAGTTGTAGAAGAATCAGTCCATGTTGTCTTTGATGAGTCTAAGTTGATTAACTGTGAGCTGCCAAGTACTTCTTCAAGTTCTGCAGGTTTAAAAGACGAGATGAAAATATGACCATCAGGGAAGATAAACCAGCAGGCCAAGAGATTAGTCTAGGGGGAGCTCAAGACTTACAAACTGAGACTAAAGAACAACCAGCTAAAGACATTGAGGATCAGCAAGCTGAAGAAAATGAAGAACACCAAGCTAAACAAAGATTGCCACTAGCTATGAGACATTTAAGAGATCATCCACCTCACCAAATCATTGGTGAATCAAGTCATGGTGTGATGACCAGAAGCAAGAGATTGAATTCTACACTATGCTCAAGCTTCCTATCTCAAATAGAACTAAAGAAGTTTGAAGAAGCTATCCAAGACTCACACTGGATTGGTTCTATACAGGAAGAGCTGAACCAATTCAATAGATGCAAAGTCTTGAAACATGTTCCCAGACCTAAGGGACATAATTTCATAGGGACTAAATGGTTCTACATGAATAAGTTAGATTAAAATGGCATTATTGTCAAGAACAAAGCCAGATTGGTGGGAAAAGGATACAAGCAGGAAGAAGGAATAGACTTTTATCAGACCTTTGCCCCAGTAGCAAGGCTGGAAGCAATAAGACTATTCCTTGCCTATGCAGCCCATAAAGCTTTCAAGATCTTCTAGATGGATGTCAAGTTAGCATTCCTGAATGGAGATCTAAAAGAGGAAGTATATGTGGATACACCATCAGGTTTTGTAGATCCATACTTTCCTAATCATGTTTACAGTCATTATAAAGCTCTATATAGGTTGAAACAAGCTCCTAGAGCATGGTATGAAACTCTGTCTACTTTCCTCATTGAGAATAAATTCTCAAGGGGTAAAATAGATAAGACCCTATTCCTAAGAGAATCAAAGGGCAAGATCATCCTAGTTCAGATTTATATTGATGACATAATCTTTGGGTCTATTGAGAACAACATTTGCAGGAAGTGCCAAACTAATGCAAGGGAAGTTTGATATGAGCAGCATGGGTGAGCTTAAATTCTTCTTGGGACTCCAAGTAAGACAGACTAATGATGAATTATCCATATCCCAGTCTAAGTTCACCAGGGAGTTGATTAAAAAATATGGCATGGAGACTGCCTCCACCATGAACACTCTAGTAGGATCAAGTATGCCTATAGGAAAAGATGAGGTAAGGAAACCTGTTGATGAGTCTTTATATAGAGGGATAATTGGCTGCTTACTATACTTGACTGTAAGTAAACCTGACATCATGTATACAACATGTGTTTGTGCTAGATACCAAGCATACCCTAAAGAGTCTCATTATTCTGCTGCAAAGAGAATTTTAAGATATCTTAATGGGACACCAGATCTTGGTCTATGGTACCCTAGGAATGGAGATTTTTTACTAACAGGTTTTTCAAATACAGACTTTGCAAGCTGCAAGGAAGACAGGAAAAGTACCACTGGTACATGCCAATTCCTAGGTGGAAGACAGTTTGTAAGACCCCTCCCCTTACCAAGGAGGCTCCCGGTCTTATGCCCAGAACCGCTGCCTTACGGTGATGCAAACTCACGAGTTAGTCGACACTGCAAGATGCTGATCCTGCTGGCTAATACGATCATAACCATGTTCAGCCAATATGAGAAACAGAAGTATAAACTATAACAACATCCAGTCCACAGTCACAGGTACAAATCATATATATATATATATATGAGTACAGAAGAATAGTCCACAATGAGTAAAAAATGAAAAGAGTAATAAGGGCTTATGCCCAGTACATCATATCAAATCTCTCTCTCAAATCAAAGCGGAAGCTAATCTAATACATCAAAACTCGTCCTACCTGAGGACGCGCAGTAGTGGTAGTAGTCTGCGGTAGCGGTATCTGCTCCTCAATTCCTGCCTCCTCGTCGTGCTGGTGCTCCATCTCCACGAGCTCCTAAAATAGTATGGTCACTGACCATTAGTCAAAAAGACTAAGTCGTTTCCTCCGCACCTCGCCCCGCAGCTCCTAGGTACCGAGCGGGAGAACGAAGTGGAGGACAACAAGGGGTAGCAAAAGTGGAAGTAGGTGACAAGAGCTAACTAGCAGTTGTAATAGATATTATTATTCTACCTTAGCAGTTCTAAGTATATAGTATAAGTAAGTAAAGTGCAGTACTAGTAAAAGAAAGAACTGAAGGTAAGAGTAGAAAAGTAAAGTAAAGCTGAAAGGTAAAGCTATCTACCATCACAGAGTACCCTAACTTATATAAATGCCCATACAAATATATAAGTTAGGATTTCCAAAATAACTTATCATATAAAAGAGCTCATACTAATTTATATGATAAGGATCTATGAAGTGTATGTCCTAATGCCAATGGATGATATGTTATGAATTATGAAGCATGCAATTGCAACACACGCACATGACTCTGAGATCCCAGACCTTTATTTCCCACATTTCGAGAGCTTGCATCACCCTCAGGTACCACCGTTGTGGCTACGACAGTAGCGGATCGGGCTTCTCCGCTTTCTAGGTGGGTATACACACTACCAGGCCTAGAACTCTCTTGTACGCCTCTGTACACGTAACAAGTGCACTCTAGAGTCTCTGCGTACTAAATGCTAGCTGCCTGCTAGACTTTTAGGTCGGGTGCACGTCTTCGGTGATTGTCTGCCTGACCGTAGTATTAAACAACATACTGGCCCTTCCACCCGTACACCTCACCTGAGTCACTATATTGCCATTGGTGTGACGATTGGCCCAGTACTGCATGACCCACCACCATTTTCTTTATGCACATACAATTATTTCAACTCGAGCCTCAAGCTCACAGGACCAGCCTGTCCGAATATAAATCTCTCGTGTCTCCAGCTCGCAGGACCAACCTGTCCAGATTCCCTCCAACCCATCACGGGTGAGAATGTAATATCAACTTCAGTTCCCTCCAACCCATCACGGGTGAGAACAAATATCAAGTTCAGTTCCCTCCAACCCATCACCTGTGAGAATACATATTAAGTTCAGTTCCCTCCAACTCATCACGGGTTAGAATATACCATAACTCCCTCCAACCCATCACGGGTGAGAATATACCATAACTCCCTCCAACCCATCACGGGTGAGAATATACCATAACTCCCTCCAAACCCTAAGCGGGTGAGAATATTATCACTGTCTTAGCCTATTAGACTACTCTTATCTACCAATTATTATTCTTAGTAGCTTATGGTTAAACCCAGGACTGCCCAAGGTATGCCCAATGAAGGGGTCTCGAAGGCACTAGGAACCAAGATGGGATGACAAGCCCAAAGTTCCTTTTCTCAAGGATAATTACTGTTATTGGTGTCTACCAAGGATTTATACCCCAACTCTCGTATTACTTTAGAACGACCCTAAAGGCTTAAGGTGTTATTAGGAGCGCGGCGGCCTCCCGCTGGTCCCCGTTATTGTTATTGTCACGGGACTTGCACCCTTCCACACATGGTTAAGGAATCCTCTAGGATACCAACAACGGTTATTTCCTCTACTAAAATCCTCACTTTGCTAGTTTATCATATCCTCCCCTAGCGGCCTTATTAGTATGAATACCGGTACTATACCCTTACCCATGTCCCAATACCACCCACAAATTTGACCTTTAAATTCCTTTGGCCATATGCCTCAAAATTATTTATCCTAGGGTGGTATGGACCTATATGGTGACCATTATTATTTCCATAATTTTCCAAGTTAATTATATCATTAAACTAATTCTTTCAAGTAATTCCTTAGGTCATTTTACACATGAAGTATAACAATTATAATCCTACTGATGTAAGAAATTTTCGTGACCTTTAATATTGTGAAATATCACTGTTTTCCAAGAATCATAATTTTCCTTTAAATATTTCTAATTATTCCTTAATTAATTCAAAATTCACATAATTATCATTTTCCAAATGAAGTATAAGAAATTCATTAACCAAAATTCTAGGAAAATTATAGAGTACATATATTGATGAGCTAAGGCTAAATACAGAGTTTCATAAACTTCTAATGTACAGTAGCCTACCAATTCAATTTTCAAGTAACTTACCAAAATGCCATTATGGGGCCTAAGTACATTAGTTGGCACCCCAAAATTCTAACATAAATTTTACAAGATATAAAACATATATTACAGCAATATGAATTTTCTCAGATTTTTCAAAGGAATAAACCCATCATTTCTACACAAATTCCAAAAAGGGTAGAATAGTCATTTTGCTCATTTAAACTTCTTAAACTTCATCCAACAGAGATATAATTTATTTATAAGGTTTATTATATCATTCCTTAGTTCTCAACAGAAATTGGACATTTTATGATAAGGGTAAACCTATTTTTAAATTTATTTCCTCAAAGGACAAAATTTTCAAAAATTAAAAATAATGGGATTTTTGTTCCCAAAACTCCCACTATTACTATGAGAGGTGTATTACACCCACATGTGTCTCTATAATGAAAATCATGATTTTTTGAATGTTCCAAGTTGGCTGAATATACCTTATTTCATTTTAGGCTAAATGCACACCAAGCCTACAACAAGCCAACACATGCAAGTGGGTTTACCCAACATGCAGTGGTCCAAATTGGCGGAAATTTTTAACAAAATCTTATAATGTCCCTAAGGTCATGCCACCAAAATTTGGGGCTCATTGGAGTTGAAATACCCAAAATATCACATTTATTTCATTTATCACATTTTGAATAAAACTATAGGAAACTATTCCCCAAAAATTCTCATTTTTGGGGAGGGGCTATAAATGCCAAAATATGTCACATGACCAAAATTTCAGCCCATGTAGACTTCTGGTTTGGCATGGGAATCAATTTTACTTTCTGCCCTAGACTAGGACCAGTCCTAGCAAAACAGCCCTATAGAAAAATCTACTGGGCCGAAATACAAGTTTAGGGTGGCATATTAAAGGTAAGAGGGAGGGCTACAAGTTTACTATTAATAATCAGTCCTGAAAATTGCCTTAATTGCCCTAAATTTAACATGCAAGTGACTGTATAAACAGGGACAGAAAACTATACATCATAACAGCACTAATCTCAAAGCAGGATAAAGGGCATCTGTTCATCTTCTCCAAACAGCCAAAGGCCGAGATTCACCCGACCTGGAGCTCCTTACAAGGTCACTTCCCGGCCACTCGGCCACCTCCCTGGCCGGCCACCACCACCACCACCTCCGTTGAGGTGAGGGCTAATGTTTGGCGGCAACTTGGCCGCCGGAGGTGACGGTTTCCGGCGAACTTGAACTCCATTAAAATCCGAAAATCCATAAAAATCTCAAATTAGATCGGGCTCAATTGAGCCCGATGTCTCGCCTAATCGATCTAGAAAGCTAGTACGGGTAGAGGTGAGGCGAAACGGACCTTGATCGGAGCCCGACGGCGGCGGTGGCGGTGGGTGGCCATGGAATTTCTCCTCTCCGGCAAGCTTGCTCCTGAACCCGATTCTCCACCAAAAGCTTCGATCTAGGTATCGAATTCCACTCCTTTGGACCTTCTGAAGCTAATGGGAGGGTTAAAATGAGCTGATATTGGCTGTATAGTGAGTTGCCATTAAGGGGATTTCAGCCTCTACATTGGATGCTCCTCCTAGATACTATGTGGCATGAAGCTTGCTGGAAATGGCTGGTAAATACTGCTGGAGCTCAGAGGAGGGCTTGGGAAGAGAGGAGGAGGGCCACATGGCCTCCATCCCGTCATTTCCTCCTTTCTCTCTCTTCCTTTTCACCAAAATTCCAAAACTACCCCCATGCATGTAATCTCTCTCCAAATTCAGAGGGGTAGTGGCTGCCAATGGGCTGGTCATGGGCCTTGGCTCATGGGATTTGCCCATTGGGAATGGGCTTGGCCTTCACTTTTCTTCCTTTAGGCCATTTGTTGACTTGTTAACTTTTTAGGTTGACTTGGTCAACTTGATGAGTGGGCTGGCCCCACTTGATGGTCATGAACCTTATGGCATCACCCAACATGGGTTAGGCCATGGTGATGCCCCACTTGGACTAATTTGGTATTTAGGTGTGGGTTTGACCAATTAGGGATTAGGGTTGACTTGGGTCAACATGGGTCAATTAGGTGACCAAACGACCTACCCTAGGGTCTACATAGATTGTTTTTAGGGTTAGGGCAATATTGTGGGGTCATGGTGTGGCTAGGGTTCCCATTTAGGCTAGTTTGACCTAGTTTGACTAGGTCCTATAGTGGGCCCCACATGGCTACAACCCACTACCTAGGGTCAAACCTAGCTAATTACCCTAACACCCACCTCATGCCAAACCCAATCTAAGTTAAGGGGCCTAGATGTAACATGGGATTTTACAAATCCTATAAACAAAAAAATATAATTTCGTCCCCGAAATTTGAGTTCGGGTCTACGGGGTTCCACTTGCAAGAATTATAAGAAACTTACAACATAAACTAAAGTATACCTGAAGTAAATAACTCTGGGTGTTGTTCCAACATCAGATCCCTCGGCTCCCAAGTGTATTCCTCCTGTCCTTGGTGGGACCACAACACCTTTACAAGGGGAACTTTCTTCTTCCGCAACACTCGATCCTCTGTATCGTCAATCTGGATCGGCTCTAATCGAACTGATCGGTCAGGTTCTACCGGGCCTGCTGTAGCGGTAATGTGATGCTCTGGCCGAAGGAGAGCTCTCCACAATGAAGAGACATGAAAGACGTCGTTCAAGGTCCCCAACTCAGGTGGCAGCTACAGTCTATAAGCCAAGGGACCGATCCGCTCCAGGATCAAGTCAAGCCCCATATATCATGGACTGAGCTTCTTATGTCTCCGTACCCGAGAAACACCATGCACCGGACGTATCTACAAAAATACTTTGTCCCCTACCTGGAACTCCACCTTCCGATGTCGCGCATCGTAATACTTGGTCTGTCTACTCTGAGCCTCAAGCATCTGGTCCCTTATTAGTCAAATCTGAGCCTCTGTATCCTCTATGTACTCTGATCCAAGTGCCTCGGGGTCCACATCCTGAACCCAAGAAAGAGGTGTCTGGCACTTCCTCCTGTGATAATCCTCATGGCTATTATTATGAGAAACCTATGAGAGGTAACAATCCTCTTCCAAATGTACTTTCATTATATTTTGGACTACTCTTATTTCAAATTGTGAGGACTCATTTCCAAGTCCTCCGACATTTTACAATCAAAATATTTCTCAATCACACATTAGATTGTAGTCCCTTACGACCAACGATCATTCAAAATATGTAAAATTCAACGATCTCGTAAGTAGAAGTCTCTTCTATTCACGACCCTCTAGATTATTAGTTATCCACCAACGTGAACTTATAATCGCCAAAAAGAAATTCAGGCACACTAGACCAACACTATTATGTATATTAGCTAACCAATCTTCCGAGATCATGGTGTGATGAAAAATTTATCATTTTGCTTTTCCACAAATTCAAGACTCAGCCTGCCTTTACCTTAATCAACCATACTCGTTCTATACCTGAAACATTTATTATCAAGGTGAATGTTTATGAGGAGCTTTGACTCTCAGTCATTTTTTGAGTGCAGACTAATCCATAGATTATAAGCGTATATTTTCAAAATTGAAGCACCTTGATTCTTCATCTATCGAATCTTAATAAATATTCATTTATTCTCAAGTAAATTTCATCATACCCGCGATAGCAATGAAAAATTGATCTCTTCACTGTCCTGAATTTTCCTACGGTGATCATGATGTTATCAACATTCATGTCATGGTTCTTGATGTAGTCACAACCAAGAGATCATACCTATGTGTATGCTTCAGCTAATCCTTATCACGCTTTAATTTGCTGAGTCGTTACATTTTTAGATGTCATGCCTTAACAATTTAACCCTTTATGTGCTTGAAGTTTCTATACGGTATGCTCCTAGTAACTCTCCTATACATGTTCATATGGCTATCTTAATAGACTGGCATGGGTGAATACCCATCTAGCTTTATCATACTTATAAGGTTAGCTCAAGTATGTGTGGAATATGTATAAATAACCTATTCGTAATCATGTGTTGATATTGAAGCCCCGAACCTTTTGAGGGCGATTATTATTTCATCAAAAACTTTCATTTTGGTTCCTGAGATCATCTGAGTCACACCCACAAGGTCATTCTTAGAGTATACATCTTACAATTTAGGATGATTCTTCACTTGATTCTATGTTTGCTGGGGCTACTATACTCTCATTGTTATAGACGTAATCGTTTAGATATTCTAGCATTTTCACTTCATGGACTCTCATCCTATAATAGTTAAGACTTGCGATCACTCCTTCATATTAACATGAAGTTACTCTATCCTAATACGTATATTCCCAACCTAATGACTTGGGTATGTCAAGTAAGCACAAGTAGCAGTGATCGACTATTGTGTTTACTTCTTCCAACATGTGACTGTCAAAATCACTTTCCTAAAGGCCCTAACTATGCAAAACCCCTTTCAGTTAATCTTCTGACTTGAAACGAATCCTCCATTCGCATTGATTCTCCCACGTGATACATCTGAGTTCCTTAATTATGTGTTATATTGATCGGTTCGAAGTGTTAGAGCATCTTGGAACATGCTTGTGGGGGCGATAATCAAACAACCCTTAATTGTGTGTAAAGCCGTTTACAACTTATACTGATCCAAATTTGATCTTTTGAACACAATTTCTTCGGTTTCACGTGTATATGTAAATGATTTATATCGTGTTGGTATTAAGGAAATCACGAGTGCTCATTAGACTGTGGACTAAGTAGTTACTTACTTCCTTAAAACTCGAAATTGGGAAACTTCTTTAAGTCTTAACGGTCTTCCCTTGTTTCAAGGTCATATATACACATCACTAAGCCACTCTTTATATATCTTTCAAGAAATTAAACTTACTATTCCCCTTGTTCACTTACTCATATGGTTTTGGAGTAATTATGATAGTAAAAAGCCATTATCAAAACATTCTTCTTTCCTATTTCACTCGTGAATTTATTGTGTTCACAACTTGTCGTTAGTAGTCTATGCTGCTAAAGATAAATAAATAGTATGAAATTCTTCGAGAGTCCTAACCTTCTAGGAAGGATTGATCATCATACCGGTCATGTATATACAATCCCTCATCTTTACTTGAGCGATCTTTGAATAATCTAAGTTTTTAGATCACTATGCTTGCGACACATGCTTTATGAGAAAGGCTTAGAGAAATTCGAGTCGCTATCAATTTAGCCATATAAACAAAAGGTTAAGCCCCCATATATTTTGGTTAATTTCCTTTAACATTCATAATGTAGTCATCCTGTACATGCCTTAATCCTTAGGGCTAACAATCTTTGGCATGGATTTCCATTTCAATTGATATGTTATCTACCTTAGGCCTTCAAGGTTACCATACGACAATCTGTTCAAGGTCAACATGTGACCAAACAAGGAAGTGTCTCTTCTAGAATTTGAATTCTTATTCGATCTTTGGTATTTATCACCGTGATTGTCTTGATGTAATCCAGTCATCGGTACTAGGATTAATCTTACGAGTACCATACTGTTCCACTAATAAACTTATGCACCAACTTCTCCTCGAGGAGGTCCTATAAATTTGAGTAAGAATTGGTAATATCACTCGATATGCGGAGTAGGGGCATCGACGTTTAAGCCTTAAGTAGGGACTCTGGCATTAAGATCTCTCTTTAATCGATTTGGTTATCCTCGTACCTTAACTAATCTACATCTAAAGTCGATCTTTTGCCTAAGGTATGACACAAAATCCTCTTGGTAAGTCAAACTAGGGTGGTGTCTTAGTTGGATTGGTCTAACTCATTGCTTAAAATGGACTGTTTTATGTGACTTTTTACACATGGGCACACCATTGCTTCCGCTGCATACTTTGTCCGCAAACTAATGCTTGAGAGGGGCATTCCAGTATTGTGGACTTCTTTCTCATATGATCGTTTGTTCAAGTGATACCAGTTTGTAAGACCCCTCTGAAAGTGAGGATAGATACAACTCTAGAGGGGGGTGAAAAGAGTATTCAAAAATTATGACACCCTACTCAACTCCCTTAGAGTTAATTTGCGGAATGAGTTTATAGATATTTGAAACCCTAGAGCCTAACACAAAGTGAAGTGCACTAGAGAAAGCTAACTGTAATTACAGTTGAGCTTTGGTCCTATCACAGCAACTAGCAATCCTAGTTATTTCTACTCACAGCCACAGTACAATAAATTAAATAAGCAACACAGACGACACAAGAAGTTTATAGTGGTTCCCTCTAAATAGGTACGTCCACTCTTCTACCACCCTGGTAGGAATCCACTACAGGTTTTTGTTCAGGCACCCTGCCACCAACTGATCTTCTTCAGGTAGATCAAGTAGACCCTTTGAGCTTTTGATCAGGAGCTCAAAATCCAACATAGGTTTTTGATCAGGTGCCCTGCCACCAAGGTTCACTTTTGAAGTGACTAATAACCCTTTATACAGGACGTTGAGAGAGTTAAAGTTTCTTATCTATTGTTAAAACAGATTAGAGAAGCTAGTGGATTGCACAGAGCTAGAAAGCTCTAAAGAATCAAGGCTCCCCCTGGCTTAGAGAATATCCAGGAAGAAGTCTTGCTTCAGGGTGCAGGAACTCTTCTGAACTTGAGACAAAGAACTGTCTTGGAGTTCTGAAGGAGAAGCTTGAAGAAGACTCTTGATTTGTAATAGGTTGTTCTTCTTTAATCAGCTTCCTTTCTTCTTCTTCTTCTTCTAGGCACTGAGTAAATGTTCCTGTAAGCAGGATGGACTCAGGGTTGAAGAAGAATGTTGAAGAGGGATGATCTTCTCAGTTGAATGTATCAATGACTGAGAGCTGTATCTCTTCTTGCTTTTAATCTGTATATCTTGTGTCTCATGTTATTGTATATTATTTCTTCTTTCAAAAGAAGCTCTTTATATATGGGCCTTTGCAACGGCTCTAAACTTAGTTTGAATTTTGTCTTCTTCTGAGATCTGCAAACTGGGCTGCAAAAAGCATAAAGCAAAAACATATCCTGCAGACAGACATGCTATAAGGGGATAAAGCTTTCTAAGAAGCTGCAAATCCAATCTGATAAAAGGAGTACTAAAGAAAGTCACATCAGACTAGACTCTTTACAGCCAAAGAAGACTTTTTGAGTCTAACGGCTATAAAGGACAACATGGCAGATAAAGAAAAAAGATATTTCAACTAATAAGACAAAGAACTTTGTTTGATAAAGCTTGACTTATGCACAAAGGATGGGGCAAAGATTGCCTTGAGATGTATGTACAAAATCAATGAAATAATCTTTAATAAAATGTGCTAAATAAACAGGAATTAAATCCTAGAATAGAAGGAGTACAAAATTACTAAAGACAGACAGAAGAACGTCGAACGACCCTCGAAGATCGTCGACCGAAGCACAGAAATCGTCGACCTATCAGAACAGATAGTCGAACGACACAGATAGTCAAACTATCAAAGAAGATAGTCGAACTACCTCAGCAGATAGTCGACCTATCAGAACAGATAGTAGAGCTATCAGATAGTCGACCTATAAAGGCAGATAGTCGAACTATCAAACAAAACTGATAGTCGGCCTATCAAACAGATAGTCGAGCTACCAGATAGTTGAACTATCCAAGCAGATAGTCGAACTATAAAACAAAACAGATAGTCGACCTATCAAACAGATAGTCGAGCTATCAGATAGTTTAACTATCCAAGCAGATAGTCGAACTATCAAACAGAACAGATAGTCGACCTATCAAACAGATAGTCGAGGTATCAGATAGTTGAACTATCCAAGCAGATAGTTGAACTATCAAACAAAACAGATAGTCGACCTATCAAGACAGATAGTCGAACTATCAGATAGTTGAACTATCCAAGCAGATAGTTGAACTATCAAGAAATCTGTCTGGTCAAAAGAAGTCGAGCGGGGTTCGACGATCGACGAGGCAGATACCACAGAATGTCGAGCTAACAAGAGTTGAACTAACTCAGAGATAGATGATATGCTGACTGACGATAGTCGACCAACTGATAGACGATCGTCGAACAGTTGATCGACGATAGTCGAGCGGCGTTCGACCATAGTCGAACCAAAAACAACTTTACCAAATTTTCATCTGGATAAGTGACAACTCTACAACTAAAGCAATCTAACTAAACAACTAACCTTTGACCATAGATAAATCTTGGGTCAAGAGACTAAAAGAGATGACTAAACTCAAATCCAAACTAGGGTACCAACAATCTCCCCCTATTTGGGTTAAGTCTCTCAAAACAAAACAAAACAAACAAACTACTGGAAATAAATATAATACAGGAAAGGAAATATCTAAGCAGCAGATGGCATCAATCAAACAGACAAATGAACAACTGTCAATCAATGAAATTTAAGAAGCATCAGAATCTAGTTTAGATACATAGGAATCAGGAAGAAAAGAAATTTTTCTGAAAGGTTCTAAAGCTTCTTTCTTTGATAACTTTAAATCTTGTTCTCCAATAATTCTAGATTCTTCTGTTCTTGGAACTACTACTTCAGGATGCTTTTCCATATATTTTGAATGATCAAAGACCTCAGGTCTAACCTAGAATTTATCTAACTCCTTTCTGAATTTAGACATAGTCATTAATCCTGTAATATCTTTTCCTTCTGCTTTAGCTTTTCTGATCTGGGCTGATCTAACTAGTTCAAGAAATCTAGACATCCTGAAATCAGGATTAAGCTCTTGACTTTCATATTCATTTTCACAAGTTGCATCTAAAGGTTTTACAGCTTTAAATTTAGTAGAAAGTTCTAACATGCTTGCAGTTGGCTCTCTATTTTCTTGAATAACTAAGGAAGAAGGAGGAGCAAACTCAACATATTTCTTACTAGATTTTTCAGAAAAAATAATCCTTTTACCTTTTGAATCAGTTTCCTTTGCTAGAGCTGGCTTTGAAGAAGATATGCTCTTGGTTTCTTTAGAAGGAGATGCTTTTCTCTTGGGAGAAGGAGGAGGAGAGAAAGTTGGTTTCTGATAAACTACCTCCTTTACTTGCTCTCTTGTATCAGCATCTTTCCTTTGATATCTAGATTGGGATCTGCTTTGATATCCTGGATTGCTTTTCCTCTGATGAGATTGAGATGGAGTGAATCTGGCAGAAGGGGCTGAAGGATTTGCAGACATATTACCAGAAGCTCCTGCACTGGGAGGTGGAGGAGGAGGACCTCTAGGGGTCCATTTAGGTGCTGGACTATCATATCTTTTTGATTTCTTTCTTTGCTTTTGCTGATTCTTGGAGAATCTCATCCAGTGCTGATATTCTTTGGACTTGGGATCTATTCCTTTCAAGATATAATAAGGAATGTCATGGTCAGGGTTAGGTGGAGGAGGAGCAACAGCTTTTCTTTTCCTTTTAGTAGATTTCTTTTTCTTAGATTCTTCTGAATCATCAGAGCCATCTTCATCATCAGATTGAGATGAAGGAGGATGATCATAAGGATCAAAAGCTTCTTGCACAGCTTTTTCTCTATCTTTTAAAGCAGCTTTTTCTATCTCTTCTTCCAAGGCATCCTGTGCCAGAAGAGTATCCAGATCCAATCCTAGGGTGTCATCCCAGACTGTAGACTTTTCTTCTTGAATATCTGAAACTTTCTCTATCTCGGCTGCAACTGTCATGAGGACCAGTTCATCATTCACAGCTACCTGAGCTGGAGGGGAAGATACAGGCTCTTGATTAGCAGATTCTTTCACTGGTTCTTGAGCAGGTTGTTGAATAGGTTCTTGGACAGCTAGAACTTCTTCCACTAGATCTGTATTATCAGGAACACAGATTTGCTAAATGAAATTGAAACATCCCTTCTAGGTATTCACAGACAAGCATGTCAGTTAACATGTCAAGAAAATGAGTAAATGAATTACCTTCAGGATTTTCCTCAGAATTTCCTAACTCCCACAAGTCATCTAGAAAGGAGGTAATGACTCCTTCTAGGAATAGAGCAACTAAGGGAGTAGAAGCTTCTTCAAGACATACTTTGAACGCAAATTCTGCTTCCATTATAATATCGGAAGGCTTCTGAACTGGTGCTGGAGCTGCTGAAGATGTTGCAATGTCAACTAGAGCTGCTGATACTTCTTGAATCTGAGCTTGGGGCTCTGCTGGACGAGAAACAAGAGGCAGTCCTGAGGCATCTTCCTCGAACATCTCCCCCTTCCTGATTTCAGTAGAAACTGAAGTCAGGCCCCTAACTGAAGATGGCTCAGCAGATTTTGAGAGGGCTAGGATGGAGGATGACAAGGTAGAGATGGAAGATACAAGAGGAGCAATTGCTTCTTCAATCATGGTTTTGATTGAAGGAGTAATTAGCTCCAATATGCTTGAAATGAAGGCTGGGGTTATTTCAAATGATGGTGGGGGAATCACAGTAAATGGATGATCATCAGGGATGGTGTTCTCTTGATGAGATGGAGAGTGAACTGGTGATTGATGGGTGGATGCAAGAAGATCAATATGATCTGAATGAGGAATTGGTGACTAAGGAGGAGTGGATAGCTCAGAAACCAATAAATCAAAACTAGGATGAGAAATCCTAGCAAGATGAGAAGGGAGAGGAGATGCTGGTGATGTATGGAGAATTGTGGAGGACTCAAGAAGAAGAGAGGCAGAAGAAGGTACTTCAATTGAAGTAGATGGAACTTCAGTTGAAGTAGATGGTAATGCAGATGTGGATGGCACTTCATTAGAAGTGGATGGTAATGCAGATGAAGTGGATGGAATGGAGAGAATGGATGAGCCTGCTTCATGTAGGTGGGGAGTGACTGAAACAGTCCTTGTGCTCTCAGACACAACTGGAGCTACCCCTGCTGGAGAAGGCTTCTGAAAACTCCTTTTCCACTTAACAAACAATGTTGGATCCATCTTCTTGCTGGCATTGATGGATGTAGAGACTGTAACCAACAGTTGGGGGTATTTCTCTCTTAGAAATATCCCAAGTACCCTACCTAGGCATACTTCCTTCTTGCTATTCTTCTTTCTTATCAAATCAAACATAACTCCTGCCCAATTTATCTGTTTCTTGTTTACTATTGCACACATTAGGGCAAATTGTTGCCTGGTTATGTTATCATGAGCAGAGTGCTTGCCCAGAAGCACTTTTCCGACTAGTTCAGCCAAGAACTTTATCCTCAACGGAAAATTAACCTTTAGCAATTTTGAAGGAATGCCTTCGGCATGTCCTAATTCAATCAACATCCTCCCAAACTCTGGATTATCTTGTTCATATTCTTCTTCACCATTCAGTAATCCAAAAATATCAGTTAATACGGCGGGAGTTAGAATTACCTCTTCGCCGCTAATCGCTCCAGTCATAGATTCGTCACTAGAAGACGAAGTGAAAGCCCACTCTTTAATCTCTGGGACGTTTATCTTGATCCTTGTGGGCATTAGCCGTTCCAATCCTTGTTCCTTGTAGAGCTGGAGGATTTCTACTATCTTAGAATCACAGGCGCTGAAGGAGTCAAAATCTACGCTGAATCCGGCGTCAAACTTCATTACTGACAGAAGGGCTGGAGCAATCGCCATTGATTGGGTTGGAGAAGACGAGAGAGACGACGAAAGCAAAACGGCAGAGAGCGCGAGGCAGAGCTTAAGCAGAAAGACGGAATACGAAAAGACGAGCTCCGTCGACGATAAAAAGAACGATCTTTTAACCTAGGTCGACCATCGGTTTTATATTAAAATAGCAATCGTCGATCTATTTTAACAGATACTGGAGACGATAGTCGAACAGTCGTTCGACGATCATTTCCTGAAGCAGAGTAGTCGATCAATCGTTCGACTATTTCTGTCTTCACAAACAAATAAGCTGTCGTCGCTCGTAGGTCGACGATAGGCTCAACCAGTTCGACTATCGTCGAACGTCGTTCGACGATCTTCAAACAGATTTCAACAAAGGCAGAAGTCACACTTAGTCTTTTCCATTAATCATGCCTAGTTGAACCAAAAAGAACAGATGCTTCTTTTCATCTAAGGGCTTGGTGAAAATATCACCTCTCTGAAGGTCAGTGGATATGAACTCAAGGCTGATCTTGTTCTTTTCCACACAATCTCTCAGGAAATGGTGTCTAATCTCAATGTGTTTGGTTCTAGAGTGGTGCACATGATTTTGTGCAATGGAGATAGCACTAGTACTGTCACACATGATTTTGGTGTTCTTGTGTGTGTACCCATAATCCAAAAGCTGGTTTTGAATCCACAGAATCTGTGAACAACAACTAGCAGCTGCTATATATTCAGCCTCTGTAGTTGAAGTTGAGACAGAGGCCTGCTTCTTACAGAACCAAGAGACCAATCTCTCTCCCAGGAACTGACAAGTTCCTGAGGTACTTTTCTTGTCAACTCTACAACCAGCATAGTCAGAATCAGAGTATCCAATTAACTCAAATTCTGATTCTGCTGGGTACCATAGTCCTAGATTTGGACATCCCTTTAGGTATCTCAAAATTCTCTTGAGTAGAATCAAATGAGATTCCTTGGGGTTGACCTGGAATCTAGCACATAGGCATGTAGCAAACATTATATCTGGTCTATTTGCAGTTAAATACAATAGGGAACCAACAATGGCCCTATAGTTTTTCTAATCAACTGGCTTACCCTGATCATCAGAATCTATAACTACATTAGTAGCCATAGGTGTATGCATTGCTGAAGCATCAGCCATCCCAAACTTCTTTACCAATTCCTTGGTATATTTGGATTGGGAGATGAAGATGCCATCAGCATCTTGCTTTACTTGGAGACCAAAAAAGTAAGTCAGCTCACCCATACTACTCATCTCAAACTTAGAATGCATCAAGTCAGAGAACTTTTTGCACAGTTTGGGATCAGTGGAGCCAAAAATAATATCATCCACATACACTTGAACTAACAGGATTGTGTCCTTGTGGTGCTTAACGAAAAGGGTTCTATCAACTACTCCCCTAACAAAGTTGTGCTCTAACAGGAAACTAGCTAGAGTCTCATACTAGGCTCTGGGTGCTTGTTTAGTTCCATAAAGAGCTTTTTGCAACTTGTAAACAAATGAGGACTGAGTTGAAGAAACAAACCCAGGAGGTTGTTCAACAAATACCTCTTCCTTTAGCTCACCATTTAGGAAGTCACTCTTGACATCCATCTAAAAGACCTTAAACTTCATATAGGTTGCATAGGCTAGAAAGATCCTTATTGCCTCTACCTTGTAACAGGAGCAAAGGTTTGGTCATAATCTATACCTTCCTCCTGTCTGTAGCCCTGAGCTACAAGCCTAGCTTTGTTCCTTATAATGATTCCATTTGCATCCAACTTTTTTCTAAACACCCACTTGGTGTCTATGATCAATTGGCCTTTAAGTCTTGGAACCAAAGTCCATACTTTACATCTTTCAAACTGATTGAGTTCCTCTTGCATAGCAATGATCCAGTGGGGATCTAGCTCAGCATCTTTTATGGTGAGGGGCTCAACCTGTGAAAGGAAACAAGCATGCATCACATCCTGTCTTAATTGATGTCTTGTTTGTACACCAGCTGATATGTCTCCAATCACTTGAGATGTAGGATGATCTCTAAGTATGACAAGATCAGTAGGTGGGATGTGATCTTCAGCAACAGTTAGGATTAATTGCTCAGGAGGAATTGGATCAACTGTTGGTGGTACAGCAACTGCTTCTGCAAAGTCTTCATCACTGTCTGAATCAGTGATATGAAGAGTTGATAGATGGAGAATCTCTTGAGTGACATCTTTACTAGATTCTTGTACCTGCAATGAACTTGAGGAAGGGGAAGTTTCCTTCTCCTTATAAAACATCTGAGATTCATCAAAAGAAACATGTACAGACTCCTCAATTTTAGAAGTTGATTTATTAAATACCCTATAAGCTTTGCTTACTTGGGAATATCCAAGAAAAATTCTCATTGAAGCTTTTGCTTCAAACATTCTAAGGTATTCTTTGTTATTATTATGAATGTATACTACACAACCAAATACTCTAAAATAATTAATTTTAAGTTCCTTTCCTTTAAGCAACTCATAAGGAGTTTTACTCTTAACCTTGTGTATAAGACATCTGTTCAAGACATAATTAGCTATGCTAACAGCTTCTGCCCAATAAGAAAGAGGCATGATAGCATCTGCCAATAATGTACCAGCAGCTTTAATCAGGGTTCTATTCTTCCTTTCCACTACCCCATTTTGTTGGGGAGTTCTAGGAGTAGAGAAGCTATGTTTGATACCTTCTTTCTCACAGAATTCTTGCATGATAAGAGAATCAAACTCAGTACCATGATCACTTCTGATCAAGGCAACATGAGTAGAATACTCAGTCTACACACATAGTAGAAAATCTGTAAGAACTTTGAAGTTATCAGCCTTAGTTCTCAAGAAGAACACCCAAGTGAACCTAGAGAAGTCGTCTACAATTACTAAAGTGTAATACTTCCCTCCTAGACTCTGTACATTTATTGGGCCAAAAAGGTCCAAATGTAATAAATACAGGATTCTAGGTGAATCACTTTTATTTACAGATTTAAAGGAATTTTTGGTTTACTTGCCTAATTGACAAGCCTTGCATAGGCTCTCCTTCTTGTAGGGGCAAGAAGGTAAACCTCTAACAAGGTTGTATTTAGATAACCTAGATATGTTCTTGAGGTTAACATGGCTAAGCCTCCTATGCCATAATGTGTTGTTATTTATTACTTCATTAAATAAGCAGATTTCAGATTGAGTTGAATTAAAATCTACTAAATAATTATTATCTTGTCTAATGCCTACTAACACAACATTACTATTTAAAGTAATATTGCAGAGAGTGTTAGTGAAAGATACCTGATATCCTGCATCACATAACTGGCTTACTGAGATAAGGTTGTGATTCAGTCCAGTTACATATACAACCCTTTTAAAGGTTACTGCTCCAAAGGTAGTCCTACCATATCCTTCAGTTTGACCGCGGCTGGAATCCCTAAAGATCACCTTTGGTCCAAGCTTGTCCTTGAATCTTGACAGATTGTCTTTATTTCCTGTCATATGTTTGGAACAGCCACTATCCAATTATCATTTGTATTTAGTATATGGATAGGTCTTCACCTGCAGAATAGATAATTAGACATTGTGGACCCAGGTAACCTTGGGTCCATTATTCTTCACATAATGAAAACTTGAAATAAAAGAATAAGCAGGTTGAGTTTTATATTCTAAAGGGTAAGATCTCCTAGGTGGGATACTCCAAGCAGTTAATGGGTCCACAAACCTAGGGTTTCTATTTATATTAGGGTTTCTAAGGTTCTGGTTTAATTTTTAAAATCAAATTGAAATCGTCGATCAGCGTTCGACGATGGATGCTCAGATCGTCGAGCTTCGTTCGACCATTGAGCCTTCGATCGTCGAGCAGCATTCGACGCTTTTTGTAGCTCTTTAAACTTTTGTTTTCTCTTTTCTCTCTTAGCTTTATTTAAGGCTTGATTAACTTATGTTACTTGCTCAGTGTTCTTTATTCCATCAGCTGAAATAAAGTTCACTGGAGTTGAAAGATGATTTTTAAGAACCAATGGGGGTTCACTTGATGAGGCTCCTAAGCCTAGCTTATTATTGCCTGACCTAGTGTTTGTCATGCTAGTGATTTCTAGCAGCTTAAGGCTTTTACCATTTAAAGATTCTTCTAATCTCTTGGACTTTGCTAGTTCATTTTTAAGAAACTTTATTTCTTCACTAGACTTAGTGAGTTATGCTTCTAACCTAGCATTTTCAATGGAAATAGATTCTGATTCACCTAACTTAATTCTAAGTTCCTTAATTTCCTTTTCTGAACTAATTAAATCTAAACAAAGATATTTAAATTCAGATTTAAATTCAGATTTAAATTCAGAAGAAGAAAAATCATATGAAGATAATACCTGATCTTCTGTAGGCATTTCTTAATCATCATCAGAACTCGCTGCAGCTGAGTGGTTGCTGCAGGCATCAATTGCCATAAGGCATATTTCCTTTGCCTTCTTTTCTTCCTCACCTTCACTGGAGCTTGAGGAGGAAGATTCCACATCTGAATCACTCCAGGTCTCAGCAACAAATCCTTTCTCCTTCTTCTTATTTTTGTAGGAGGAGGACTTGGAGTGTTTCTTGTGATGTTCTTTTTCCTTTCTCTTTTCTTTGCTCTTTTCCTCTGGACACTCTGGTAGAATGTGTCCAGGTTTCCTGCAACCATAACAAATAATTTCTTCAGATGGAGATCTGTCATACCTTGGTTTATCTTCATATCTTGAAGATTTCTTTCTGAAGTCTTTTCTTCCCATCTTGAGAAACCTTTTGGCAAAGAGTGTCATCAGCTCCTCATTGGATTGGCTTCCTTCAGAAGCATCAGCAGCTTTGAGAGCAAGAGTTTGCCCTTTTCTTGCTGGAGTTGGAGTCTTTGCTTCAGCCTCAGCTTCCCTGGTATTCAGCACTTGCTCAAAAGACTTGAGTTTGCCAAGGAGAGCGTCTGTTGAGATTTCAGTTGTACTTCTGGCCTCCTTAATAGGCCAGATCCTAAGATCCCATGTGCTGGGGAAGCACATCAGTATCTTATCATTGACCTCTGTCAATGTAATCTCCTTATCAAGAGTTCTCAGCTTATTGATGATTGAGCTGAGCCTTGTGTACATGGCTTCAACTGATTCAGCTTTAGTCTTCTTGAAGTTTTCATACTGGGATATAAGTTTGGACCTTCTGTCCTTCCTTTCATCAGCTGAACTAGCTACAATCTGGTTCAGTGAGTCCCACATGGCTTTTATAGAGGTGTAATCAGCCACTTTCTGGAAGATTTCATCAGACATAGTCTGAGCCAGAATGTTCATAGCTTTGGCATCAGCTATCTTTGCCTTCTTGTAGGCATCATTGTAATCTGGAGGAGGCACTGCACTGAAATTTGTAGATGTTATAGCAGTGGCTGCAGCAGGTGGTGTTGGAGGTCCTGTCAAAGTAGAAGAAAAAATGTCTTCATCAATAGAGTTCATATATAATTTTATTCTTGCCTTCCAGATGCTAAACTTAGCTAAGTTGCAAGCTGGAGGTCTGGTGCTAGAGTAATCCTTTGACTGGGCCATGAAGTGAATATCTATAAGCTTGGTATCTATCAGGATCTTGTGACTCAGGTGTTAGCTTGTACAGTCAGTCAACCTCCCTCTGATACCAATTGAAAGTGAGGATAGATACAACTCTAGAGAGGGGGTGAATAGAGTATTCAAAAATTATGACACCCTACTCAACTCCCTTAGAGTTAATTTGCGGAATGAGTTTATAGATATTTGAAACCCTAGAGCCTAACACAAAGTTAAGTGCACTAGAGAAAGCTAACTGTAATTACAGTTGAGCTTTGGTCCTATCACAGCAACTAGCAATCCTAGTTATTTCTACTCACAGCCACAGTGCAATAAATTAAATAAGCAACACAGACGACACAAGAAGTTTATAGTGGTTCCCTCTAAATAGGTACGTCCACTCTTCTACCACCCTGGTAAGAATCCACTACATGTTTTTGTTCAGGTGCCCTGCCACCAACTGATCTGCTTTAGGTAGATCAAGTTGACCCTTTGAGCTTTTGATCAGGAGCTCAAAATCCAACATAGGTTTTTGATCAGGTGCCCTGCCACTGAGGTTCACTTTTGAAGGGAGTAATAACCCTTTATACAGGAGGTTGAGAGAGTTGAAGTTTCTTCTCTATTTTTAAAACAGATTAGAGTAGCTAGTGGATTGCATAGAGCTAGAAAGATCTAAAGAATCAAGGCTCCCCCTGGCTTAGAGAATATCCAGGAAGAAGTCTTGCTTCAGGGTGCAGGAACTCTTCTGAACTTGAGACAAAGAACTGTCTTGGAGTTCTGAAGGAGAAGCTTGAGGAAGACTCTTGATTTTTAATAGTTGTTCTTCTTTAATCAGCTTCCTTTCTTCTTCTTCTTCTTCTTATAGGAACTGAGTAAATGTTCCTGTAAGCAGGATGGACTCAGGGTTGAAGAAGAATGTTGAAGAGGGATGATCTTATCAGTTGAATGTATCAATGACTGAGAGCTGTATGTCTTCTTGCTTTTAATCTGTATATCTTGTGTCTCTTGTTATTGTACATTATTTCTTCTATCAAAAGCTCTTTATATATGGGCCTTTGCAACGGCTCTAAACTTGGTTTGAATTTTGTCTTCTTCTGAGATCTGCAAACTGGGCTGCAAAAAGCATAAAGCAAAAACATATCCTGCAGGCAGACATGCTATAAGGGGATAAAGCTTTCTAAGAAGCTGCAAATCCAATCTGATAAAAGGAGTACTAATGAAAGTCACATCAGACTAGACTCTTTACGGCCAAAGAAGACTTTTTGAGTCTAACGGCTATAAAGGACAGCATGGCAGATAAAGTAAAAATATATTTAAACTAATAAGACAAAGAACTTTGTCAGATAAAGCTTGACTTATGCACAAAGGATGGGGCAAAGATTGCCTTGAGATGTATGCACAAAATCAATGAAATAATCTTTAATAAAATGTGCTAAATAAACAGGAATTAAATCATAGAATAGAAGGAGTACAAAATTACTAAAGATAGACAGAAGAACGTCGAACGACCCTCGAAGATCGTCGACCGAAGCACAGAGATCGTCGACCTATCAGAATAGATAGTCGAACGACACAGATAGTCGAACCATCAAAGAAGATAGACGAACTACCTCAGCAGATAGTCGACATATCTGAACAGATAGTCGAGCTATCAGATAGTCGACCTATAAAGGCAGATAGTCGAACTATCAAGCAAAACAGATAGTCGACCTATCAAATAGATAGTCGAGCTACCAGATAGTTGAACTATCCAAGCAAATAGTCGAACTATCAAACAAAACAGATAGTCGAGCTATCAAACAGATAGTCTAGCTATCAAATAGTTGAACTATCCAAGCAGATAGTCGAACTATCAAGCAGAACAGATAGTCGACCTATCAAACAGATAGTCGAGCTATCAGATAGTTGAACTATCCAAGCAGATAGTTGAACTATCAAACAAAGCAGATAGTCGACCTATCAAGACAGATAGTCGAACTATCAGATAGTTGAACTATCCAAGCAGATAGTTGAACTATCAAGAAATCTGTCTGGTCAAAAGAAGTCAAGCGGGGTTCGACGATCGACGAGGCAGATACCACAGAACGTCGAGCTAACAAGAGTTAAACTAACTCAGAGATAGACGATCTGCTGACTGGCGATAGTCGACCAACTGATAGACGATCGTCGAACAGTTGATCGACGATAGTCGAGCGGCGTTCGACCATAGTCGAACCAAAAACAACTTAACCAAATTTTCATCTGGATAAGTGACAACTCTATAACTAGAGCAATCTAACTAAACAACTAACCTTTGACCATAGATAAATCTTGGGTCAAGAGACTAAAAGAGAAGACAAAACTCAAATCCAAACTAGGGTACCAACACCCTCCCCTTACCAAGGAAGCTCCCGTTCTTATGCCCAGAACCACTGCCTTACGGTGACACTAACTCACGGGTTAGTCGACACTGCAATACGCCGATCCTGCCGGCTAATACGATCATAACCATGTTCGGCCAATATGAGAAACAGAATTATAAACTATAACAACATCCAGTCCACAGTCACAGGTACAAATCATATATATATATATATATATAAATGAGTACAGAAGTATAGTCCACAATGAGTACAAAATGAAAAGAGTAATAAGGGCTTATGCCCAGTACATCATATCAAATCTCTCTCTCAAATCAAAGCGGAAGCTAATCTAATACATCAAAATTCTTCCCACCTGAGGACGCGCAGTAGTGGTAGTAGTCTGCGGTAGCGGTATCTGCTCCTCAAGTCCTGCCTCCTCATCGTGCTGGTGCTCAATCTCCACGAGCTCCTAAAATAGTATGGTCACCGACCATTAGTCAAAAAGACTAAGTCGTTTCCTCCGCACCTCGCCCTGCAGCTCCTAGGTACCGAGCGGGAGGATGAAGCGGAGGACAACAAGGGGTAGCAAAAGTGGAAGCAGGTGACAAGAGCTAACTATCAGTTGTAATAGATATTATTATTCTACCCTAGCAGTTCTAAGTATATAGTACAAGTAAGTAAAGTGCAGTACTAGTAAAAGAAAGAACTAAAGATAACAGCAGAAAAGTTAAGTATAGCTGAAAGGTAAAGCTATCTACCATCACAGAGTACCCTAACTTATATAAATGCCCATACAAATATATAAGTTAGGATTTCCAAAATAACTTATCATATAAAAGAGCCCATACTAATTTATATGATAAGGATCTATGAAGCGTATGTCCTAATGCGAATGGACGATATGTTATGAATTATGAAGCATGCATGTGCAACACACGCACACGACTCTGAGATCCCAGACCTTTAGTTCCCACATTTCGAGAGCTTACATCACTCTCAGGTACCACTATTGTGGCTATGGCAGCAGCGGATCGGGCTTCTCCGCTTTCTAGGTGGGTATACACACTACCAGGCCTAGACCTCTCTTATACGCCTTTGTACACATAACAAGTGCACTCTAGAGTCTATGCGTACTAAATGTTATCTGTTTGCTAGACTTTTAGGTCGGGTACACGTATTCGGGGATTGTCTGCCTGACCGCAGTACTAAACAACATACTGGCCCTTCCACCCGTACACCTCACCCGAGTCACCGTCCTGTCATCGGTGTGACGATTGGCCCAGTACCGCATGACCCACCACCATTTTCTTTATGCACATGCAATCATTTCAACTTGATCCTCCAGCTCGCAGGACCAGCCTGTCCGAATATAAATCTCTCGAGTCTCCAGCTCGCAGGATCAACCTGTCCTGATTCCCTCCAACCCATCACGGGTGAGAATGTAATATCAAGTTCAGTTCCCTCCAACCCATCACGGGTGAGAACACATATCAAGTTCAGTTCCCTCCAACCCATCACGGGTGAGAATACATATCAAGTTCAGTTCCCTCCAACCCATCACGGGTAAGAATATACCATAACTCCCTCCAACCCATCACGGGTGAGAATATACCATAACTCCCTCCAACCCATCACGGGTGAGAATATACCATAACTCCCTCCAACCCTAAGCGGGTGAGAATATTATCGCTGTCTTAGCCTATTAGACTACTCTTGTCTACTAATTATTATTCTTAGTAGCTTATGGTTAATCCCAGGACTGCCCAAGGTATGCCCAATGAAAGGGTCTCGAAGGAACTAGGAACCAAGATGGGATGACAAGCCCAAAGTTCCCTTTCTCAAGGACAATTACTTTTATTGGTGTCTACCCAGGATTTATACCCCAACTCTCGTATTACTTTAGAACGATTCTAAAGGCTTAAGGTGTTATTAGGAGCGCGGCGGCCTCCCGCCGCTCCCCGTTATTATTGCTGTCACGGGACTTGCACCCTTCCACACATGGTTATTTCCTATACTAAAATCCTCACTTTGCTAGTTTATCATATCGTCCCCTAGCGGCCCTATTAGTACGAATATCGGTACTATACCCATACCCAAGTCCCAATACCACCCACAAATGTGACCTTTAAATTCCTTTGGCCATATGCCTCAAAATTATTTATCCTAGGGTGGTATGGACCTATATGGTGACCATGATGATTTCCATAATTTTCCAAGTTAATTATATAATTAAACTAATTCCTTTAAGTAATTCCTTAGGTCATTTTACACATGAAGTATAACAATTATAATCCTACTGATGTAAGAAATTTTCTTGACCTTTAATATGGTGAAATATAACTGTTTTCCAAGAATCATAATTTTCCTTTAAATATTTCTAATTATTCCTTAATTAATTCAAAATTCACATAATTATCATTTTCCAAATGAAGTATAAGAAATTCAATAACCAAAATTCTATGAAAATTACAGAGTACATATATTGATGAGCTAAGGCTAAATACAGAGTCTCATAAACTTCTAATGTACAGTGGCCTACCAATTCCATTTTCAAGTAATTTACCAAAATGCCATTATTTGGCCTAAGTACATTATTTGGCCTAAGTACATTATTTGGCACCCCAAAATTCTAAAATAAATTGTACAAGATATAAAACATATAATTACAGCAATATGAATTTTCTCAGATTTTTCGAAGGAATAAACCCATCATTTCTACACAAATTCGAAAAAGGGTAGAATGGTCATTTTTCTCCTTAAACTTCTTAAACTTCATCCAACAGAGATATAATTTATTTCAAAGGTTTATTATATCATTCCTTAGTTATCAACAGAAATTGGACATATTATTATAAGGGTAAACCTATTTTTAAATTTATTTCCTCAAAGGACAAAATTTTAAAAAATTTGAAATAATGGGATTTTTGTTCCCAAAAATCCCACTATTACTATGAGAGGTGTATTACACCCTCATGTGTCTCTATAATGAAAATCATAATTTTTGAATCTTCCAAGTTGGCTGAATACACTTTATTTCATTTTAGGCTAAATGCACACCAAGCCTATAACAAGCCAACACATGCAAGTGGGTTTACCCAACATGAAATGGTCCAAATTGTTGGAAATTTTAAACATACACTTATAATGTCCCTAAGGACATGCCACCAAAATTTGGGGCTCATTGGAGTTGAAATACTCAAAACATCACATTTATTTCATTTATCAAATTTTGACTAAAACTATAAGAAAATATTCCCCAAAAATTCTCATTTTTGGGGAGGGGCTAGAAATTCCCAAATAGGTCACATGCCCAAAATTTCATCCCATGTGGACTTCTGGTTTGGCATGGGCATCAATTTTACTTTCTGCCCTAGCCTAGGACCAGTCCTAGAAAAACAGCCCTATAGAAAAATCTACTTGGCCGAAATACAAGTTTAGGGTGGAATATTAAAGGTAAGAGGGAGGGCTAGAAGTTTCATATTAATTATCAGTCCTTAAAATGGCCCTAAGTGCCCTAAATTTAAGATGCAAGTGACTGTATAAACAGGGATAGAAAACAATACATCATAACAGCACTAATCTCAAAGCAGGATAAAGGGCATCTGTTCATCTTCTCCAAACAGCCAAAGGCCGAGAATTGCCCGACCTGGAGCTCCTTCCAAGGTCATTTTCCGGCCACTCGGCCACCTCCCTGGCCGGCCACCACCACCTCCGTTGAGGTGAGGGCTAATGTTTGGCGGCGACTTGGCCGCCGGAGGTGGCGGTTTCCGGCGAACTTGAACTCCATTAAAATCCAAAAATCCATGAAAATATCAATTGAGCGCGATGTCTCTCCTAATCGATCTAGAAAGCTCGTACTGGTATAGGTGAGGCGAAACGGACCTTGATCGGAGCCCGACGGCGGCGGTGGCGGTGGGTGGCCATGGAATTTCTCCTATCCGGCTAGCTTGCTCCCGAACCCGATTCTCCACCAAAAGCTTCGATCTAGGTATCGAATTCCACTCCTTTGGACCTTCTGATGCTAATGGGAGGGTTAAAATGAGGTGATATTGGATGTATAGTGAGTTGCCATTAAGGGGATTTCGTCCTCTACATTGGATGCTCCTCCTAGATACCATGTGGCATGAAGCTTGCTGGAAATGGCTGGTAAATGCTGCTGGAGCTCAGAGGAGGGCTTAGGAAGAGAGGAGGAGGGCCACATGGCCTCCATCCATTCATTTCCTCCTTTCTCTCTCTTCCTTTTCACCAAAATTCCAAAACTACCCCCATGCATGTAATCTCTCTCCAAATTCAGAGGGGTAGTGGCTGCCAATGGTCATTTGGGCTGGTCATGGGCCTTGGCTCATGGGCTTTGCCCATTGGGAATGGGCGTGGCCTTCACTTTTCTTCCTTTAGGCCATTTGTTGACTTGTTGACTTTTTAGGTTGACTTGGTCAACTTGATGAGTAGGCTGGCCCCACTTGATGTTCATGAACCCTATGGCATCACCTAACATGGGTTAGGCCATGGTGATGCCCCACTTGGACTAATTGGGTCTTTAGGTGTGGGTTTGACCAATTAGGGATTAGGGTTGACTTAGGTCAACATGGGTCAATTAGGTGACCCAACGACCTACCCTAGGGTCTACTTAGATTGTTTTTAGGGTTAGGGAAATGTGGTGGGGTCATGGTGTGGCTAGGGTTCCCATTTAGGCTTGTTTGACCGAGTTTGACTAGGTCCTATAGTGGGCCCCATATGGCTACAACCCACTACCTAGGGTCAAACCTAGCTAATTACCCTAACACCCACCTCATGCCTAACCCAATCTAAGTTAAGGGGCCTAGATGTAACATGGGATGTTACAACTGGTGTCATGGAGCAGCAAAAAGTAGACTGAAAGTGAGGAAAAGATCTACCTTAACTCTAGAGGGGGTGAATAAAGTATTTTTAAAATAATTTACAATTATAAATATAAAGCAGTGTAAGACTTAATTTATGTATATGTGTAAGGTGCTTGTGATGAAATAAAACTAAAGAAAGAACTAAGAAAATACACAGCACACAGCAAAGTCAAACACACAGCAACCAGATGATATAAGGATCTATAGTGGTTCCCCAACAACCTGGGTACATCCACTCTTTTACCACCCTAGGTAGGAATCCACTGCAGGAATAGTTGATCAGGTGTCCTGGGCACCAATGAGCTTTTGATAAGGTGCTCAAAAACCAAAACTAGATTTTTTGATAAGGTGTCTTGCCACCATTGAGTTTTGACAAGGTCTCAGAAACCAGTCTCAGAACTTTTGAAAGGAGTTTTGAAAAACCCTTTTACAGGAGGGAAAGGAAAAAAGAAATAAAGAGTTGAGTTGTTCTTCTCTATCAACAGTCTGAGAGAAGACAAGTGGAAGATGAAGCTAAAGCTCCCCCTGAGATCTGTAAGGTTCAGGAAGGTGAGCTTTGCTAGGGTGATAGGTCTTCAGGTGCTTCAGATCTCCAGCAAAAGATGATTTCAACAGATGCTGAAATGTGTGATGTCTGGAGTCCTTGATGTTGAAGCTTTTGAACACTTGAGGATTTGGAGGAGCAGATGATTTCCTCTATAGAAAACTTTCTTGTTTTCTTGAAGATTTTGACTCAGTGAATCTGTATGTTCCAGAAGATGAGTTCTTGATCAGAGTATATTTTGATCTCTCTTCTGTAACTCTTTTTTCTCAATCCAATGATTTTGTATATCTCTTGCCTATCTTGTTGTCTTGATCTGTTATATTTTCAAAAATATATTTTGTAGGAGTATATAAGATTCTGACTTAGATGGTCATTACTCAGTCATAAATGACTTCCATAAATGACAATTGTCTCTGGGGAAAGTCCTAAGTAACATTCCTTTTAGCCTTCCTTAAAACTTGCATTAGATTGCTTGAAACGGCTAGAAAGTCCTTTGCAATAAATGCAGGAAATAACTCTGAATGAATCTGAATGAATTCCATAACTATTCTTGAATTTGAAATCTGAAAGCGTCGATCTCTCACAGAAATCGTCGATCTGAGCTCTACGATCGTTGAACTCAGCTCAGAGATTGGATTTATACTAGAGACAGAAAACGTCGACATGAGCTCTACGATCGTCAAACTGAGCTCAGCGACTTGGAAAATAGCTGAAGACAGAGCGTCGATCTGAGCTCGAAGATCGTCGACCGGAGTTCGACGACTTGTAGAGTTGTGCTCAGAGAACGTTGAACTGAGTTCGACGTTTCGTCGACCTGAGCTCGACGAAAATTGTCTTTGTCTCAGCAATGAATCCTGATCTTTGAATGGTCTTGGGGGCAGCTCCAAACCTAAGTTCTAAGCCTTAGACTCATTCTAAGTTGACCTTTTCAACTATATAACTAGGTCAAACCAATTTCCTAATAACATAGTGATCCTAGCCCAAATTAGTAATATGGGTGTTCAAACAATCTCCCCCTATTTGGGTTAGGATTACTATTTACAGGACACAATAGGAAATACAAAAGCATACATATAGAAACAAAAGCTAAACCAACAATGCAGAAGAAAAACATAGCAACATTGCAGAACTCATATAGAATATCAGCAATATTCAGAGATATAGATGTACTATTTTCTTACAGAAATCATTTCTTCTCATTGCCTTTCTTAAATAGAATCTCCCTGTTAGGATTGAGAACATCTTTCTTTGATCTTCTGTCATCATCTGCACCTAAGGATGTTTGGGATCTTGGCCTTGGGACTACAGCCTCAGGACGCAGCTTCATATAATCTTCTGGATCAAAGAACTTTCTTGAAGCATATCTCTCCAGTTCTGTCTTTCTTTGTTCTGATAGGGTTGTAATGTTTGAAATGTCTTTACCTTGCTCCTTGGCCTTCTTCATTTGATCTAGAGCAGCAAGATCTTTTATTCTGGCAGTCCATGACACTGGGTTGTTTTCAGGATCTTCAAAATGGACTGGAGGTTCATATCTATTGATAGATTCTTAATCAGTAGGAGTCCTGGTGACAAATGAATCTCTAAGCTTGTAAGGGAAAGGACCTTAAGTAGAATCAATAGGACCTTGTCCTTCCCTTTGTTGTCTGGAATAAGTTCTGTACTCTCTCTGATTTCCTATATACTGACCTCTTCTAGAATGATAGCCTCTTTGATGTTGACCTCTGGGTTGATATCTTTGAGAAGATTGAGAAGAACTATGCTTTGAAGCAGATCCAGGTTGAGAAGAAGATCCTCCACCAGTACCAGCATCTGGAGGAGGAGGAGGAGGATGAGACTGAGAAGATCCTTTCTTATATTTGTAAAGTTTTCTTCTTTTCTTCATAGTCTTTAACTGATTCTTAGAATATTGCATCCAAGGCTCTGTTATCTGACAATCATGCAAAATGTAATATGGTATGTCATTGACATCTTTGGATTTAGCAGGAGGGACTCTCATCATTGCTTTTCTTCTTGCTTTCCTTTTCCTGGCAATGGTGCCAGCAGAATCATCAGAGTCAGTGTTGAATTGATCACTTTCTGAACTCTGGGGTCTATCATATAGATCATCAATGCTTTTGATATACTCTTCTCTTTGTTTAGACTTCTCAGCAGACAGAACAGGAGCAGAATCAATTGTAGTAGTAGCAGGAGCAGAAGGAACTTCTGGAGAAGCAGGAGCAGCAGGAACCTCAGAAACAACAAGTTCTTCTAGAAAACAGCAAGTTCAACAGCAATAGCAGCATCATCAACAGGATCAGCAGGCAATATATCAATATCAGTAGATTCAGCACCTTCAGTAGCAGCAGCAACAACACAATCAGAAACTTTAACAACCTTAAGAGAATTGATATAAGAGATAATCAGGCTGGGATCACAAACAGTAATAGGCACAATGGCCTTAGTAAGGTCTTCAACTCCCAGAGTTTGTAAGCAGCTTCTGTGAAGAAGATCAAATTAAGACAACATTGAATTGAAGTCCACTGTGAGTACTGGTACTGGGGTAGAAATCTCTGGCAGCAGCATTTCCTCAGGAGCAGCAGGCACTACCTCAACGTCATATGGCATCTCCCCCTGCCTTGATTCAGTGATGACTGGATAAAGGCACCCCACAGAAGGGATGGCCTGAGGAGAGGAGAGAGAGGATAGCCTGTCAGATAACTCCTTTATTGATTGCAGGAGTGGAGCCATGGAGGTCGCCAGCAGGGCTACTAGCTTGGGGGGCCAGTATCCCATATAGCTTATCTGACAAAGCTGATAGATCCACTTGCTCAAGTGTGACTTGAGTAGAGGTGGAGGAGGGAATGTTTTGGGCTGGTGATGGATGAACTGTGGTAGATGGTATTATGGATGGTAGGATGGTTCGTTGAGAGATTGGGATGGTGAAGATAGATGATATGGGTGTGGAGATGGATGGTGTGAAGGATGGTTGGGTGAGAATGTCATGAAGGAGCTGTTGGTATGAGGAGGTAGAAGGAGGCTCAGTAGGGGAGGAAGTGGAATCATCCATAAAGGAATCTTCCAAGATGTTGAAAGAGGGTATGTCAAGAGGTGGATAGTAGTGGAGTGGATGGAACTGTTCTGAGGTGGCTGGAGGTGAGATTGGTGATGAAATGGTAATGGGGGAAGATATGGATATGGAGATGGTTTATGTAGTTGAAGTGGAGGTGGAGGTAGAAACAAGTGGTGGAGAAGGAGGAGAAGAGGTGGAGGCAGGCAACTCTTCCATAAGAGCAGAGGCCTGAGGGAAGTGACTGCAAGATTCCTTGTGCCTGAAGCCATGGTAGTCCTGGATGGTTTGATTATCTGCCTATCCCACTTACCAAATAGGGCACAGGTCTGTCTTTTTGATGCATTGATGTGCATCCCATTTGAGACTAGCAGTTCTGGGCACCTGGAGTGCAGGAATACCCCTAAAATCCTCCCAAAATTCACAAAGCTTTTGTTTATTTTCTTCTTTATCAAATCAAAGAAAATTGCTCCCCAGTTCAAGTGTTTCTTGTCAACTTGGGCTCCCATCAGACAGAACTGATACCTGGATATGGTATCATGAGCTGAGTGCTTTGCCAGAAGCACTTCCCCACAACATCAGCAAAAAATCTAAATTCAATAGATAAGTTCTTTTTCAATAACTTGTTAGGGTTTGCTGCAGAGTGACCCATTCTATCCAACATTGAATCAAATTCCTCTCCAGACATTTCAGTAGAATCATCTCCAGTACTTAAATGGAATACTTCAGTCAGTAGAGTAGGTGATAAAGGTACCTGAGTCCCGCTTATTGTACCAACTATAGTATTTTGATCCAGATTATTTGCTGTAAATACCCATTCCTTTATCTCATCGGCCGCAATCTTCATTCTGGTAGACATAATATGCACAAACTGTTGTTCTCTGAATAGTTCCAGAATGTCTTTGAAGATTTGATCGCTGCCGTCAAACGAATCCATATCGATATCAAATCCAGTATCAAACTTCATCTTTGCAAGAGCGGCAACATTCACAGCCATTGTATACCTGCAAAAAGTTAACAAACACAACCAAGTGTAGTAGAGTTTGGAGGGAAAGAAAGAATTTGCAGAGAATATGAAAGCGCAAAAGAAGAATGACGGCGAAAGAATGATTTTTATATTAGGGTTCGACACTGGAAAGGAAGGATCGTTGAACTCCGTTCGACGATCTAGGCTTCTTAATGGAATTTGAAGAGTCTTCAATAACGTCGATCTTCGTTCGACGATACTGGAGAACGTCGAGCTCCACTCGACGATCGATGAACAGAAAGAAGGATATCTAAAAGCTAACAGACGGTGTTGAACACGGTCGATGATTTAGGAAAATGTCGATCTGCGTTCGACGATTTTTGGGGAAAACATCGAGCGCAGTTCAGAGACAAAACAGAACCTACAGACACTAGAAAAATAAGTTTTTAGCCTAGTCTTGGTCTGTTTTTAGATTTTCAAAATCTTGGGATTTATTTTAAACTTCCTCTATCTAATATTCCTAACTGATTTACGAAGAAGGTGTGTTTCTTTTCATCCAAAGGTTTGGTGAAAATATCTCCCCTTTGCAAATCAGTTGGAATATATTGAATTTCAATCTTATTTTTCTCTACATTGTCTCTTAGGAAGTGATGCCTAATCTCTATACGTTTTGTCCTACTATGGAGGACTGGATTTTGTGCTATAGAGATAGCACTAGTGTTATCACAAAATATTTTTGACCCTTCTAAGTTATAGCCATAGTCTAGGAGCTGGTTTTGAATCCACAGAATCTGTGAGCAATAACTGCCTGCTGCTATGTATTCAGCTTCAGCAGTTGAAGTGGACACAGATGTCTGTTTCTTACAGAACCAGGAGACAAGTCTGTCACCAAGGAACTGGCAAGTTCCACTGGTGCTTTTCCTATCTACTCTACATCCAGCATAATCAGCATCTGAAAATCAAGTTAATTCAAATCCTGAGTCTTTTGGATACCAGAGTCCTAGATTTGGACAACTTTTCACATACCTAAGAATCCTCTTAACTAATGTTAGGTGTGACTCTCTAGGGCTTACTTGGAACCAAACACATATACATATAGCAAACATTATATCAGGTCTACTAGCTGTAAGGTACAATAGAGAGCCAATCATTGCTCTATATGTTGTCTGATCAACATGTTTACCATGTTCATCAGTATCTAATACAGCATTGGTAGGCATAGGTGTTTTCATACAAGATGCTTCAGACATACCAAATTTCTTAACCAATTCTTTTGCATACTTGGTTTGAGAAATAAATATGTCTTCAGCATGTTGTTTGACTTGCAATCCTAGAAAGAAGGAAAGCTCACTCATGCTACTCATTTCAAATTTAGAGTGCATCAGGTTGGAAAACTTTTTGCACAAATTTGAATCAGTAGAACCAAATATGATATCATCTACATATATTTGTACTAGTAGGGTATGGGACTTATGGGTTCTAATAAAGAGAGTTTGGTCTACTCTACCCCTTATAAAATCATTTTTCAGAAGAAAGCATGCTAAGGTCTCATACCATGCTCTATGAGCTTGCTTGAGACCATATAATGCTTTATGCAACTTTAAAAACGGTCAGGATAAGTTGGAGAGATAAAACCTGGAGGTTGTCTAACATAGACTTCCTCTTTGATGTCTCCATTGAGAAATGCACACTTCACATCCATTTGGTAGACCTTGAATCCTTTGTGAGCTGCATAAGCAAGGAATATTCTTATGGCCTCTAACCTTGCCACTGGTGCAAAGGTCTGGTCATAGTCTATCCCTTCTTCTTGAGAATAACCTTGAGCAACTAGCCTTCCTTGTTCCTTACAATAACTCCTTGATCATCCAACATGTTTCTGAACACCCACTTTGTTCCAATAATTGAGTGATCCTTAGGCCTTGGCACTAGCTCCCAAACTTTGTTCCTCTCAAATTGATGTAGTTCCTCATGCATAGCAATGATCCAGTGTGGATCTTGCTCTGCATCTTGAATGGATTAAGGCTCAACTTTAGATTAAAAACATGTGTGCATTAGGTTCTGGTTGACCTGATTTCTGGTTTGCACACCAGCTGAGATGTTTCCAATCACTTGGGAGATTTGGTGATCTCTTGTTGTTACTAAATCAATAGGGGGTGTTGATTGTTCACCAACCTGTATTGTTGTTTCCTCTTGTGGAACAACAACTGGCTCTTCAAAATGGTTTTCTCTAAGATGTTGAACATCAAGATATTGAGTATCCTCTTCATCTTCACTGATTTCAGCTCTTTGTTGGATAGGTGAATGTACTGAATCCTTTTCTACAATGTGTAACCTGTCCAAATTTTCTGAAAGAGAGTGTACTTGCAATGGTTCTATGGTAGAAGTATACTTCTCCTTGTAACACATGTTAGTCTCATCAAAAGATACAAAAATAGATTCTTCAATTTTAAGAGAAGTTTTATTATAAACCCTATAAGCTTTACTGATCATGGAGTATTCCAGAAACACTCCTTCATCAGCTTTAGCTTGGAATTTTGCTAAATACTTCTTGTCATTATTGTGAATATAGCAAATGCAGCCAAAATTTTTGAAATAGTCTTCTTTAGGTTTCTTCCCTTTGAGCAATTCATAGGGAGTCTTGCCCTTCAGTTTATGTATCAAACTTCTATTCAACACATGGTTGGAGGTGTTCACTACCTCTGCCCAAAAAGATAGAGGAAGGTGAGCATCTGTCAACAATGTAGTAGCAGATTCAATTAGGGTTCTATTTTTCCTTTCAGCTATCCCCATTTTGTTGAGGAGTTCTAGGAGCTGAGAAAGTATGCCTGATCCCTTCACTCTGACAGAACTCTATCATGAGAAGAGAATCAAACTCTGTCCCATGATCACTTCTGATCAGGGCAATGTGAGTATTGAACTCAATCTGTATGCATTTGAGAAAATCTGTCAAACATTTAAAGTTATCAGACTTCTTCCTAAGAAAGAATACCCAAGTGAATCTAGAGAAGTACCCTACAATCACTAAAGTGTAAGATTTCCCTCCTAAGCTTTGTACTGTAATGGGTCCAAAAAGATCCATGTGTAACAGATACAAAATCCTAGGTGAATCACTCTTATTAAGTGACTTAAAACTGTTTTTAGTTTGCTTGCCTAATTGACAAGCCCTGTAGAGTCCTTCCTTCTTGTAGGGGCCAGAAGGTAGTCCTCTAACAAGGTTATCCTTGGACAGTCTAGCAATGGTTCTAAGGTTGAAGTGTCCTAGTCTCTTATGCCATAAATCATTTGGTTTGCAGACTGAATTAAATAAGCAGATATCTATGTGGGTTGAAAGGAAATCTATAAGATAAATGTTACATTTCCTTTTACCGGTTAACACAGTTGTGTTATCCTCTGACTTGATCTTGCATAAGGATTTGTTAAATGTCAATTGATTTCATTCATCACAGAGTTGACTGATGTTGATTAGGTTGTGCTTCAGTCCTTCCACATAAGCCACCTTCTTGAATGTGACTGAGCCAATCTGAACAGCACCATATCCTTTTGTTTGACCAAAGTTTGAATCTCCAAAGATCACTTTGGGTCCAAGTTTGGCTTTGAAGGATGTGAGATTGTCCTTACTCCCTGTCATGTGCTTTGAGCACCCACTATCCAGATACCATTGTTTGTTCATTGTTGGATTGGTCTTCACCTGCACATAAACAATTTATATGTTTTTGACCCAGTTTACCTTGGGTCTAGGTTGATAACCTTTAAATTAAGAAATGAAAGACATCCCTGGCTGACTCTTATATCCTTCAGGATGGTATCTCTTAGGAGGTATTATCCATTCAGTATAAGGGTTGAAGCTTTGGGATGAGCGACTTTTAGGATTGACTTGAGATTTACCTCTGAAAGAAGGTTCAAAGCTCTGAGCTCCATTCGACGATCGTCGACCTGAGTTCGACGATCTTGGGTCAGATCGTCGAGCTCCGTTCGAAGATCGACTATACCAGAGTTCATAGTTTAGAAGTCGTCGATCTGAGTTCGACGATCCAGCCTTGGATTGCCGAGCTCTGTTCGACGATCGTCGAGATCTGTTCGACGTTTTCTATTGAACTTGATTTTCCTTAGGAAAATCTAGATTCTTCCTACCTACCTCTACAACACCCTTTCCTTTATCAGAAATAAATTTAATTGGGGTTGTTAATACTATAAGTTGGCTGGATGGAGCACCCAAGCCCAGTGTACTGTTGAATCTTGAGTTCACTGTGCTTGTGATGTCCATCAGTCTGATGCTTCTCCCATTAAGGGATTCTTCAAACTTCTTTGCCTGGGATAACTCACTTTTCAGTGAAGCTATCTCCTCCCTACAGCATTCTAACTCCTCAGAGAGTTTGAGGTTGTCTGATTTTAAGGTGCAATGTTCAGACAATTGATTTCTGAGAGAAATAATCTCTTTCTCAGATTTTAACAGGTCTAAACAAAGTGCCTTAAATTCAGACCTAAAGTCCTCTGAGTAAAAGTCAAAGGAGTCTATTACCTGGTCTTCTTTAGTTTGAGTTTCAGATTCTGAATCTGATCCTTGTTCTGCATCAGAATTTTGCTGAGAGGTATTGATAGCCATCATGCAGAATTCCTTTTCTTCAGCATCATCCTCATCATCACTTGAGCTTGATGAGGCTTCTGATTCCTCTTCAGTATCACTCCAGCTTTAGGCTACAAACCCCTTCCTTGTATGTTTATTTTTGTTGGAGGAGGATTTGTTGCTGTTGTTTCCTCTGGAGTCCTTGTCTTTTCTCCTATCTTTCCTATCCTTCTTGTCCTTATTCTAATTTTCTGGACAGTCGGGCACAATATGGACTGGTTTCCTGCATCCAAAACAGATTATTTCTTTATTATTTGATTTGTCATACCTTGGCTTCTCATGCCCTCTGGATGACCTCTTTCTGAAATATTTCCTGGCCATCTTATAGAATCTTTTGGCCAGCAAACTCATCAATTCTTCATTGCATGTGACCTTGTCTTCAGGCAAGTCTTCTGTAGCTTTGAATGCTATGGTCTTCTCCTTTCTGATGGCTGGAGAAGCAGTCTTTTGTTCTTCCTCTCTGTTCTTGATGAGCAGCTCATAAGACTTGAGCTTGCCCAAAAGAGCTTCAGTAGTAATCTCAGTTAGGCTTCTGGCATCCTTGATTGGCCAGATCCTTAGGTCCTAAGTGCTAGGGAAGCACATTAAGATCTTGTCATTTAGTTCAGTTAGTGTGATCTCCTTATCCGATGTTTTCAACTCACTGACTATCAGACTGATCCTGTTGTACATATCTGCAACTGACTCAGCTTCTCCTTTATTGAAATTCTCATATTGAGATATGAGATGGGATCTCCTGTCCTTCCTTTCATCAGCAGATCCTGAGACAATTTTAGATAACTTGTCCCATATATCTTTTGCTGAACTGTATTCAGCCACCTTTTGGAATATCTCATCAGACATGGTCTGAGCAAGGATATTCATAGCCTTTGCATCTGCAACTTTCCATTTCTTTATTTCTGTATCTGTTCCTGAAGGAGGTGGAACAACACTTGTACTTGTGATCACTGGGGGTCTTGGACAAACTGTCAAAACAGAATTAAAAATGTCCTCATCAATAAAATTCATGTAAAGCTTAATCCTTACCTTCCAAAGTGCAAACTTAGAGAGGTTGCACACTGGAGGTCTTGTGCTAGCATAATCTTTGTTCTTTGCCATGGTTTTGTTTGAAAATAAATATAATACAAAAAGTAATAACTATCCCTTATAGAAGGTTTATCTTATCAAGGATCTTTTGGTTCAGGTGTTAGCCTGTTCAACCAATCTGTTGAAGATTTAGATGTTGAATAACCAATCTGCCTCTAATACCAATTGAAAGTGAGGAAAAGATCTACCTTAACTCTAGAGGGGGGGTGAATAGAGTATTTTTAAAATAATTTACAATGAAAACTATAAAGCAGTGGAAGAACTAATTTATGCATATGTGTAAGGTGCTTGTTATGAAATAAAAACTAAAGCAAGAACTAAGAAAACACACAACACACAATAAAGTCAAACACACAGCAACCAGATGACACAGGGATCTATAGTGGTTCCCCAACAACCTGGGTACATCCACTCTTCTACCACCCTTTGTAGGAATCCACTACAGGAATAGTTGATCAGGTATCCTGGGCACCAATGAGCTTTTGATAAGGTGCTCAAAAACCAAAACTAGATTTTTTGATAAGGTGTCTTGCCATCACTGAGTTTTGACAAGGTCTCAAAAACCAGTCTCAAAACTTTTGAAGGGAGTTTTGAAAAACTCTTTTACAGGAGGGAAAGGAAAAAGAAAGAAAAAGTTGAGTTGTTCTTCTCTGTCAACAGTCTGAGAGAAGACAAATGGAATATGAAGCTAAAGCTCCCCCTGAGATCTGTAAGGTTCAGGAAGGTGAGCTTTGTTAGGGTGATAGGTCTTCAGGTGCTTTAGATCTCCAGTAGATGATTTCCTCCACAGAAAACTTTCTTGTGTTCTTGAATATTTTGACTCAGTGAATCTGTATGTTCAAGAAGATGAGTTCATGATCAGAGTATATTTTGATCTCTCTTCTGTAACTCTTTTTATCAATCCAATGATCCTGTATATCTCTTGCCAATCTTGTTGTATTAATCTGTTATGTTTTCAAAAACATATTCTATAGGAAGATATCAGATTCTTACTTAGATGGCCGTTACTCAGTCATAAATGACTTTCATAAATGACAACTGTCTCTAGGGAAAGTCCTAAGTAACATTCCTTTTAGCCTTCCTTAAAACTTGTATTAGATTGATTGAAACGGCTAGAAAATCCGTTGCAATAAATGCAGGAAATAACTCTGAATGAACTTGAATGAATTCCATAACTGTTCTTGAATTTGAAATCTTAAAGCGTCGATCTCTCACAGAAATCGTCGATCTGAGCTCTACGATCGTTGAACTGAGCTCAGAGATTGGATTTATACTAGAGACAGAAAACGTCGACCTGAGCTCTACGATCGTCGAACTGAGCTCAGCGACTTGGAAAATAGCTGAAGACAGAGCGTCGATCTGAGCTCGAAGATCATCGACCGGAGTTCGACGACTTGCAGAGTTGAGCTCAGAGAACGTCGAACTGAGTTCGACGTTTCGTCGACCTGAGCTCGACGAAAATTATCTTTGTCTCAACAATGAATCCTGATTCTTTGAATGGTCTTGGGGGCAGCTCCAAACCTAAATTCTAAGCCTTAGACTCATTCTAAGTTGACCTTTTCAACTATACAACTAGGTCAAACCAATTTCCTAATAACATAGTGATCCTTGCCCAAATTAGTAATAGGGTGTTCCAACAGACTTCATGTTGATAGCAGCAGTCCTACCATTGGTTTAGTTCGATGTAATATTGGGAATGGACTGGCTAGCAGAGCAGCGTGCCAGTATTGACTGCCTATCCAAGGTGGTGACCCTGAGAAGCGAAGGGTAGGCATAAGTTAAGTTTGAGGGCCTTAGCAGAGAGGCATTTTCCCTGATTTCGGCTATGCAGTTGGTGCGGGCAGTTAACCAGGGAGGAGTAGCTCTTGTAGCATTGTTGGAGGTTCGACTTTCCAATTTATCACTTAGGGAAGTTCCCGTAGTGGCAGAGTTCGAGGATGTGTTTCCTGATGAGCTTCCTGGAGCACCTCCTCGATGGGAGATTGATTTCTCGATTAAGTTAGTGTCAGAGGCTAGGCCGGTGTCACGTCCTCCTTTTAGGATAGCACGAACGGAGTTGGCCGAACTCAAAGTACAGTTGCAGGAACTGTTGGAGCAAGGGTATATCAGACCAAGTTCTTCACCGTGGAGCGCGCCAGTGTTGTTCGTGAAGAAGAAAGACGGTAGTATGCGGTTGTGCATAGACTGCCGAGAGTTGAATAAGCTGACTATCAAGAATAAGTATCTGATTCCTCATATAGATGACCTGTTCGACCAGTTGGTGGGGTCAGTGGTGTATTCAAAGTTGGACTTGAAGTCAGGATACTATCAGTTGCGAATTCGAGACGAGAACATACCCAAGACAACGTTTGGTACAAGGTATGGTCGCTTTGAGTTCTCGGTAATGTCGTTCGGGTTGACGAGCACACCACCCATATTCATGGATTTGATGAACCGAGTATTTCGAGAATACTTGGACTCTTTTGTAGTTGTCTTTATTGACGACATTCTGGTTTACTCTATAACGGAGGTGGAGCATGAGACTCACTTGAGAGTAGTCTTGCAAGTGTTGAGAGAGAACCAGCTTTATGCAAAGTTCTCAAAATGCGAGTTCTGGTTAGAGAAGGTGACATTTTTGGGCCATGTGATTAGTAGGGATGGGGTGGCGGTATATCCAACAAAAGTTGAAGCCATCAGAGATTGGCCAATATTGAGAACCGTGGCGGAAGTCCGAAGTTTTCTTGGACTAGCCGAGTACTATAGAAGGTTTGTGAAAAACTTTTCGCGGATAGCTCTACCCCTCACTTCACTAACTCGTAAGGACAAGAAGTTTGTGTGGACTCAGGAGTGCAATCAGGCGTTTGACACCCTGAAGGAAAGGCTGATGACAGCCCCAATCCTAAGTCTGCCGAAAGGGACTGAAGTATTTCAAATTTTCAGTGACGCATCAGGATGCGGTATTGGTTGCATATTGGTGCAGCATGGCAGTGTGATCGCTTTTGGGTCTAGGCAGTTGAAGCCTCGCGAGAGGAATTACCCCATCCATGACTGGGAATTGGCGGCAGTAATTTTTGCATTGAAATTGTGGTGGCACTACGTTTATGGTGCGAAGGTGGAGATCTTCACGGATCACAAAAAGCCTGAAGTATCTACTAGATCAGAAGGACTTGAATATACGGCAGCGCAGGTGGGTCGAGTTCCTTGGAGACTACGAGTTGGCGATTCAGTATACGTCAAGCAAAGCCAATGTGGTGGCAGATGTATTGAGTAGAAAATACTTTAGGCAAGGGAATTGGATCGAAGATCATGATGAGCGGTTGGTGCGGGATTGGGAGTCCCTTAGCATCGAGTGCGTAGCGAGAGCCGAGTTTAGCATGGCTCGTTTGAACAGGATTGAGTTACAAAATGACCTGTCCGATCGTATTCGAAAGCGACCCGTTTGGATGTGGAGTTTCATCCATACGTGGTGGAAGCTCAAAAGGGCGAGAGTGGCGCCTGGGAATTGATTGATGGGATTCTGAGGAAGGACGAAAGGATTTGTATACCGCAGTTCGGCAAGCTCCGTGAGGAGTTTATGTTTGAGGCTCATTTTACAAAGTCTCCATTCACCCGGGCAGTACAAAGATGTACTTGGATATGAAGAGATCCTTTTGGTGGCCTGGTCTGAAGCGGGACGTAGCTTTGTACGTGAGTCGGTGCCAAACTTGTGCCTTGGTGAAGTCCGAGTGTCAGAAGTCGGGCAGACTCCTGAAGCCTCTTCCTATTACCAAATGGATATTTGATGACCTCTCCATGGACTTTGTGCATGGGTTACCTAGATCGCAGCAGGGTAACGACGCGGTTTGGGTGATCGTGGATCAGTTGACCAAAGTGGCTCACTTCATCCCAAATCAGAAAGAGGACAGCGTGGAGAAGCTGGTGGAGTTGTATGTTCACAACATTATGCGACTACACGGAATTCCTAAGAGTATAGTCAGTGATCGCGATGGACGATTCACATCCAAAGAATTGAGGCTGGTCTAGAAAGAGTCTGGGCATGAAGCTTAAGTTCAGTACGGCATTCCATCCTCAAACTGATGGGGAAACCGAAAGAACGAACAGTACTATGGAGGATATGCTGAGAATGTGTACTCTTAACTTCAGTAAGAAGTGGGAAGACCACCTCTTCATGGTGGAGTTTGCCTATAACAATAGTTACCAGGCAAGTATAAAGATAGATCAATACGAAGCTTTGTATGGGAAGCGGTGTCGAACACCGATGTCTTAGACAGAGGCGGGAGACAACAAACTTTTGGGAAAATAAATGGTAGCTGATGCATGCGAGGTTGTGCGAACCATTCAAGAGCGCATGAAGGTTGCTCAAGATCGGCAAGCAAAATATTTTAATGCTCGCCATAGGAATGTGGAATATGCGGTTGGCGACTGGGTCAATCTGAAGATCAAGTCGTTCAAGGGCATTTCGCGGATTCGCCAACTCAAGAAGTTGAGTCCGAGGTTTTTGGGACCTTTCGAGGTTACAGAACGGGTGGGAGAAGCAGCGTACCGGTTGGCGTTGTCCACAGAGCTGAGTGGAATACATGATGTTTTCCATATCTCCATCTTGAGGAAAACCTTAGTAGAGGCTAGTGTGGTGCTCGAATCAGCAATGATGCTGATAGAAGAGGACTTGAGGACGCGAGTTTGTAAAGTTAGTATAGAGGATACTGAAGTTTGGCAGTTGCGGAATAAAGAAGTCAAGCTCGTGAAGGTGTGTTGTGATAACTGCGGGTGCGACGAGTTCTCTTGGGAGCGTGAGAAAGCAATGCGCGAGGACTATCCCGAGTTATTTGTGTAAGGCTGGTTTGAAACAGTAACCGTTTTGTAGCAACAATTGTTGGTTCCCTAGTTTTGATTTGGACAATATCATCTCAATTAGGCTTAATTGACCCAAGAATTATCTATGGTCAATGGTTAGACTAAAGGTTAGTCTACCTTCGGTTAGGTTAGAATAGACCCAGAAAGGTTAGTTGAGAAAGGATAGAAATGAAAATTGGTTAAGTATAAATGTTTTCAACGATAGTTGAATCTCGCTCTACGATCTTCGATTGTTGACCGACAATCTCAGAGTTATATGAACTCTGAAGTGGGCTCGACGATCTGCTTATTCAGATCGACGATCGTGTAGCCTTGGTCGACGATCTCTGTTAAGACAGTTTTTCTTCAGGTCGACGATCTGCTTGTTCAGATCGACGATCTTCGATCTATGGTCGATGATTTATGTCTGTTATTATCAATATTCATTTCAATTGATCCCTTATTTTATTTCCTCTTGTTTAAGACATATTTTATTCAGGATATTCTGCTTAATTTAATACTTATACTCTTTTGCTTATTAGCAATACTCCTTATGCATTAATTAAGAGTTTTGGCAGAATAAAATCGTTTGTTTTATTAGAGAAAATCATGGATTCTTTACAGCTGTAATATAGCCGTTAGGCTTTGTTTCCTGTGCCAATTTGTAAAGTCAAATTGATAGGATATTTTTAATATCCTTAATTCCTTTTTGGGAATGACAAAAAAGATTATAGTTGCAGTTTCCTTATTTGATTTATTGTATTATTTGGAAAGATTTTTTAAGTGCAGGACTCGAGGTATTATTAAAAGAAGAGAGGCCTCTATATTAGCAGTGCAGTCGGCTGAATTCAAAACATATACAACCCAGAATATTATAACAACAGATACAGAACTAGAACTCTCAAGAGAAAGAAAAGTTCTTCTTATTTTTCTTCTGGAGTTCATCCTGTCTTCAGGAAAACCAATACTCAGAGTTCAAGCCTTCAAGAAGAAGAACCTTCCCAGATTGCTGAACATCATTGCTACAAACCTCCCAGATTGCAAAAGCTGCTGAAGAAGAACATTCATCAAAATCTTGAGTCTTCTTCAAGGCTGCATCAGAAAGACATTCAAAGCAATCTGTAGATCCTGCACCCTGAAGCAAAGCTTCTTCCTAGACATTCTCTAAGTCAGGGGGAGCTTTGATATTCTAAGAGCAATCCACTAGCTTCTCTGAACACAGAGAAGACATTTTTAATCCTTCTTTTAACCTCCTTGTAAAAGGGTTTTTACTCTCTTCAAAAGTGAACTACTGGTGGCAGGGCACCTGATCAAAAACCTGTGTTTGGTTTTTTGGCACCTGATCAAAAGCCTGAAGGGTCTTTAGATCTACCTGAAGCAGATCTATTGGTGGCAGGGCACCTGATCAAAAACCTGTAGTGGATTCCTACCAGGATGGTAGAAGAGTGGATGTACCCAATTAGGGAACCACTATAAAGCTCTTGTGTTGTCTGGTTGCTTATTTTAATTAATGCACTGTGGCTGTGATAGTTTTAACTAGGTTGTTAATTGCTGTGTTAGGATAAAAGCTCAACTGAAACTTCAGTTAGCTTCTCCTTTTATTCACTACACACTATTAGGCTATAGGTTTAAATCTTTATCTTTCTATTCCGCAAATAGCTCTAAGAGAAGTGTTTAGAGTCTCTTTCTTTTTGAATACTCTATTCACCCCCCCCCCCTCTAGAGTAGTAAGTATCTTATCCCCTCACTTTCAATTCGTATCAGAGGGAGGTTGATTGGTTGAACAGGCTAACACCTAAACTATTAGATCTTGTGATAAGATATTTTGATACCATATACACTCACATTAGATTCATGGCCCAGTACAAAGATTACTCTAGCACCAGACCTCCAGTATGCAACTTAGCCAAGTTTGACATCTGGAAGGCAAGAATCAGACTTTATATGAACTCTATTGATGAAGATATTTTTTCTTCTATCTTAACAGGGCCACCAACACCACCTGCTGCAACTATTGCTACAACATCTGCAAGTCTTATTGCAGTACCACCTTTTGACTATAATGAAAATTACAAGAAGGCCAAGATAGCTGATGCCAAAGCTATGAATATTCTGGCTCAGACTATGTCTGATGAGACATTCCAGAAAATGGCTGATTGCACCTCAGCAAAAGCCATGTAGGACTCAATGAATCAGATTGTAGCTGGTTCAGCTGATGAGAGGAAGGACAGAAGGTCCAACCTCATATCCCAATATGAGAACTTCAAGAAGGAAGAGGCTGAGACAGTAGAAGCCATGTACACAAGGCTCAGCTCCATTATCAATGAGCTGAGGACACTTGATAAGGAGATTACATTTACAGAAGTCAATGATAAAATACAGAAGTGCTTTCCCAGCACATGGGATCTCGGAATCTTGTAAATCAAGGAGTCCAGAAGTACAACAGAGATCTCAACTGAAGCTCTCCTTGGCAAGCTCAAGTCATTTGAGCAAGTATTGAAGACCAGGGAAGCTGAAGCTGAAGCCAAAGCCCCTACTCCAACAAGGAAAGAGCAAAACCTTGCTCTTAAGGCTGATGATGAGTCCAAAGTGACTCAATCAAATGAAGAACTGATGGCACTCTTTGCCAAGAGGTTCTACAAGATGGGCAGAAAGGACAACAGAAGGATGTCATCAAAATATGATGACAAGCAAAGGTATGATAAAACCCCATCTAAAGAAATTATTTGTTATGGATGCAGGAAGCATGGACACATTCTCCCTGAGTGTCCAGAGACAAAGCATAAGGAAAGGAGAAAATAAAAGGAACATGAGAAGCACTACTCCAAGACATCTTCTCACAAATATAAGAAGAAAGAGAAAGGTCTTGTTGCGAAGACCTGGAGTGATACTGAGGAAGACTTTTCTTCCTCCAGCTCTAGTGAAGATGATGAAGAAGAGAAGAAAGCTAAGGAGATTTGCCTTATGGCAATTAATGCCTGCAGCAGTAACTCAGCTGCAGAGATGACTGAAGATGAGGAGGATGAATTATCTGATGAAGACCAGGTAATTGCATCATATGATTTTACTACTGATGAATTAAGCATGAATTTAAAACTCTTTGCCTAGATTTACTTAGCTCAAAAAAGGAGATTAAGTTGCTTAGAGATAAACTAGCTGGATCAGAATCTCTATATAGTGAAAACATAAGGTTAGAATCTGAACTCACTAGATCATCTGAAGAAATTAAATTTCATAAATTAGAACTAGCTAAAGCTAAGAGGTTAGAGGATTCACTTAATGGCAGAAGCCTTAAGTTGCTAGAAATCACAAGCACTGCCAACACTAGGACTGGCAACAATAAGTTAGGCTTAGGTGCCTCCCCTAGTGAACCCCCATTGCTCCTTAAATACAATCTATCTACTCCAGTAAGTTTGTTTCTGAAAAAGGAATACACAACACTGAGGTTATTAAGGGCTAAGAAAGCTTTAAATAAGATTAAGAGAGACAAAAGGAAACAAAAATTCATAGAAATACAAAAATCGTCGAACGCCTATCAACGATCTTTGCACCTATCGTCGAACGACAATCGACGATCTCTGAACTCACCTGCATGGTATAACTACTTAGCAATGAGGGATCGATGATCTCAGCCTGAGTCATCGAATAGAGATTGACGATCGTGGAATCCAGAATCCTTTTCTGTGAACCAACATCGACGATCTGGGTACCGATCGTCGAACATCGATCGACGATCAGAACCAAATTTCCAGAATCACAATAATGCTTACAGAAACAATAATTTTAATAGCAACCCTAGGTCTGCTAATCTATTTTCAAATTGGATTATCCCACCTAGGAGATCTCATCCCTTAGGATATCACCCTCAACCTGCATACTCTTTTATTTCTAGTTTTTCTTATGTGAAGAACAATGGACCCAAGGTTACCTGGGTCCACAATGTCTAATTTATCTTATTGCAGGTGAAGACCTATCCAATCACTCAGGACAAGTGGTATTTGGATAGTGGATGCTCCAAGCATATGACCGGAAATAAAGAGAACCTGTCAAGCTTCAAAGCCAAGTTGGGACCAAAGGTGGTCTTTGGTGATTCCAGCTGTGGTCAGACTGAAGGATATGGTAAATTCACCATAGGGTCAGTGACTTTCAAGAAGGTAGCTTATGTCACAGGACTGAAGCACAATCTTATTTCTGTAAGTCAGCTTTGTGATGTTGGATACCAGGTTTAGTTTTTTAATACTCTGTGCAATATTACCTTGAATAATAAAATTGTATTAGTAGGCATTAGGAAAGAAAATATTTATCTTGTAGACTTTAAATCCACCTCTTCTGAAATTTGTTTATTTAATGAGGTGAGTAGCAATAATACTTTGTGGCATAAAAGGCTAGGTCATGTTAACCTTAGGAATATATCTAGGTTATCTAAATACAACCTTGTCAGAGGTTTGCCCTCTTGCCCCTACAAGAAGGAAGGCCTATGCAAGGCTTGTCAACTAGGCAAGCAAACTAAAAATTGTTTCAAAGCTGTAAATAAAAGTGATTCACCTAGAATCCTGTACCTATTGCACTTGGATCTCTTTGGTCCAATAGCTGTACAAAGTCTAGGAGGGAAATTTTATACCCTAGTGATTGTAGATGATTACTCTAGGTTCACTTGGGTGTTGTTCTTGAGAACTAAATCTAATAACTTTAAAGTTCTTACAGATTTTCTACTTTATATATAGACTAAGTACTCTACTCAAGTTGCCTTGATCAGAAGTGATCATGGTACTGAGTTTGAATCTCTTCTTATGCAAGAATTTTGTGAGAATGAAGGTATCAGGCATAGCTTATCTGCTCCTAGAACTCCTCAACAAAATGGGGTAGTTGAAAGGAAAAACAGAACCCTGATTGAAGCTGCAGGAATATTGTTAGCAGATGCTAATATGCCTCTATCCTTTTGGGCATAAGCAGTTAGCACAGCTAACTATGTACTGAATAGGAGTCGGATACATAAACTAAAGGGAAAGACTCCATATGAATTACTTAAAGAAAAGAAACCTAAAATATATTATTTTAGAATTTTTGGATGTGTAGCTTACATTCACAACAATAACAAAGACTACATTAGAAAGTTTGAAGCAAAGACTTCAATGGGAATCTTTCTAGGATATTCCCAAGTAAGCAAAGCTTATAGGGTATTTAATAAATCCACATTGAAAATTGAAGAGTCAGTACATGTATCTTTTGATGAAACTAACATGATTTACAGAGAGAAGGAAACTTATTCCAGTAACTCTTTGCTGGTACCTGACTTATGCAAGAATTTGGATGAGCTGAAACTCACTCGGGGGATTCAACCTCAACAAACTCTTCAGATAGTTGATTCAGACAGTGATGAAGACCAAGTAGAAGTGATTGCAACTCTACCAACAGCCAATCTAATTCCACCTGAGGAATTTATTCCAACTGCTATTGAAGATCACATACCACCAACTAATTATGTCACACTTAGAGATCATCCTACATCTCAAGTGATTGGAGACATTTTAACTGGTGTGCAAACTAGACATCAACTAAGTCAAGATGTGATGCTTGCTTGTTTTCTTTCACAGATTGTGCCCCTAACCATAAAAGATGTTGAGCAAGATCCCCACTGGATCATTGCTATGCAAGAGGTGCTAAATTAGTTTGAAAGATGTAAAGTTTGGTATTTGGTTCCAAGAACAAAAGGCCAACTGGTTATAGGCACTAAATGGGTGTTTAGAAACAAGCTGGATGCTCAAGGAATTATTATAAGGAATAAAGCAAGGCTTGTAGCACAGGGCTACAGACAGGAAGAAGGCATAGATTATGATCAGACTTTTGCTCCTGTTGCAAGGCTAGAGGCAATAAGGATCTTTTTACCCTATGCAGCCTACATGAAGTTTAAGGTGTTCCAAATGGATGTAAAGAGTGCATTCCTGAATGGAGAGCTAAAGGAAGAGGTGTTTGTTGAACAACCCCCAGGTTTCACTACTTCAACTCACCCCTCACATGTTTTTAAGTTACAAAAAGCTCTGTATGGACTTAAGCAGGCTCGTAGAGCATGGTATGAGACTTTAGCTAGTTTCCTATTAGAACATAAGTTTGTTAGAGGCATAGTTGATAGAACCCTTTTTATTAAGCACCATAAGGACAAGATCCTGTTAGTTCAAATTTATGTGGATGACATTATATTTGGTTCTACTGATCCCAAACTATGCAAAAGGTTCTCAGACCTAATGCACTCTAAGTTTGAGATGAGTAGTATGGATGAGCTGTCTTTTTCCTTGGTCTCCAAGTGAAACAAGATGTTGATGGCATCTTCATCTCCCAATCTAAATATGCTAAGGAATTGGTAAAGAAGTTTGGGATGGCAGATGCTTCAGTAATGCACACTCCTATGGCTACTAATGTAGCTATTGATTCTAATGAAAAGGGAAAGCCTATTGATCAGAAAATTTATAGGGCCATTGTTGGTTCCCTATTATATCTAACTGCAAGTAGGCCTAATATAATGTTTGACACATGCCTCTATGCTAGATTTCAGGTCAACCCCAATGAATCTCACTTGACTCTTATCAAGAGAATCTTAAGATACTTGAAGGGACGCCCTAATTTAGGACTTTGGTACCCAGCTAAATCAGAATTTGAGTTGATTGGATACTCAGACGCTGACTATGCTGGCTGTAGAGTTGACAGGAAGAGCGCCTCAGGGACTTGTCAGTTCCTAGGTGAGAGATTAGTCTCTTGGTTTTGCAAGAAGTAGGCTTCTATTTCAACCTCAACTGCAGAGGCTGAATATATAGCAGCTGCTAGTTGCTGTTCACAGATACTGTGGATTCAAAATCAACTCTTGGATTATGGGTACACACACAAAAACACCAAAACTATGTGTGACAGTACCAGTGCTATTTCCATAGCACAAAATCCTGTACACCATTCTAGAACTAAGCACATAGACATTATACACCATTTTCTTAGAGACTGTGTTGACAAGAAAAAAATAAATCTCGAGTTTATACCCACAGATCTTCAGAGAGGTGATATATTCACAAAGCCTTTAGATGAATAGAAACATCTATTCTTTTTGAATCAACTAGGCATGATGAATGGATCTGACTAAGTGTAAAAATCTGCTAAGTTGAAATCTGTTCTGAGATCGTCAGACAGTGTTCGAAGATAGTCGAACAGGTTGAGCTAAATCGTCGACCCTCGGTCTACGATAGCTCTTTGCGTTTAGAGACAGAAATCAGCGATCGATGATCGACGACTCTGCTTAGGAAATTGATCGTCGATCGACGATCGACGACCGATTCTCTTGATCTTCATTCAGAGATAGATGACTCAAGTTTATTTCAAACCGATCGTCTATTTAGGTCTGAAGATCGTCGACGGAGCTCGCCTTTTCGTATTCTTCTTCCAGGATTGTTTCGAGCTCTCGTCCCGCGCTTTCTCTTTCTCTCTCTTCTTGCGATTGTTCTCGTCTAAGTTCTTGTCATCGATTCCATGGCGATTGCATCTGCGACTCTTTCCGTGATGAAGTTTGACGCCGGATTCAGTGTTGATTTCGATTCCTTCGGTGACTGCGAACAAGTTTTCAAGGAAATGCTGCAGTTATGCGACGACCAAGGACTCAAGAAGCTTATGTATACAAAGATCAAACTCCATCTATCAGAGATAAAGGAATGGGTTTATACTTCTTCTTCCGATGATGAAGCGATGAAAGGAACCATCAATGGCATGGAGGTAATTCTTACTCCCGCAATTTTGACTGAAATATTTGAGTTAAAGAATGGATCAGATGATTATGAGTAAGATACTACTGAATATGGTAGGATGTTGCTAGAGATGGGACATGTAGAAGGCATTCCATCTAAGCTTTTGCAAGTAAATTTATCTATTGGATTTAAGTTTTTGGCTTATTTGGTTGGAAAGGTTCTGCTTGGAAAGCATTCAGCCCACGACAACATCAACAGGCAACAATTTGCTTTGATGTCAGCTATAGTGAATAAAAAGCAATCAACTGGGCTGGATTGCTACTTGAGTTGATCAGGAAAAAGAATAACAAGAAAGAGGTGACTCAAGGAAGTTTGATTAGGTTCTTTCTATCTAAGAAAGCTTCCCAGATGTTAGGCTCTGCTCCTACAGCAATAAATGCTAGCAAAAGAATTGATCCTTCCTTGTTTGTTAAATGGAAAAGGACTTTTCAAAAACCATTCAAGGCTGGGTCTGCCCCTATAACATCTGAGGGCACATGGGCTTCTGAAGCCACTTCCCAACCTAATGAAATAAATTCATCCTTCATCTTCCTTGCCATCCACCTCCATTGAAATTCATTCATCTCCTGTTAACCATCCATCACCATCTGCATCCCCAACACCAGATCATCTAGCTGAGATACCAAATCTCAACTTAGATTCTACGTTCACTCTGCTTACTTCATCTCCTATTCCAGTTCAGGAGAACATCATTTCTGATGTTCCTCCATCCATCATTCCTCCATCATTCCAAATTGCACCTGAATTCATTGCTAATATCCTGGAGCTAATTACTCCATCCATCAAAACCATGATAGCAAAGCCATTGCACCTCTTGCCCTCTCTATTTCATCTCTTGCTGCTTCCATTTCTGCCCTCTCAGTCCCTTCTTCATCTAGGGGCCTAGGTTTAGTTCCCACTGAACCCAGGCAGGGGGAGATGCTCAATGAAGATGCTTTAGGCTTTGCTTGGGCTCTTCCTGTTGTGCATTCTCCAGCAGCAATGGAGTTAGAAATGTATTCAGATGCAGTTCCAGAATCAGATGAAGTCATTCCAGATACAGTATAGATGATAGTTGTAGATGCTCTAGTAGTTCTTGAAGATGAACTGGATGCATTTCTGGATTCAGATGATGAGTCTTCACTCTCATTCTGTGGAGACTGTTATATCAGTCAGTCCACCCCTTGTGTGTTTGATCCTCTTCAGGCCATTGTGTGCTATCAAAGACCAATGGGCCTTCAGATTTTAGATAGTTTCATTATTTCTAAAACTATAGCTGAAGCAGCTTCTGCTTTCAAGTTCTGTCTTGAGGAGCTTTCCGCTCCTGTCATTGCCAGATATCTAAAAGGAGTTATTACCTCCTTCTTGGAAGTTAAGTGGACTTCAGTGGAATCTTCAGATAATGCTGTTAAGGAAAATCTTGAATCTGCTAGACCAAATGAAGCTGTGTCAGTTGCTGCTCCAGAAATTGTTCAGGAAGTTGCAGTTGCTGAATCACCTGTGCCCTCTACTATCTGGGATGACACCCCAGGTCCAGACTTAGATTCTCTTATGGCTCAAGATATCTTAAAAGAAGAAAGAGAAAAAGCTTTTCAAAAAGCTAAAGAAAAAGAGAAAGCTTTGATAAAAGATATTAATGATCTATATGCAAAACCTCAGTCCTCACATTCTGAGGATGAGGATGAGGATTCTGATGACTCAAAAGGAAATAAGAAAAGAAAAAGATTGCTCAAAAGAAGAGGAAGGCTGTAGCTCAAGCTCCTCCAAACCCAGACCATGATGTTCCCTATTATATTATGAAAGGGATTGATCCTAAGTCTAAAAGCTTTGAGGCATGGATGTGGTATTCCAAAAATGCCCAAAAAACAAGGAAGAAAAGCAGGAAGAACTCTCCTCCTCCCAAGGGGATTCATAGACGTCCTCCTCCTCCTCCCTCTATTGGTGCATCAGGCAATGTAGCTCCCAGATCTTCTGCTACTCCTGTCAGACCAAATCAATCATATATCAATCAAAGGAAGGACAGACAGCCTCATCCCTACAGTTCTTATAATCACAGGCAGTCTAGGCATTCAAACGTTCCAAGAGAGCAAGTAAAGGAAGTTGTATATCAACAACCAACCTTCTACCCTCCTCAAGCTCCTAGGTCTCCTCCCAAAAGAAAAGTTTCATCTCCAAAGGAGAAACTAGCTCAAGCTAAGCCATTAGATACCAAAGGAAAAAGAGTTATATACTCTGATAACTTAAGCAATAAGTATGTTGAATATGCTCCTCCATCTAACTTTGTGATTCAAGAGCCAAAAGTTTCAAATGTCAAGCCATCTCAAGAGCAAGCTGAGAGTTTTCTAGATCAATCAGTAAAATTTAAGACAGTAAAACCATTGGATCCAGCTGATGAAAATACTTATGAAAGTCTAGAGCTTGATCCTAATTTCAAAATGGCTAGACTTATAGAATTAGTGGGAGCTTCTCAAATCAGAAAAGCTAAAGCTGAAGGTCAAGATATCTCAGGATTATCTACAATGTCAAAGTACAGAAAGAAAGAATTGGATAGGCTCCAAGTTAGTTCAGAAGTTTTTGATGCTTCAAAGTACATGGAAAGACATCCTGAAGTTATTCTGCCTAAAGCTGGAGAACAAAAGATTATTGGAGAGCAGGACTTGAAGTTATCTAAGGAGTATGCATATGATCCTCAGAGAAAAATCATTTTCTCTCCTGCTGCTTCTATTCCCCCTCCAGATTCTGTTAATAAATAATTGTGATATTTGTTTTGATTATCTGATTTATTCAAATATGTTTGATGATATATCTATTGATGTTTTTTTATTCTTATCTGTTTGTATTAGATTTTTTGTTGTTGTTTGAGTGACATCACCCAAATAGGGGGAGATTGTTGGTTCCCTAGTTTTGATTTGGGCAATGTCATCTCAATTAGGCTTAATTGACCCAAGAATTATCTATGGTCAATGGTTAGACTAAAGGTTAGTCTACCTTCGGTTAGGTTAGAATAGACCCAGAAAGGTTAGTTGAGAAAGGATAAAAATGAAATTTGGTTAAGTATAAATGTGTTCGACGATAGTCGAATCTTTCTCTACGATCTTCGATTGTTGACCGACGATCTCAGAGTTATATGAAATCTGAAGTGGGCTCGACGATCTGCTTATTCAGATCAACGATCGTGTAGCCTTGGCCGACGATCTCTGTTAAGATAGTTTTTCTTCAGGTCGACGATCTGCTTGTTCAGATCGACGATCTTTGATCTATGGTTGATGATTTATGTCTGTTATTATCAATATTCATTTCAATTGATCCCTTGTTTTATTTCCTCTTGTTTAAGACATATTTTATTCAGGATATTCTGCTTAATTTAAGGCTTATACTCTTTTGCTTATTTGCAATACTCCTTATGCATTAATTAAAAGTTTTGGCAGAATAAAGTCGTTTGTTTTATTAGAGGAAATAGTGGATTCTTTACAGCTGTAATATAGCCGTTAGGCTTTGTTTCCTGTGCCAATTTTTAAAGTCAAATTGATAGGATATTTTTAATATCATTAATTTCTTTTTGGGAATGACAGAAAAGATTATAGCCGCAGTTTCCTTATTTGATTTATTGTATTATTTGGAAAGATTTTTTAAGTGTAGGGCTCGAGGTATTATTAAAAGAAGAGAGGTCTTTATATTAGCAGTGCAGTCGGCTGAATTCAAAACATATACAACCCAGAATATTCTAACAACAGATACAGAACTAGAACTCTCAAGAGAAAGAAAAGTTCTTCTTCTTTTTCTTCCGGAGTTCATCCTGTCTTCAGGAAAACCAATACTCAGAGTTCAAGCACTGTGTTGTCTGGTTGCTTATTTTAATTAATGCACTCTGGCTGTGATAGTTTTAACTAGGTTGCTAATTGCTGTGTTAGGATAAAAGCTCAACTAAAACTTCAGTTAGCTTCTCCTTTTATTCACTACACTCTATTAGGCTATAGGTTTAAAGCTTTTATCTTTCTATTCCGCAAATAGCTCTAAGAGAAGTGTTTAGAGTCTCTTTCTTTTTGAATACTCTATTCACCCCCCCCCCTCCCCTCTAGAGTAGTAAGTATCTTATCCCCTCACTTTCAACAATGTTTTTTATTTGATTGCAATAAATTTTCTTGTTGTCTTCCTGAATGAAGATTAATTTCGGGGACGAAATTCTTGTAAGGGGGAGGAGTTGTAACACCCCAGTTTCAGACTTGCAGTCGCTAGAAGCTAACGACCTGCGGTAGGGATACCGCGGACGAAGGGTCGTTGTTTTCGGCAATTGAATGTAGCGCACGATCACTGGATCTAGTGCGCACACCACTGGTCGTGCGCCACTGCTCGTGCGCACTATTCACCGTTTTTCCAAGTTCTGTCTGGGAGAACGCATGCCCATTGGACAGAGTGAGCACGACCACTGGTCGTGCGCAGCTGCTCGTGCGTGTTCATCCCTTTTTTTTTGAAGTTCTGCTAGAGGTGATCCCACGATCATGGGATCTAGTGCGCACGACCACTGGTCGTGCGCCACTGATCGTGCGGACAGGACTATTCCGTCATTTTTGTTTCGTGGCCGTCCGATGATTCCCCCAAATTAGATCCAAGGGCCAGGATCTTTCGCTCAATCAGTCTTATTAGGTCTGAGAGGGTTTTTCCTCTCATTATTCTCATCTTTTAGGTTGAGAGAAGGGTTGGAGAGGAAGAGAAGGGAAGAGGAAGGAGAGAGCTTCTTCCGCCATTGATGGAGCTTCGGAGCTCTGATCGTCGTTCTGAGACCAGATCCGTGGAGATGGAGTGGAGGCGCTCGTGTCAAGCCGTTCAAAGCAAGGATTCCATGGCTAGGAAGTGGGGTCGTAAGATAACGACATTTCTCCTCTCGATTTATAGGATGCGTGCATAGCATCTTCTTCTTTCTTTTTTTTCAAGCTTTTGGGCACCAAATCTCTCAAATGAGAGGGGTTTGGGTCGCCATGGTTCAAGTGGAACCACCAGGTCGATTATGTCCGTCCCCAGTATGATATTGCATTAGATATCCGCTCCGTTAGTGGATTAGGCATTATGGGTGAAGCCGTAGTCGCGACCGTTAGTCCGACTCGGTGATGTTGCATAGCAAGCCTTAAGGATTTTGTAGAAATTCGTTGCAGCAAGATGTCGTTTGTGATGTATGTGTTTTCCCCTTTTTCCGAGTGAGTACTTGTAGCCGGAACTGGACAAGGTTAGCTCCGCGTTGGCGGTAGATGTTTTCCTTGGTGCGCGGGAACGTTGCAGTACGAGTGATGGATTAGGGTAGAAAAGGTTATGGATTGTGATGTGCTAAGGTGCGGCTTTGTCTCCATGGTCGGCTGGCTATCCCGTGATGTGCAAGTCACGTGGGAAGAGTGTCTCGCCGAGACTAGTCCCCTTTTGTGAGACTGACGAGAACGCCAAGCGTAGGACAAACCCGGGCAGTGAAGCCCACGAGACGGTGGGGTCCAGCAAGGGTTCTTAGAATTGGTTTGTGTGTGAGACGGAATCCTGATATGAGAAGTCAGAGTTTGCAGGCAAGCCCGGGTCTAAGACCCACGAGCTGGTGGGGCCTTGGTAAGATTTCTGTGTGGCGGCTTGTACGTCGTTAGGGGAATTACAGTACCCTTTTTGTTTGCGGCTTAATGCTGATGGATAAATTGGAAGTACCCAGTTGATATGATGATGTGTTAGATGCATACGCGATAGAGTGTCGTGGGTGAAGCTCGAGTTTGCATTCATGCTGTATAGTAGGCCACTTTGATTATATGCTCAACATAGAGAACATGTTTGTTGTTTGAGACATCCAAACCTTTTTTTTAAGCTTTACATGTTTATTATATGGCATACGAAGTGCTTACTTGCAGGTTGGAGGTGTACCCCGGGGTCCGTTAGGGGCGGCCGGGAGGATATGTGTTGGTTACACAATTGAGGACAACCTTTGCTGACCCACGTTACTACCAAATTTTTACAGGGCAAAGATCGCAAGCAGGAGCTAGCTCGCCGGCCAAAAAGGCCTAAGCCTCATGAAGTGTTCCAAGTTGTATAATAGCTTTATTTATGGGATTGTGTGTTTGATGCACTATGTTTCCGGCTTGCATGATGAGATAGTATAGGAGTGCTTATGCACGTTGGTATTTGATGTTGTTATTTGAGTTTTGGACTCTCTTTTGTTATAAGGCCTTAAGGCCGAGTTGATACTCTATGGATGTGGATAACTTCTAGTCTTATTTTTTGTTCCCGTTGTTGCTTTATCCTGAGCTATGATTTGGGTAGTTAATATCATCTTCTAATGCTAAAGCTTTGGCGTCCTTATGTTGCGGAGCCCCGGCTGGACCCATATTATATAGTCATTATAGGGGAGGTGTTACACCTTATGCCTCTAAAGGTCTTGTATACGCACATAGGCAATAAAACCCCAAGTCTTTAGAGTATCCTATCTGCAAGGATGACCATGCACAATAAATATGGGGTAGAAGTAAGCTAAGAATGAGGCACTCTATTCAGAATGTGATTTGCAGCACGAACTGCTTCTCCCCAAAAGGAATTAGGCATGCCAGCTGTTAGGAGCATGGAGTTCAACATTTCTGTTAAAGTTCTATTCTTACGCTTGGTAATACCATTTGACTAGGGTGAGTAAGGAGTTGTGGTTTCAAGGATTATTCCCTCAGAAGAACAAAATTCCTTGAACTCTGTAATAGTGTATTCTCCTTCTCGATCACTTCTAAATCTTTTAATTTTCAGGTTTAACTGATTTCCACACAAGACTTGAAAGTCTTAAATGTCTCAAAAGCTTCATCTTTTGATTTTAACAGATACACATAACAATATCTAGGAAAATAATTTATGAATGTAATTTGGTACTTCCTTCCCTCTCTAGTAACGTGACTATGAAAATCATAGAGGTCTGAATGTACCAATTCAAGAAGTTTTGTGCTACTAGAAACCGATTTGAAAGGCTTTCTAGTTATTTTGGTTTGAGCACACACCTCGCACTTGTAAAATCGAATAGACAGATCTAAGGGGATGTTATGAATCTTCGCTAGATCTAGCATTTTCCTATAGTTCACTTATCCAAGTCTGTTATGTAGCAACTTAGGATCAATAAGATTCGAACTTGTTGGGTATTGTATCCACAATGTACCTGATTTGAAGAAGTCCCTAAACAAGCTAAGGTGAATAGATAATGTATTTGATGATTTTCTTCAAGTTGTGCTTGCAGTTATTCCACGCTAAGTACACACCAATGTCAGGGTGTAGTGGGTCAATATACATGGGTCTGCGCAACGTAATCCCTCATTGAGCAGATCAGTGTGTTGGCTCACGTGTACTCTCTCTATTGGAGTGTACTTATTTTCAAGTACAGGTTTGAGATTGATCGAGAGCTGAAGAGGAGCAAGGATGGGTCAAAGACCAGCTCTTGGGAAGGAAGACGAAGAGTCGTCCAAGGAAAATTCGACGGGAATCACCAAGTGATTCTCGCCGATTCGACGGGAATCACTAGTGATTCTCGCCGAATCATCGAGAATCACTCGCCGATTCCCGGCATCTGCTTCCGGCTGACTCAACACCTTCAAGAATTCTGCTAAGTCAGAATCGGCGAGAATCAATAAGTTATTCTCGCTGAATCGTCGAGAATGACTCCGCATTCTCGCCGATTCGTCGAGAATGGTTTTGATTCTCACTGATTCACTCCGGATGGCAAGCTTTTCAACTGGAATTCTTCCAAGGAAAAGTCGACGGGAATCATGAGTGATTCTCGCTGACTTCGACAGGAATCACCAATGATTCCCGCCGAATTTGCCTTAGGCAAATTTTGTCAGCTCGCTGGACCGAACCAATTTATCAGGCGCTGTTTGAACAGGGCTTAGGGTTTCGTCTGGTTGGGCCCACAACGGTCATGAAGGCTAGATCTACAGTATAAATACTCGCGTATTTCTAACTCCCACGGTAATCAATCACGAGAAATCAAAGTCACCGAGCGTAACCTAGCCGATTGCGAAACTCGTTCCGTCGCCGTCGTCGCTCGCAAGATAGTCATCGCCGGTGATCTTAGAGGTCATCTTTCATCGTCAGGCGATAGCACCGAGGCTAAGCTTAGCGTCTCACATTTCTATCTTGAGATCCTTTGTCTCTTGATTTGTTGAGCGGGAATATTTCTCACCTCTGAATCGATTGAGACGATCGATCCAAGTAAGATCGTTGGTAGACTTTGCTAGCTTCGTCAAGAAGCTTGTATCTACAAAGCATCGCCGCCGCAATCCTTTGCCGCCGCTGATCTCGGGAAGATCCTCTCCAAGAGAGTGCTCCGATCGTGGACTCTTCGTCGTCATCAAGGAAGCTTTATTGAATGAAGAGGGACATCGAGTTCTCCAAACGTAGTTTGTATTTCTTGTACATTCTATTTTTACTTTGTTGTAAAGGAACTTTGTTTCCTTATTGTAAGAGTTGGGTGCAACCCGTGGTGGAGGAGTAGTGACTCCTTCGGGTGGAAGGGTTTCTTCCATAGTGAGAAGGATTGGATTTCAATCCTGTTGGTGAAGTGACCGAGTCGTCCCTTGTGGGGAGATAGGTCGAAGGGGGAGAGTGGACGTACCCAAATCAGGGAACCACTATGACTTCCTGTGTGTTTCTGTGTTGTGCTTGTCTTGTTTTCTTGTGCAGGTTTATTTTTAATTTCGCAAAAAGACTGCAAATCACCTATCCCCCCCCCATAGGTGAAGGTAGTTGACACTAGATTGACTTTCAAGTGGTATGAGAGGGAGGTTACTCGTCAATAAGGTTAACACCTTGAGTAAGTTCCCGCATCTAGTGTCAAGAAGAAAGAAGCTCTCTTAAATGGAAGGACTCAAGTATTCAGGGAAGATCCCAGTGTGCACCAAGCTGAACTTTCCTATCTTGAAGGAAACGATCAGGTACTACATGGAATAGGTCGACCCATGACTCTTCATGGTAGTGGAGGAGGGACCTTATATTCCCACTAAGGCCTCCACCATTGATCCAACCAAGAAAGTGCCCAAGAAACTTTCGGAAATGGATAAGGATGAGATGGTGCTTGTTGGACTCGACAAGAAAGCTCAGAACATTCTGGTAAGCATCGTCGATGATTCCATGATGCAGGTTTTTTGCAACTGCAGGACTGCCAAGGACATTTGGCACTGCCTAATCATCTTGATGGAAGGCACTGATGAAGTAAGGGATGATTGAAGATCCCTTCTGAACCAGAAGTACGAGGCCTTCAGGCAAGGTCCCAAGGAAGAAATCGGAGTGACATTCGAGAACTTCCTTAAGATCGTCAATGCCCTGTAGGGCTATGGCAGAGTGTTCACCGACGGTGAACTAAATGACAAGTTCCTTAGATCCCTTACTAAGGAATGGGACACCAAGATCTACGCCATCAAAGAATTTGGCAGGCTGGCAGAAACAGATCCCCAGATTCTGTTTGGGAAACTTTTGTTCTATGAGCTTCAGCTAAACACCAGAAAAGCTAAAGAAGAAGCCGATAAAGCCGCTGCTAGAGAGAAGACTGTGGCCCTAAAAGCCAATCACTCAAGGAAAGGCAAGGGTTCAGCCTCATCCCGCTCTCGTAAAATGGATGAGGAAGAAGAATATGAGCCATGCTCTTCCGGCTCAGAGCTATCTGAAGAAGACTTCTCCCTCATCACTCGGGAGTTCAAGAAGTTCCTCAAGTTGAGGAATCAAAGAAAAAAAGACGGCTCCACCTCCAGACATCAGAAGAAGAATTATTCTTCTGACAAGTATGAATCCAAACAGAACAAACATCGCTCTAATGACATTATTTGCTTTGGATGCAATAAGCCAGGTCACGTCATCACTGACTGCCACCAAGGCAAGATAGATAAGGGGAAGGGAGAGGAGCACAAGTCCTCTAGAGATAAGAAGAAGGAGAGGAGCTACATCGCCAAAAAGCTGAAGACACTGAGTGAGTCTGATTCCTCAGAATCAAGTGATGATGAGGAAGCCTACTTCGGGCTAGTGGGTCGCTCTGACTCAAAAGGAGACTGCCCCCCATTTACTGGGAAGGTAAAAGCTCGTACCCCCCCCCCCTCTCTGACTCTGACTATGAGTCTCCTGATGATGATCTCGAGGACAGCCCATCTGCCCGTGAAGCAGAGCTCCTCGAAAAGTATGAGCTTCTGCTCAATACCTTCGAGGAATGTCATAAGAGGTTGAGGGCTCAGAAAAAGGAAGTCAAATTCCTTAAGGCTGAGGGTGTGTCTCTAAGAGAAGAGATCACTAGCTTGATCTCTCTCTGACAGGAACACCTGGGACTGACTTCTAAGCACTCAGAGTCTCTAAGGCTCCTTGACCTTAAATAGGAAGAGGTCAACAAGTTGGAAGAACAACTTGCGGTAGAAAGGAAGATTGTCAAAAGCTTCTCTATGCCAAAGACTGTTCTTCCACTGGTTGATACCTTCTATGCTCAGGCCAAGGGGGCTGGCTTGGGGCATGTGGGTGTGCCTGGTAAATCATCTAGGAGAAACAGAAAGCAGAGGAAAAATAAGGCTGCTAAAAAGGCCTCTACTGCAGAAAAGGGAAAGGCCCCACTCAACCCTGTTGAATTCAAGAAGCCTGGCTTTTCTTGCAATGAACAGGACTTTGAGTCAACCTATGGCCACTTCTTTCGGCTCTCGATTGAAAAGCCCAAGAGCCGGTATGATGGTTGAGCCTTCCCCCGCAACTACGGCGAGAGTGTCTTCAAGGCACCTTATGAGGAAATCCAAGTGGAAAATTATGGCCACTTCTCTAGAGGCCATAATAGGAAGCAGGCACCAAAAGCCAAGCCTGTTATACTGAAGGAACAGGAAGTGAAGAAATCATGTGATTGCTGTCATCATGATGCCTCCACCTCCAGATCCAAGGCCCCAGCTAGACCCACCATTCCCAGGGTGAAGCTGGAGCCTAGGAAGCGGTACAACAGGTTCGAGTGTTAGTGTTGTGGCAAAGTTGGTCACTTTGTCGTGGATTGCTTGTTTAATCTAAGATTCAACGAGACTCCTCATGTTAGCAATGTGAGGACGACCACTCGTAAGGTTAACCACCCGAGGGGGAGTATGCTAACAAGGAATCTAGGACCCAAGTTCGATTGCATTCCTAAGGGAAACTGATTCTGTTTTGCAGGTATGTCCAAAGGCCACCAAAATGCCTATCTGGTACTTGGACAGTGGATGTTCCCGGCATATGACCGGGACAAGAAGCCTGCTGCGTGATTACTCTCCAGTCGAAAATGGATCCAAAGTCATCTTTGGAGGATCAGATCGAGGAGTCACCAGAGGTTACGGTATGATTTCCAACGGTATAATCTCTATCACCGACGTGGCCTATGTTAAAGGGTTAAATCATAACCTGATCAATGTAAGTCAGTTGTGTGATAAAGGTTATGACGTTAAGTTCTGCAAGGATAAATGCTTGATAATATCGTGTGCCTCTTCGGAGACGGTATTAACTTGCATTAGGAGCAGAAATATATTTTGTTTAGATTTTCTTAGCATAGATTCTTCTACCCCCGTGTTCCTAGTAGCAAAAGGTAGTGCATCTCTTTGTGAACAATGGCACAAGAGATTGGCACATATTAATTTCAAGACTATTAATATGTTGTTTTCTTAAAATTTAGTAAGGGATGCTCTCATTATTATGTGCATCAAAGATAGCCCCTGTCCTGCGTGCTAGAAGGGCAAACAGACTCGGGCTACCTTCAAGGGCATTGCAGACAAAGACTCTTCCAGATGTCTTTATCTTCTGCATATGGACTTGTTTGGTCCAGTGCTAGTTCATAGCTTGGGAGGAAAGTCATATACGCTAGTGATTATTGATGATCACTATCGGTTTACATGGGTGTTCTTCTTAAAATGAAAGTCAGATACGTTTGACATCTTCACGAGTTTTGTCAAGCAAATTCAGAACGAACTTAACTGCTCAGTGGTCAAAATCAGAAGTGACCATGGAACAGAATTCGAATCTGGGGCTATGACAGAATTTTGTGAAGAACATGGTATCTTTCATGAGTTTTCCTCCCCGTGTACTCCTCAGCAAAATGGAGTTGCGGAGAGGAGAAATAGAACGCTCATTGAAGCTTGTACGACAATGTTGAATGACGCTTCTCTCCTAGAATACTTCTGGGCAGAGGCTATCAATATGGCTTGTCATGTACAAAACCGAGCATTGATCAACAAGAATCATCGTAAGATGCCTTATGAGCTACTGAAAGGAAGGAAACCAACCATGTCCTATTTAAGGATCTTTGGCTGCAGATGCTATGTACTCAATAACAGGAAGTACCCGCGTACTAAATTTGGTGAAAAATGCTTCGAAGGCATATTCATGGGCTATAGTAGCCATAGTCGGGCATATAGGGTTTTTAATAAGAAAACCCTAGTGGTAGAGGAGTCCATTAATGTTGTTTTTGATGAAGGAAGCTTGCTTCATAGCAATTCTTCCAGTGGCATTCTTGAAGATGCAGGTGCAAGACTTGAACAGTTAAGTCTCGATGAGACCGCCAAAGATGTAACTCCCAAGTACGTCAAGGTTTCCACCTCAACGCCAACTGGAGAAGTTGAAGCTCAGGATGGAGAAAATCTCCTAGAAGAAGGAGAAGCCTGAGAAGATGTCAGAGCTCCAGATGCCAGACTCCTAGAGCTCCGACACGTGAGGGATCATCCCAGAGATCAGATCATAGGAGATCCTCGTGACGGTGTCAGAACTCAGAGTGGTACAATTAACGAGATTTTGCACCTTAGTTTCCTGTCACAGGTTGAGCCAAAGAAGTTCGACGAAGCGAACAAAGATGCAGCTTGGATATTGGCCATGCAAGATGAACTGCATAAATTCGAACGATGCAACTTCTGGATGCTTATTCCCAGACCAAAGAACTAGAATGTGATCGGCACCAAGTGGATCTTCAGAAACAAACTGGATGAGCACGGTGTCATCATAAAGAACAAGGCCAGGCTGGTAGCTCAAGGTTACAGACAGGAGGAGGGGATTGACTTCGACCAGACCTTTGCACCAGTTGCAAGGCTCGAGGCGATCAGATTGTTCCTGGCGTATGCTTCGCACAAAGGATTCACTGTCTATCAGATGGACGTGAAATCTACATTCCTCAATGGAAAATTGAAAGAGGAAGTATATGTCGCGCAACCCCTAGGTTTTGTTTATCCTACATTCCCTAATCATGTTTATTTTCTTAATAAAGCGTTATATGGCTTGAAACAAGCTCCTCGAGCTTGGTATGAGACTCTGTCTAGTTTCCTTCTTGAGAATTCTTGAGAACAAGTTCTCGAGAGGAAAAATAGATAAGACATTATTTCTTAGGGAAGTCAAAGGCAAGATCTTGCTGGTGCAAATCTATGTCGATGACATAATTTTCGACTCTACGGACAACAATCTTTGCAAATAGTTTTCTAAACTTATGCAAGGAAAGTTTGAAATGAGCAGCATGGGAGAGCTAAAGTATTTCTTGGGACTTCAAGTGAAACAGTCTGAGGATGGAATTTTCATCTCTCAGACGAAGTTAACAAATGAACTCCTCAAGAAATTCGGAATGGAGAATGCAACCTCTACGAGGACTCCAATGGGATCCACTATGTCTCTGGACAAGGATGAGAAAGGGAAATCTTTTGATGAAACCAAATATAGAAGCATAATTGGATCCATGCTCTACCTTACTGCTAGTAGACCGGATATTATGTTTTCCACATGCGTATGTGCCAGATATCCGGTGAACACTAAGGAATCTCATTATGTCGCTGCAAAGCGAATTCTTAGATACCTTAAAGGTACACCTAATCTTGGCTTGTGGTACCCTAGAAACAATAATGTCGAGCTAATAGGCTTTTCAGATGCTGATTTTGCAGGAAATAGGGATGATAGGAAAAGCACTTCCGGGATGTGTCAATTCCTCGGAAGACGGCTTATTTCTTGGAACAGTAAGAAGCAGAATTGTGTCGCAACCTCCACGGCTGAATCTGAGTACATCTCAGCAGGCAGCTTTTGCGCACAACTTCTATGGATCAGAAATCAGCTCAAAGATTATGACTTGCAGTTCAGAGAAGTTCCGATGTATTGCGACTCCTCGGGCGCAATAGCAATTGCGAACAATCCTGTGTCGCACAGCAGAATGAAGCATATTGAAGTGCGCTATCACTTCATTCAGGTGCATGTGGAAAACAAAGATATATCTCTATGTTATGTCCCCACGGATAAGTAGGTTGCAGATATCTTCACAAAGCCCCTAGACGAGGCCAAGTTCAATCTTTTCAAAACTTAACTCGGCATGCTGAACTATGAAGAGTGAAGACTGTACGGGTCAAGGCTCTTGGATCAAGGGGGAGCATCAGCAAGGAAATGAAGCTCGAGCATGGATGCAAGATCTGAGGGGGAGCATGTGGCTCCAAGTGAAGTCCTAGATTTGTAGAAGCCGAAAAGGGGGAGATTATTACCCTCTCGGCTAAGGCTAAGGTGGCTGCCAAAATTAAGTATGCTCTCAGGAAAATGGTAATGAATCTCACTCTCAACTAAATTCTTAGGTTATGATTTTCATTCCCATATGTCTTATTAGCCTTAGCTTGTAGGGTTTAGGCTTCTTCAAATAGGGGGAGATTGTTGGGTATTGTATCCACAATGTACCTGATTTGAAGAAGTCCCTAAACAAGCTAAGGTGAATAGATAATGTATTTGATGATTTTCTTCAAGTTGTGCTTTCAGTTATTCCACGCTAAGTACACACCAATGTCAGGGTGCAGTGGTTCAATATACACAGGTCTGCGCAACGTAATCCCTCATTGAGCAGATTAGTGTGTTGGCTCACGTGTACTCTCCCTATCTGAGTGTACTTATTTTCAAGTACAGGGTTGAGATTGATCGAGAGCTGAAGAGGAGCAAGGATGGGTCAAAGACCAGCTCTTGGGAAGGAAGACGAAGAATCGTCCAAGGAAAATTCGACGGGAATCACCAAGTGATTCTCACCGATTCGACGGGAATCACTAGTGATTCTCGCCAAATCGTCGAGAATCACTCGCCGATTCCCACCGTCTGCTTCCGGCTAACTCAACGCCTTCAAGAATTCTGCTAAGTCAGAATCGGCAAGAATCAATAAGTGATTCTCGCCGAATCGTTGAGAATGACTCCGCATTATCTCCGATTCATCGAGAATGGTTTTGATTCTCACCGATTCACTCCGGATGGCAAGCTTTTCAACTGGAATTCTTCCAAGGAAAAGTCGACGGGAATCATGAGTGATTCTCGCCGACTTCGACGGGAATCACCAATGATTCCCGCCGAATTTGCCTTAAGCGAATTTTGTCGGCTCGCTGGACCGAACCAATTTATCAAGCGCTGTTTGAACAGGGCTTAGGGTTTCGTCTGGTGGGGCACAACGGTCATGAAGGCTAGATCCACATTATAAATACTCGTATATTTCTAACTCCAACGGTAATCAATCACGAGAAATCAAAGCCGCCGAGCGTAACCTAGCCGATCGCAAAACTCGTTCCGTCGACGTCGCCGCTCGCAAGATAGTCGTCGCCGCTGATCTTAGAGGTCATCTTTGATCGTCCGGCGACAGCACCAAGGCTAATCTTAGCATCTCACGTTTTTATCTTGAGATCCTTTGTCTCTTGATTTGTTGAGCGGGAATATTTCTCCCCTCCGAATCGATTGAGACGATCGATCCAAGTAAGATCGTTGGTAGACCTTGCTAGCTTCGTCAATAAGCTTGGATCTACAAAGCATCGCCTCCACAATCCTTTGCCGCCGCCGATCTCGGGAAGATCCTCTCCAAGAGAGTGCTCCGATCGTGGACTCTTTGTCGTCATCAAGGAAGCTTTATTGAACGAAGAGGGACACCGGGTTCTCCAAACGTAGTTTGTATTTCTTGTACATTCTATTTTTACTTTGTTGTAAAGGAACTTTGTTTCCTCGTTGTAAGGGTTGGGTGCAACCCATGGTGGAGGAGTAGTGACTCCTTTGGGTGGAAGGGTTTCTTCCATAGTGAGAAGGATTGGATTTCAATCATGTTGGTGAAGTGACCGAGTCGTCCCTTGTTGGGAGATAGGTCGAAGGGGGAGAGTGGACGTACCCAAATCAGGGAACCACTATAACTGCCTGTGTGTTTCTGTGTTGTGCTTGTCTTGTTTTCTTGTGCAGGTTTATTTTTAATTCCGCAAAAAGACTGCAAATCACCTATCCCCCCATAGGTGAAGATAGTTGACACTAGATTGACTTTCAGAACTTATTTTCTTATTACTATCATTATTTAAGCTAAGTCTATACATTCCGTTTATTAGATACACACACCCAAAATAATGTGAATTTACCGTTAAGGTGATTCTACCGTTTTGAGTTGTGAAAGATATCTCAGCCGTATCTAATAGACTCATTGAAATCAAATTTTTAGTTAATGTAGGAACTACTTTAACATTGTGTAAGAATAAAATTTTACGTGGTGAGAGGACCAGCTCGGCTGTCCCTGCATGGGTCACCTCAGTCTCTCCTCCATTGCAATTCTACACCTTCTCCTGGACCACCTTGACCTCAACTAGTAAACCTCTATCATTAGACACATGACAGGTTGCACCGCTATCGAGCCACCACTCAGAAGACAAACTACGGTGACTGCTCCCGATCATATCCACAAATGACTTTGGATTTGAGGCATCTGTCAGCATGTTCACCATATTTTGTGGAGCTTCCTCCTTATTCTTCTTCGGGGCCTTACAATCAGCTGCCCAGTGTCCCCACTTGTCGCAGTTGTGGCACTTGCCCCTCTTTTTTTGAAAGAGGGCTTTTTAGGTGCCAACTATGCAGAGGCTTCACCTTTGGTTGTTAGTTATTTCTGAGAGGGCTTTCTAGGTCTCGAAACGAAGTTGACAGCCTGGGAGGGCTGAGCAACTTGCTTTGAGCTTTTCCTAGCAATGTTCTGATCCTCAATATGGATGAACCTTTTGAGTTCATCCAAACTGATTTTTTCTTTCTGTCTGTGCATCTCAGTCTTGGAAAAGAGCCACTCAGAAGGCAGCTTACTCAGAATCATGTACACAAAGAGGTTGTCATCCATCTTCAAATGGTCATCATCTAGCTTCTGACGCAGGTTGACCAGCTCTAAGAGTTAAGAAGTGATAGGCATGTTCGCTTTAAATCTGAAGTTGAAGAACGTCTCTCCGATGAGCGACTTTGACAGTCCTTCTTCTTTCTGAAAATGCACGTTCAGACGATCTCATATCTCCTTTGCAGTCTTGTAAGCATGATAGGTCAATACGAGACTGGTATTTAGGGAATTCAACAGGTAATCCTTACAGAAGTCTTCATCCTTATTCCACTGGTACTCGTCCACGTCCTGGATGGTAGAAGCTAGGTCTCTGAATAATATAGAAGATCTCGTGTTCATTCATTCCTAGTTGGACTTGTATTTTCCATTTCATGCATTTGGTAGCGCTTAATTTGTAGCGGTTATGTAAATGCTACCAAAAGATATTTATGGTAGCGTGCATAACCGAACCTGTAGAAAAATAAACGCTACTATAACATATCATTCCTACAGTATCAGTTATTTTGTCGCGGTTATAGAAATGCTACCAATAGAAATTTATTGTTGCGTGTATAACCGCTACTAGATATTATAAATGCTACCACACCCTAATTTATAAAATATTCAACTCATTTAATTTATAAAATATATCTTTAATTAATTAGGTCATCAATATTCCGACCCGGTCTGCATATATTACGTGAATTATTTCAGTTCAATTTTTTTTATTTCACGCCATCTCATTGCCATCAAACTTTTAGAGTTTTTTTTGCTTTCTTGCTGAACGACCCACCGAGTGCGGCTGCGGAGTCGCCGGAGTGAGGCGAGCGGCGAGTCGGCTACCGAGGAGACTTAAGAGTTGAGATTCTTGCGACTTGAGTGGCATCATATCTCACTACTAGAAAAATGGTCGACGACCCACAACAAACATATCTGTTCGAGCTTACTGCGGTGTTTTTTTTTGCAGCGTTTTTTTTGCGGCGTTTTTTTTTTTTGCGGCGCTTGTCAAAACACCGCCATAAGTTTTTGATTTTGCGGCGTTTAATAAAAAAAATGCAGCTAATAATTTACAACATCATTGGTTTCGTTGTTTACATAAATTAAATCGCCACCATTAATATTAAATTTCATGCGTGCGGGAGGTTCATGTACATTATGACAAACGCACCTAATTAATTATAAGATTCTAAATAAATTATGTTATAAAGTTAAAATATAATGCCTTAAAAAACCGTCGGCTCTAGGTTTACGGATTCTCACTCGCGCGCGTGAGGAGTTCTGGTCGCCGATTCCTCGATCTCAAGGCCGCCGCCGATTCCTCGATCTCCAGGCTGCCGCCGATTCCTCGATCTCCAGGCCGCCGCCACCCGAATGCTCGATCTCCACGAAAGAAGTGAACTTCCCATCGATCTCCAGGTCAGATCTTTATTTAGATTCGAGGGGATCTTGGACAAACAAGGGATTGCCATTCTTTGCGGTAACTTCTCCAAATGAGCCCAGGGTTATCAACAACAAGATCTCTGTCACTCAAGGTATGATTTATTTCATGGTTTTCCTAAATCGGAATAAGCCGTTTGGTGGGATTTCTTGTTTAATAAACCTCAAGGATCGATAGTCCCTCACATGGAATTTGAATGCTTGTAGATATCTCGGCATCTCTGAAGCACCCCTTCAATCTCCGAGCCTTACATTTTCAGGTCTCAACTGGAAAGGAGGGTTTGCTATCAGAAGGGATTGTTGCCTACAATAGGTCCAGGTGCTGCTAATTTTTTTTTAAATAGGCAAATGCTTACAAATCTCTTAGATTGTCCATTTAGTGTTTTATTTGATTATGAATCTCTGAATTCATCATCTCTTCTTTTATAATCATGAAATGCAAAAAAAAATTATGTGTATTTAAAGCCCAAATTTATTACATCACACCTTTTGGAAATGAATAACAACATGCACCTTCACTCACGTTACTCATGCATTGTTTTGTGTTTCAATAAATACATAAGTGGCAAAATGACTAGACAATGATTTTCTTGGTATACATTTAAGTCAGATCTTTTGTCCTCAAATATTAATAGCATATGTATGAGTAGATCAGACACAAATGGAAGGAAATAGACAAACAAAACTGTGGCTATGACTTCATTTGTCGCAACAGTGACGGTGGTGCTTTTGTCCAAACTCATCTGAGCAAAAACACTGTGCCAAACGGAGCCTATGTGTTCTGAAAAATATTTTCCGTCACATGTTAATCATCTACTATAAGACGAATTAACTAACTTTTGGGGCAAATTATGTATGAACTAACTATATATAAATCTAAGATTTTGTTTACTACATGTTATTTGGGGATTTTAAATGGGAAGACATGTGAGTTGGATGATTACTCTGTCATGATTAATAACAATTGTGATCAGGGCTGGTGAGAAAAAAATGACTGTAAGTTTACAATTGTGACAATCAGGGCTGCAGGTCAGCAGAGAGATTGGGCTGCAGGGGGGTTGGGGGGTGAGGGGGTGTGTGGTTATGTGCAATGTTCAGATGTGATCGTGCATCTTGTACCATCTAAAAATATGCTAAGATGGAAGGATCAAGCTCTGCATTAGAGTGGACAAATATTGGAAACCACATGTGGTCAGTTACTACTGAAAAAAAATATGAGAAGTTATTATAACGAGCAATATAATGAGTTGCACTTAAGAGTAGAAAATCGGATGTGGTTAAAGTTAAGTCCCCAACACTAGCTAACAATGATGAGAAATATTACAAGTTCCCACCAAAATTATGTGGCCACTTGAAGTCCTGGAATATCCAGGACAAAGAAATTATGTGGCCAATTGATGTCCTGGAATGTTCAGGACTAATTGCATATCATTTGACACCACTACGGGACACAAAAAATACATGTAGGGGCACATGCATGAAGCTCTAGTATAAGGGGAAGATATAGATACAGATATGACAATTACATACAGAAAGAAGATTAAGTGTAACCCATGTTACGTATGACAATAGATCAGCCATGTAGGGGTTAATATTTTTTTTTAATTAATGTCTTTTATTCTTATAATAATCTTTTATCTAAGAGCATCTCCAATCGTTCTGTAAAAACCCCCAAATCGCCATTTTTGCGGACAAAGATTCCTCCAACCGTTTGCCAATCAAGCCTCCATTTATGGCGATTCTCTCTCTCCGTCTCTAAATTTACTCTGCCTCTAAATTTAGAGGCGGGACTCCGCCTCTAAATTTAGAGGCCGGAGAGAGGAAATAGAGCCGGAGCCAAAAAAATTATTGTATTTTTTTAATTAATTAGTTTGTTTATATTTATAAAACTTACGTATTAATCTATAATCTCAGTAATTGTTAATATACTTCTTCAAATTTGACATGAAATATATCAAAAAATAGTCTTTTCGAGACCTACAAAACGAGACTAATATTGAAAACTTTCTAATTATTATTGATCATGCAAAATACGAAGAGAAACGTTATACTGATTAAACTTGCACATAAATAAAAATACATTCAAATTAATATGCATAAAATTTTTAAAATTACATTGCTTCATTGTCATGTCATTCCCACAAATGTTCAATCATTGCATCTCGAAGTGCAAAATATGCATCTCTGTCTTTGATCTTTTTATGTCGATTTAGGAACTAACGAAATCTCTCAGCTTCACTTGTGTCCATCTCTTCAACATTCTGAGTGGGTGGCGGCGTAGAAATATTGGCATATACATTCTCATCTCATTCGTCTTTGACAATCATATTGTGCATTATAATGCAAGCTGTCATGATATCATGTAGCACATGTGTACCCCAAAAATGACACGACCCCTTAATAATTGTAAATCGTGATTGAAGAACTCCAAATGCTCGTTCTACATCTTTTCGGCATGCTTTTTGCATCATTGCGAAGTATTGTTTTAATATCTTGTGATTGGGAAATAGTTTGAACTGGTGTTGATCATTTCAAATATATTCTTTCGGCTAAATAATAACCAACGTCATAATTTTTCGACAAGATTGTGTAATGAGTAGGGGGCGTAATACCTAGGGCTAAGTTGGCAAATAAATTGGATGACTACAGGACATTGATATCATTGTTAGAGTTTGATAAGCAAAAATATGCATGTCATATTCACAAGTCATACGATGTTACTGCCTCGAGAATGATTGTTGGTCTACCATAACGTCCTGAATATTGGTCTGTCCATGCTGTTGGGCAGTTCTTCCATTGCCAATGCATACAATCTAGACTTTCCAACATCCCTAAAAACCCTCGTTTTTCACCTTTTTGTAATAATCGTGTTACATCATTCGCATTGGGATATCTCAAATATTCATCTTTGTACACTTGTACATTCGCCCTGCAAAATCTCTTCAAGCATTAAATCACAGTTGACTCACCAATTCGAATGTATTCATTGCAATTATCAGCTAACATTCCATATGTCAACATACGAAATGTTGTTGTGATTTTTTGTAAGCTTGATAGTCCAAGTTTACCAATATCATCCTTCTTTTGAATGAAAAAATTATCATGTGATTCTGTTTGGGAAACTTTTGTTCTATGAGCTTCAGCTAAACACCAGAAAAGCTAAAGAAGAAGCCGATAAAGCCGCTGCTAGAGAGAAGACTGTGGCCCTAAAAGCCAATCACTCAAGGAAAGGCAAGGGTTCAGCCTCATCCCGCTCTCGTAAAATGGATGAGGAAGAAGAATATGAGCCATGCTCTTCCGGCTCAGAGCTATCTGAAGAAGACTTCTCCCTCATCACTCGGGAGTTCAAGAAGTTCCTCAAGTTGAGGAATCAAAGAAAAAGAGACGGCTCCACCTCCAGACATCAGAAGAAGAATTATTCTTCTGACAAGTATGAATCCAAACAGAACAAACATCGCTCTAATGACATTATTTGCTTTGGATGCAATAAGCCAGGTCACGTCATCACTGACTGCCACCAAGGCAAGATAGATAAGGGGAAGGGAGAGGAGCACAAGTCCTCTAGAGATAAGAAGAAGGAGAGGAGCTACATCGCCAAAAAGCTGAAGACACTGAGTGAGTCTGATTCCTCAGAATCAAGTGATGATGAGGAAGCCTACTTCGGGCTAGTGGGTCGCTCTGACTCAAAAGGAGACTGCCCCCCATTTACTGGGAAGGTAAAAGCTCGTACCCCCCCCTCTCTGACTCTGACTATGAGTCTCCTGATGATGATCTCGAGGACAGCCCATCTGCCCGTGAAGCAGAGCTCCTCGAAAAGTATGAGCTTCTGCTCAATACCTTCGAGGAATGTCATAAGAGGTTGAGGGCTCAGAAAAAGGAAGTCAAATTCCTTAAGGCTGAGGGTGTGTCTCTAAGAGAAGAGATCACTAGCTTGATCTCTCTCTGACAGGAACACCTGGGACTGACTTCTAAGCACTCAGAGTCTCTAAGGCTCCTTGACCTTAAATAGGAAGAGGTCAACAAGTTGGAAGAACAACTTGCGGTAGAAAGGAAGATTGTCAAAAGCTTCTCTATGCCAAAGACTGTTCTTCCACTGGTTGATACCTTCTATGCTCAGGCCAAGGGGGCTGGCTTGGGGCATGTGGGTGTGCCTGGTAAATCATCTAGGAGAAACAGAAAGCAGAGGAAAAATAAGGCTGCTAAAAAGGCCTCTACTGCAGAAAAGGGAAAGGCCCCACTCAACCCTGTTGAATTCAAGAAGCCTGGCTTTTCTTGCAATGAACAGGACTTTGAGTCAACCTATGGCCACTTCTTTCGGCTCTCGATTGAAAAGCCCAAGAGCCGGTATGATGGTTGAGCCTTCCCCCGCAACTACGGCGAGAGTGTCTTCAAGGCACCTTATGAGGAAATCCAAGTGGAAAATTATGGCCACTTCTCTAGAGGCCATAATAGGAAGCAGGCACCAAAAGCCAAGCCTGTTATACTGAAGGAACAGGAAGTGAAGAAATCATGTGATTGCTGTCATCATGATGCCTCCACCTCCAGATCCAAGGCCCCAGCTAGACCCACCATTCCCAGGGTGAAGCTGGAGCCTAGGAAGCGGTACAACAGGTTCGAGTGTTGGTGTTGTGGCAAAGTTGGTCACTTTGTCGTGGATTGCTTGTTTAATCTAAGATTCAACGAGACTCCTCATGTTAGCAATGTGAGGACGACCACTCGTAAGGTTAACCACCCGAGGGGGAGTATGCTAACAAGGAATCTAGGACCCAAGTTCGATTGCGTTCCTAAGGGAAACTGATTCTGTTTTGCAGGTATGTCCAAAGGCCACCAAAATGCCTATCTGGTACTTGGACAGTGGATGTTCCCGGCATATGACCGGGACAAGAAGCCTGCTGCGTGATTACTCTCCAGTCGAAAATGGATCCAAAGTCATCTTTGGAGGATCAGATCGAGGAGTCACCAGAGGTTACGGTATGATTTCCAACGGTATAATCTCTATCACCGACGTGGCCTATGTTAAAGGGTTAAATCATAACCTGATCAGTGTAAGTCAGTTGTGTGATAAAGGTTATGACGTTAAGTTCTGCAAGGATAAATGCTTGATAATATCGTGTGCCTCTTCGGAGACGGTATTAACTTGCATTAGGAGCAGAAATATATTTTGTTTAGATTTTCTTAGCATAGATTCTTCTACCCCCGTGTTCCTAGTAGCAAAAGGTAGTGCATCTCTTTGTGAACAATGGCACAAGAGATTGGCACATATTAATTTCAAGACTATTAATATGTTGTTTTCTTAAAATTTAGTAAGGGATGCTCTCATTATTATGTGCATCAAAGATAGCCCCTGTCCTGCGTGCTAGAAGGGCAAACAGACTCGGGCTACCTTCAAGGGCATTGCAGACAAAGACTCTTCCAGATGTCTTTATCTTCTGCATATGGACTTGTTTGGTCCAGTGCTAGTTCATAGCTTGGGAGGAAAGTCATATACGCTAGTGATTATTGATGATCACTATCGGTTTACATGGGTGTTCTTCTTAAAATGAAAGTCAGATACGTTTGACATCTTCACGAGTTTTGTCAAGCAAATTCAGAACGAACTTAACTGCTCAGTAGTCAAAATCAGAAGTGACCATGGAACAGAATTCGAATCTGGGGCTATGACAGAATTTCGTGAAGAACATGGTATCTTTCATGAGTTTTCCTCCCCGTGTACTCCTCAGCAAAATGGAGTTGCGGAGAGGAGAAATAGAACGCTCATTGAAGCTTGTACGACAATGTTGAATGACGCTTCTCTCCCAGAATACTTCTGGGCAGAGGCTATCAATATGGCTTGTCATGTACAAAACCGAGCATTGATCAACAAGAATCATCGTAAGATGCCTTATGAGCTACTGAAAGGAAGGAAACCAACCATGTCCTATTTAAGGATCTTTGGCTGCAGATGCTATGTACTCAATAACAGGAAGTACCCGCGTACTAAATTTGGTGAAAAATGCTTCGAAGGCATATTCATGGGCTATAGTAGCCATAGTCGGGCATATAGGGTTTTTAATAAGAAAACCCTAGTGGTAGAGGAGTCCATTAATGTTGTTTTTGATGAAGGAAGCTTGCTTCATAGCAATTCTTCCAGTGGCATTCTTGAAGATGCAGGTGCAAGACTTGAACAGTTAAGTCTCGATGAGACCGCCAAAGATGTAACTCCCAAGTACGTCAAGGTTTCCACCTCAACGCCAACTGGAGAAGTTGAAGCTCAGGATGGAGAAAATCTCCTAGAAGAAGGAGAAGCCTGAGAAGATGTCAGAGCTCCAGATGCCAGACTCCTAGAGCTCCGACACGTGAGGGATCATCCCAGAGATCAGATCATAGGAGATCCTCGTGACGGTGTCAGAACTCAGAGTGGTACAATTAACGAGATTTTGCACCTTAGTTTCCTGTCACAGGTTGAGCCAAAGAAGTTCGACGAAGCGAACAAAGATGCAGCTTGGATATTGGCCATGCAAGATGAACTGCATAAATTCGAACGATGCAACTTCTGGATGCTTATTCCCAGACCAAAGAACTAGAATGTGATCGGCACCAAGTGGATCTTCAGAAACAAACTGGATGAGCACGGTGTCATCATAAAGAACAAGGCCAGGCTGGTAGCTCAAGGTTACAGACAGGAGGAGGGGATTGACTTCGACCAGACCTTTGCACCAGTTGCAAGGCTCGAGGCGATCAGATTGTTCCTGGCGTATGCTTCGCACAAAGGATTCACTGTCTATCAGATGGACGTGAAATCTACATTCCTCAATGGAAAATTGAAAGAGGAAGTATATGTCGCGCAACCCCTAGGTTTTGTTTATCCTACATTCCCTAATCATGTTTATTTTCTTAATAAAGCGTTATATGGCTTGAAACAAGCTCCTCGAGCTTGGTATGAGACTCTGTCTAGTTTCCTTCTTGAGAATTCTTGAGAACAAGTTCTCGAGAGGAAAAATAGATAAGACATTATTTCTTAGGGAAGTCAAAGGCAAGATCTTGCTGGTGCAAATCTATGTCGATGACATAATTTTCGACTCTACGGACAACAATCTTTGCAAATAGTTTTCTAAACTTATGCAAGGAAAGTTTGAAATGAGCAGCATGGGAGAGCTAAAGTATTTCTTGGGACTTCAAGTGAAACAGTCTGAGGATGGAATTTTCATCTCTCAGACGAAGTTAACAAATGAACTCCTCAAGAAATTCGGAATGGAGAATGCAACCTCTACGAGGACTCCAATGGGATCCACTATGTCTCTGGACAAGGATGAGAAAGGGAAATCTTTTGATGAAACCAAATATAGAAGCATAATTGGATCCATGCTCTACCTTACTGCTAGTAGACCGGATATTATGTTTTCCACATGCGTATGTGCCAGATATCCGGTGAACACTAAGGAATCTCATTATGTCGCTGCAAAGCGAATTCTTAGATACCTTAAAGGTACACCTAATCTTGGCTTGTGGTACCCTAGAAACAATAATGTCGAGCTAATAGGCTTTTCAGATGCTGATTTTGCAGGAAATAGGGATGATAGGAAAAGCACTTCCGGGATGTGTCAATTCCTCGGAAGACGGCTTATTTCTTGGAACAGTAAGAAGCAGAATTGTGTCGCAACCTCCACGGCTGAATCTGAGTACATCTCAGCAGGCAGCTTTTGCGCACAACTTCTATGGATCAGAAATCAGCTCAAAGATTATGACTTGCAGTTCAGAGAAGTTCCGATGTATTGCGACTCCTCGGGCGCAATAGCAATTGCGAACAATCCTGTGTCGCACAGCAGAATGAAGCATATTGAAGTGCGCTATCACTTCATTCAGGTGCATGTGGAAAACAAAGATATATCTCTATGTTATGTCCCCACGGATAAGTAGGTTGCAGATATCTTCACAAAGCCCCTAGACGAGGCCAAGTTCAATCTTTTCAAAACTTAACTCGGCATGCTGAACTATGAAGAGTGAAGACTGTACGGGTCAAGGCTCTTGGATCAAGGGGGAGCATCAGCAAGGAAATGAAGCTCGAGCATGGATGCAAGATCTGAGGGGGAGCATGTGGCTCCAAGTGAAGTCCTAGATTTGTAGAAGCCGAAAAGGGGGAGATTATTACCCTCTCGGCTAAGGCTAAGGTGGCTGCCAAAATTAAGTATGCTCTCAGGAAAATGGTAATGAATCTCACTCTCAACTAAATTCTTAGGTTATGATTTTCATTCCCATATGTCTTATTAGCCTTAGCTTGTAGGGTTTAGGCTTCTTCAAATAGGGGGAGATTGTTGGGTATTGTATCCACAATGTACCTGATTTGAAGAAGTCCCTAAACAAGCTAAGGTGAATAGATAATGTATTTGATGATTTTTTTCAAGTTGTGCTTTCAGTTATTCCACGCTAAGTACACACCAATGTCAGGGTGCAGTGGTTCAATATACACAGGTCTGCGCAACGTAATCCCTCATTGAGCAGATTAGTGTGTTGGCTCACGTGTACTCTCCCTATTGGAGTGTACTTATTTTCAAGTACAGGGTTGAGATTGATCGAGAGCTGAAGAGGAGCAAGGATGGGTCAAAGACCAGCTCTTGGGAAGGAAGACGAAGAATCGTCCAAGGAAAATTCGACGGGAATCACCAAGTGATTCTCACCGATTCGACGGGAATCACTAGTGATTCTCGCCAAATCGTCGAGAATCACTCGCCGATTCCCACCGTCTGCTTCCGGCTAACTCAACGCCTTCAAGAATTCTGCTAAGTCAGAATCGGCAAGAATCAATAAGTGATTCTCGCCGAATCGTTGAGAATGACTCCGCATTATCTCCGATTCATCGAGAATGGTTTTGATTCTCACCGATTCACTCCGGATGGCAAGCTTTTCAACTGGAATTCTTCCAAGGAAAAGTCGACGGGAATCATGAGTGATTCTCGCCGACTTCGACGGGAATCACCAATGATTCCCGCCGAATTTGCCTTAGGCGAATTTTGTCGGCTCGCTGGACCGAACCAATTTATCAAGCGCTGTTTGAACAGGGCTTAGGGTTTCGTCTGGTGGGGCACAACGGTCATGAAGGCTAGATCCACATTATAAATACTCGTATATTTCTAACTCCAACGGTAATCAATCACGAGAAATCAAAGCCGCCGAGCGTAACCTAGCCGATCGCAAAACTCGTTCCGTCGACGTCGCCGCTCGCAAGATAGTCGTCGCCGCTGATCTTAGAGGTCATCTTTGATCGTCCGGCGACAGCACCAAGGCTAATCTTAGCATCTCACGTTTTTATCTTGAGATCCTTTGTCTCTTGATTTGTTGAGCGGGAATATTTCTCCCCTCCGAATCGATTGAGACGATCGATCCAAGTAAGATCGTTGGTAGACCTTGCTAGCTTCGTCAATAAGCTTGGATCTACAAAGCATCGCCTCCACAATCCTTTGCCGCCGCCGATCTCGGGAAGATCCTCTCCAAGAGAGTGCTCCGATCGTGGACTCTTTGTCGTCATCAAGGAAGCTTTATTGAACGAAGAGGGACACCGGGTTCTCCAAACGTAGTTTGTATTTCTTGTACATTCTATTTTTACTTTGTTGTAAAGGAACTTTGTTTCCTCGTTGTAAGGGTTGGGTGCAACCCATGGTGGAGGAGTAGTGACTCCTTTGGGTGGAAGGGTTTCTTCCATAGTGAGAAGGATTGGATTTCAATCATGTTGGTGAAGTGACCGAGTCGTCCCTTGTTGGGAGATAGGTCGAAGGGGGAGAGTGGACGTACCCAAATCAGGGAACCACTATAACTGCCTGTGTGTTTCTGTGTTGTGCTTGTCTTGTTTTCTTGTGCAGGTTTATTTTTAATTCCGCAAAAAGACTGCAAATCACCTATCCCCCCATAGGTGAAGATAGTTGACACTAGATTGACTTTCAGAACTTATTTTCTTATTACTATCATTATTTAAGCTAAGTCTATACATTCCGTTTATTAGATACACACACCCAAAATAATGTGAATTTACCGTTAAGGTGATTCTACCGTTTTGAGTTGTGAAAGATATCTCAGCCGTATCTAATAGACTCATTGAAATCAAATTTTTAGTTAATGTAGGAACTACTTTAACATTGTGTAAGAATAAAATTTTACGTGGTGAGAGGACCAGCTCGGCTGTCCCTGCATGGGTCACCTCAGTCTCTCCTCCATTGCAATTCTACACCTTCTCCTGGACCACCTTGACCTCAACTAGTAAACCTCTATCATTAGACACATGACAGGTTGCACCGCTATCGAGCCACCACTCAGAAGACAAACTACGGTGACTGCTCCCGATCATATCCACAAATGACTTTGGATTTGAGGCATCTGTCAGCATGTTCACCATATTTTGTGGAGCTTCCTCCTTATTCTTCTTCGGGGCCTTACAATCAGCTGCCCAGTGTCCCCACTTGTCGCAGTTGTGGCACTTGCCCCTCTTTTTTTTGAAAGAGGGCTTTTTAGGTGCCAACTATGCAGAGGCTTCACCTTTGGTTGTTAGTTATTTCTGAGAGGGCTTTCTAGGTCTCGAAACGAAGTTGACAGCCTGGGAGGGCTGAGCAACTTGCTTTGAGCTTTTCCTAGCAATGTTCTGATCCTCAATATGGATGAACCTTTTGAGTTCATCCAAACTGATTTTTTCTTTCTGTCTGTGCATCTCAGTCTTGGAAAAGAGCCACTCAGAAGGCAGCTTACTCAGAATCATGTACACAAAGAGGTTGTCATCCATCTTCAAATGGTCATCATCTAGCTTCTGACGCAGGTTGACCAGCTCTAAGAGTTAAGAAGTGATAGGCATGTTCGCTTTAAATCTGAAGTTGAAGAACGTCTCTCCGATGAGCGACTTTGACAGTCCTTCTTCTTTCTGAAAATGCACGTTCAGACGATCTCATATCTCCTTTGCAGTCTTGTAAGCATGATAGGTCAATACGAGACTGGTATTTAGGGAATTCAACAGGTAATCCTTACAGAAGTCTTCATCCTTATTCCACTGGTACTCGTCCACGTCCTGGATGGTAGAAGCTAGGTCTCTGAATAATATAGAAGATCTCGTGTTCATTCATTCCTAGTTGGACTTGTATTTTCCATTTCATGCATTTGGTAGCGCTTAATTTGTAGCGGTTATGTAAATGCTACCAAAAGATATTTATGGTAGCGTGCATAACCGAACCTGTAGAAAAATAAACGCTACTATAACATATCATTCCTACAGTATCAGTTATTTTGTCGCGGTTATAGAAATGCTACCAATAGAAATTTATTGTTGCGTGTATAACCGCTACTAGATATTATAAATGCTACCACACCCTAATTTATAAAATATTCAACTCATTTAATTTATAAAATATATCTTTAATTAATTAGGTCATCAATATTCCGACCCGGTCTGCATATATTACGTGAATTATTTCAGTTCAATTTTTTTTATTTCACGCCATCTCATTGCCATCAAACTTTTAGAGTTTTTTTTGCTTTCTTGCTGAACGACCCACCGAGTGCGGCTGCGGAGTCGCCGGAGTGAGGCGAGCGGCGAGTCGGCTACCGAGGAGACTTAAGAGTTGAGATTCTTGCGACTTGAGTGGCATCATATCTCACTACTAGAAAAATGGTCGACGACCCACAACAAACATATCTGTTCGAGCTTACTGCGGTGTTTTTTTTTGCAGCGTTTTTTTTGCGGCGTTTTTTTTTTTGCGGCGCTTGTCAAAACACCGCCATAAGTTTTTGATTTTGCGGCGTTTAATAAAAAAAATGCAGCTAATAATTTACAACATCATTGGTTTCGTTGTTTACATAAATTAAATCGCCACCATTAATATTAAATTTCATGCGTGCGGGAGGTTCATGTACATTATGACAAACGCACCTAATTAATTATAAGATTCTAAATAAATTATGTTATAAAGTTAAAATATAATGCCTTAAAAAACCGTCGGCTCTAGGTTTACGGATTCTCACTCGCGCGCGTGAGGAGTTCTGGTCGCCGATTCCTCGATCTCAAGGCCGCCGCCGATTCCTCGATCTCCAGGCTGCCGCCGATTCCTCGATCTCCAGGCCGCCGCCACCCGAATGCTCGATCTCCACGAAAGAAGTGAACTTCCCATCGATCTCCAGGTCAGATCTTTATTTAGATTCGAGGGGATCTTGGACAAACAAGGGATTGCCATTCTTTGCGGTAACTTCTCCAAATGAGCCCAGGGTTATCAACAACAAGATCTCTGTCACTCAAGGTATGATTTATTTCATGGTTTTCCTAAATCCCTGTCTGGAATAAGCCGTTTGGTGGGATTTCTTGTTTAATAAACCTCAAGGATCGATAGTCCCTCACATGGAATTTGAATGCTTGTAGATATCTCGGCATCTCTGAAGCACCCCTTCAATCTCCGAGCCTTACATTTTCAGGTCTCAACTGGAAAGGAGGGTTTGCTATCAGAAGGGATTGTTGCCTACAATAGGTCCAGGTGCTGCTAATTTTTTTTTAAATAGGCAAATGCTTACAAATCTCTTAGATTGTCCATTTAGTGTTTTATTTGATTATGAATCTCTGAATTCATCATCTCTTCTTTTATAATCATGAAATGCAAAAAAAAATTATGTGTATTTAAAGCCCAAATTTATTACATCACACCTTTTGGAAATGAATAACAACATGCACCTTCACTCACGTTACTCATGCATTGTTTTGTGTTTCAATAAATACATAAGTGGCAAAATGACTAGACAATGATTTTCTTGGTATACATTTAAGTCAGATCTTTTGTCCTCAAATATTAATAGCATATGTATGAGTAGATCAGACACAAATGGAAGGAAATAGACAAACAAAACTGTGGCTATGACTTCATTTGTCGCAACAGTGACGGTGGTGCTTTTGTCCAAACTCATCTGAGCAAAAACACTGTGCCAAACGGAGCCTATGTGTTCTGAAAAATATTTTCCGTCACATGTTAATCATCTACTATAAGACGAATTAACTAACTTTTGGGGCAAATTATGTATGAACTAACTATATATAAATCTAAGATTTTGTTTACTACATGTTATTTGGGGATTTTAAATGGGAAGACATGTGAGTTGGATGATTACTCTGTCATGATTAATAACAATTGTGATCAGGGCTGGTGAGAAAAAAATGACTGTAAGTTTACAATTGTGACAATCAGGGCTGCAGGTCAGCAGAGAGATTGGGCTGCAGGGGGGTTGGGGGGTGAGGGGGTGTGTGGTTATGTGCAATGTTCAGATGTGATCGTGCATCTTGTACCATCTAAAAATATGCTAAGATGGAAGGATCAAGCTCTGCATTAGAGTGGACAAATATTGGAAACCACATGTGGTCAGTTACTACTGAAAAAAAATATGAGAAGTTATTATAACGAGCAATATAATGAGTTGCACTTAAGAGTAGAAAATCGGATGTGGTTAAAGTTAAGTCCCCAACACTAGCTAACAATGATGAGAAATATTACAAGTTCCCACCAAAATTATGTGGCCACTTGAAGTCCTGGAATATCCAGGACAAAGAAATTATGTGGCCAATTGATGTCCTGGAATGTTCAGGACTAATTGCATATCATTTGACACCACTACGGGACACAAAAAATACATGTAGGGGCACATGCATGAAGCTCTAGTATAAGGGGAAGATATAGATACAGATATGACAATTACATACAGAAAGAAGATTAAGTGTAACCCATGTTACGTATGACAATAGATCAGCCATGTAGGGGTTAATATTTTTTTTTAATTAATGTCTTTTATTCTTATAATAATCTTTTATCTAAGAGCATCTCCAATCGTTCTGTAAAAACCCCCAAATCGCCATTTTTGCGGACAAAGATTCCTCCAACCGTTTGCCAATCAAGCCTCCATTTATGGCGATTCTCTCTCTCCGTCTCTAAATTTACTCTGCCTCTAAATTTAGAGGCGGGACTCCGCCTCTAAATTTAGAGGCCGGAGAGAGGAAATAGAGCCGGAGCCAAAAAAATTATTGTATTTTTTTAATTAATTAGTTTGTTTATATTTATAAAACTTACGTATTAATCTATAATCTCAGTAATTGTTAATATACTTCTTCAAATTTGACATGAAATATATCAAAAAATAGTCTTTTCGAGACCTACAAAACGAGACTAATATTGAAAACTTTCTAATTATTATTGATCATGCAAAATACGAAGAGAAACGTTATACTGATTAAACTTGCACATAAATAAAAATACATTCAAATTAATATGCATAAAATTTTTAAAATTACATTGCTTCATTGTCATGTCATTCCCACAAATGTTCAATCATTGCATCTCGAAGTGCAAAATATGCATCTCTGTCTTTGATCTTTTTATGTCGATTTAGGAACTAACGAAATCTCTCAGCTTCACTTGTGTCCATCTCTTCAACATTCTGAGTGGGTGACGGCGTAGAAATATTGGCATATACATTCTCATCTCATTCGTCTTTGACAATCATATTGTGCATTATAATGCAAGCTGTCATGATATCATGTAGCACATGTGTACCCCAAAAATGACACGACCCCTTAATAATTGTAAATCGTGATTGAAGAACTCCAAATGCTCGTTCTACATCTTTTCGGCATGCTTTTTGCATCATTGCGAAGTATTGTTTTAATATCTTGTGATTGGGAAATAGTTTGAACTGGTGTTGATCATTTCAAATATATTCTTTCGGCTAAATAATAACCAACGTCATAATTTTTCGACAAGATTGTGTAATGAGTAGGGGGCGTAATACCTAGGGCTAAGTTGGCAAATAAATTGGATGACTACAGGACATTGATATCATTGTTAGAGTTTGATAAGCAAAAATATGCATGTCATATTCACAAGTCATACGATGTTACTGCCTCGAGAATGATTGTTGGTCTACCATAACGTCCTGAATATTGGTCTGTCCATGCTGTTGGGCAGTTCTTCCATTGCCAATGCATACAATCTAGACTTTCCAACATCCCTAAAAACCCTCGTTTTTCACCTTTTTGTAATAATCGTGTTACATCATTCGCATTGGGATATCTCAAATATTCATCTTTGTACACTTGTACATTCGCCCTGCAAAATCTCTTCAAGCATTAAATCACAGTTGACTCACCAATTCGAATGTATTCATTGCAATTATCAGCTAACATTCCATATGTCAACATACGAAATGTTGTTGTGATTTTTTGTAAGCTTGATAGTCCAAGTTTACCAATATCATCCTTCTTTTGAATGAAAAAATTATCATGTGATTCTGTTTGGGAAACTTTTGTTCTATGAGCTTCAGCTAAACACCAGAAAAGCTAAAGAAGAAGCCGATAAAGCCGCTGCTAGAGAGAAGACTGTGGCCCTAAAAGCCAATCACTCAAGGAAAGGCAAGGGTTCAGCCTCATCCCGCTCTCGTAAAATGGATGAGGAAGAAGAATATGAGCCATGCTCTTCCGGCTCAGAGCTATCTGAAGAAGACTTCTCCCTCATCACTCGGGAGTTCAAGAAGTTCCTCAAGTTGAGGAATCAAAGAAAAAGAGACGGCTCCACCTCCAGACATCAGAAGAAGAATTATTCTTCTGACAAGTATGAATCCAAACAGAACAAACATCGCTCTAATGACATTATTTGCTTTGGATGCAATAAGCCAGGTCACGTCATCACTGACTGCCACCAAGGCAAGATAGATAAGGGGAAGGGAGAGGAGCACAAGTCCTCTAGAGATAAGAAGAAGGAGAGGAGCTACATCGCCAAAAAGCTGAAGACACTGAGTGAGTCTGATTCCTCAGAATCAAGTGATGATGAGGAAGCCTACTTCGGGCTAGTGGGTCGCTCTGACTCAAAAGGAGACTGCCCCCCATTTACTGGGAAGGTAAAAGCTCGTACCCCCCCCTCTCTGACTCTGACTATGAGTCTCCTGATGATGATCTCGAGGACAGCCCATCTGCCCGTGAAGCAGAGCTCCTCGAAAAGTATGAGCTTCTGCTCAATACCTTCGAGGAATGTCATAAGAGGTTGAGGGCTCAGAAAAAGGAAGTCAAATTCCTTAAGGCTGAGGGTGTGTCTCTAAGAGAAGAGATCACTAGCTTGATCTCTCTCTGACAGGAACACCTGGGACTGACTTCTAAGCACTCAGAGTCTCTAAGGCTCCTTGACCTTAAATAGGAAGAGGTCAACAAGTTGGAAGAACAACTTGTGGTAGAAAGGAAGATTGTCAAAAGCTTCTCTATGCCAAAGACTGTTCTTCCACTGGTTGATACCTTCTATGCTCAGGCCAAGGGGGCTGGCTTGGGGCATGTGGGTGTGCCTGGTAAATCATCTAGGAGAAACAGAAAGCAGAGGAAAAATAAGGCTGCTAAAAAGGCCTCTATTGCAGAAAAGGGAAAGGCCCCACTCAACCCTGTTGAATTCAAGAAGCCTGGCTTTTCTTGCAATGAACAGGACTTTGAGTCAACCTATGGCCACTTCTTTCGGCTCTCGATTGAAAAGCCCAAGAGCCGGTATGATGGTTGAGCCTTCCCCCGCAACTACGGCGAGAGTGTCTTCAAGGCACCTTATGAGGAAATCCAAGTGGAAAATTATGGCCACTTCTCTAGAGGCTATAATAGGAAGCAGGCACCAAAAGCCAAGCCTGTTATACTGAAGGAACAGGAAGTGAAGAAATCATGTGATTGCTGTCATCATGATGCCTCCACCTCCAGATCCAAGGCCCCAGCTAGACCCACCATTCCCAGGGTGAAGCTGGAGCCTAGGAAGCGGTACAACAGGTTCGAGTGTTGGTGTTGTGGCAAAGTTGGTCACTTTGTCGTGGATTGCTTGTTTAATCTAAGATTCAACGAGACTCCTCATGTTAGCAATGTGAGGACGACCACTCGTAAGGTTAACCACCCGAGGGGGAGTATGCTAACAAGGAATCTAGGACCCAAGTTCGATTGCGTTCCTAAGGGAAACTGATTCTGTTTTGCAGGTATGTCCAAAGGCCACCAAAATGCCTATCTGGTACTTGGACAGTGGATGTTCCCGGCATATGACCGGGACAAGAAGCCTGCTGCGTGATTACTCTCCAGTCGAAAATGGATCCAAAGTCATCTTTGGAGGATCAGATCGAGGAGTCACCAGAGGTTACGGTATGATTTCCAACGGTATAATCTCTATCACCGACGTGGCCTATGTTAAAGGGTTAAATCATAACCTGATCAGTGTAAGTCAGTTGTGTGATAAAGGTTATGACGTTAAGTTCTGCAAGGATAAATGCTTGATAATATCGTGTGCCTCTTCGGAGACGGTATTAACTTGCATTAGGAGCAGAAATATATTTTGTTTAGATTTTCTTAGCATAGATTCTTCTACCCCCGTGTTCCTAGTAGCAAAAGGTAGTGCATCTCTTTGTGAACAATGGCACAAGAGATTGGCACATATTAATTTCAAGACTATTAATATGTTGTTTTCTTAAAATTTAGTAAGGGATGCTCTCATTATTATGTGCATCAAAGATAGCCCCTGTCCTGCGTGCTAGAAGGGCAAACAGACTCGGGCTACCTTCAAGGGCATTGCAGACAAAGACTCTTCCAGATGTCTTTATCTTCTGCATATGGACTTGTTTGGTCCAGTGCTAGTTCATAGCTTGGGAGGAAAGTCATATACGCTAGTGATTATTGATGATCACTATCGGTTTACATGGGTGTTCTTCTTAAAATGAAAGTCAGATACGTTTGACATCTTCACGAGTTTTGTCAAGCAAATTCAGAACGAACTTAACTGCTCAGTAGTCAAAATCAGAAGTGACCATGGAACAGAATTCGAATCTGGGGCTATGACAGAATTTCGTGAAGAACATGGTATCTTTCATGAGTTTTCCTCCCCGTGTACTCCTCAGCAAAATGGAGTTGCGGAGAGGAGAAATAGAACGCTCATTGAAGCTTGTACGACAATGTTGAATGACGCTTCTCTCCCAGAATACTTCTGGGCAGAGGCTATCAATATGGCTTGTCATGTACAAAACCGAGCATTGATCAACAAGAATCATCGTAAGATGCCTTATGAGCTACTGAAAGGAAGGAAACCAACCATGTCCTATTTAAGGATCTTTGGCTGCAGATGCTATGTACTCAATAACAGGAAGTACCCGCGTACTAAATTTGGTGAAAAATGCTTCGAAGGCATATTCATGGGCTATAGTAGCCATAGTCGGGCATATAGGGTTTTTAATAAGAAAACCCTAGTGGTAGAGGAGTCCATTAATGTTGTTTTTGATGAAGGAAGCTTGCTTCATAGCAATTCTTCCAGTGGCATTCTTGAAGATGCAGGTGCAAGACTTGAACAGTTAAGTCTCGATGAGACCGCCAAAGATGTAACTCCCAAGTACGTCAAGGTTTCCACCTCAACGCCAACTGGAGAAGTTGAAGCTCAGGATGGAGAAAATCTCCTAGAAGAAGGAGAAGCCTGAGAAGATGTCAGAGCTCCAGATGCCAGACTCCTAGAGCTCCGACACGTGAGGGATCATCCCAGAGATCAGATCATAGGAGATCCTCGTGACGGTGTCAGAACTCAGAGTGGTACAATTAACGAGATTTTGCACCTTAGTTTCCTGTCACAGGTTGAGCCAAAGAAGTTCGACGAAGCGAACAAAGATGCAGCTTGGATATTGGCCATGCAAGATGAACTGCATAAATTCGAACGATGCAACTTCTGGATGCTTATTCCCAGACCAAAGAACTAGAATGTGATCGGCACCAAGTGGATCTTCAGAAACAAACTGGATGAGCACGGTGTCATCATAAAGAACAAGGCCAGGCTGGTAGCTCAAGGTTACAGACAGGAGGAGGGGATTGACTTCGACCAGACCTTTGCACCAGTTGCAAGGCTCGAGGCGATCAGATTGTTCCTGGCGTATGCTTCGCACAAAGGATTCACTGTCTATCAGATGGACGTGAAATCTACATTCCTCAATGGAAAATTGAAAGAGGAAGTATATGTCGCGCAACCCCTAGGTTTTGTTTATCCTACATTCCCTAATCATGTTTATTTTCTTAATAAAGCGTTATATGGCTTGAAACAAGCTCCTCGAGCTTGGTATGAGACTCTGTCTAGTTTCCTTCTTGAGAATTCTTGAGAACAAGTTCTCGAGAGGAAAAATAGATAAGACATTATTTCTTAGGGAAGTCAAAGGCAAGATCTTGCTGGTGCAAATCTATGTCGATGACATAATTTTCGACTCTACGGACAACAATCTTTGCAAATAGTTTTCTAAACTTATGCAAGGAAAGTTTGAAATGAGCAGCATGGGAGAGCTAAAGTATTTCTTGGGACTTCAAGTGAAACAGTCTGAGGATGGAATTTTCATCTCTCAGACGAAGTTAACAAATGAACTCCTCAAGAAATTCGGAATGGAGAATGCAACCTCTACGAGGACTCCAATGGGATCCACTATGTCTCTGGACAAGGATGAGAAAGGGAAATCTTTTGATGAAACCAAATATAGAAGCATAATTGGATCCATGCTCTACCTTACTGCTAGTAGACCGGATATTATGTTTTCCACATGCGTATGTGCCAGATATCCGGTGAACACTAAGGAATCTCATTATGTCGCTGCAAAGCGAATTCTTAGATACCTTAAAGGTACACCTAATCTTGGCTTGTGGTACCCTAGAAACAATAATGTCGAGCTAATAGGCTTTTCAGATGCTGATTTTGCAGGAAATAGGGATGATAGGAAAAGCACTTCCGGGATGTGTCAATTCCTCGGAAGACGGCTTATTTCTTGGAACAGTAAGAAGCAGAATTGTGTCGCAACCTCCACGGCTGAATCTGAGTACATCTCAGCAGACAGCTTTTGCGCACAACTTCTATGGATCAGAAATCAGCTCAAAGATTATGACTTGCAGTTCAGAGAAGTTCCGATGTATTGCGACTCCTCGGGCGCAATAGCAATGCGAACAATCCTGTGTCGCACAGCAGAATGAAGCATATTGAAGTGCGCTATCACTTCATTCAGGTGCATGTGGAAAACAAAGATATATCTCTATGTTATGTCCCCACGGATAAGTAGGTTGCAGATATCTTCACAAAGCCCCTAGACGAGGCCAAGTTCAATCTTTTCAAACTTAACTCGGCATGCTGAAACTATGAAGAGTGAAGTACTGTACGGGTCAAGGCTCTTGGATCAAGGGGGAGCATCAGCAAGGAAATGAAGCTCGAGCAGTGGATGCAAGATCTGAGGGGAGCAAGTGGCTCCAAGTGTATAGTCCTATATTTTGTATAAGCCGAAAAGGGGGAGATTATTACCCTCTCGGCTAAGGCTAAGGTGGCTGCCAAAATTAAGTATGCTCTCAGGAAAATGGTAATGAATCTCACTCTCAACTAAATTCTTAGGTTATGATTTTCATTCCCATATGTCTTATTAGCCTTAGCTTGTAGGGTTTAGGCTTCTTCAAATAGGGGGAGATTGTTGGGTATTGTATCCACAATGTACCTGATTTGAAGAAGTCCCTAAACAAGCTAAGGTGAATAGATAATGTATTTGATGATTTTCTTCAAGTTGTGCTTTCAGTTATTCCACGCTAAGTACACACCAATGTCAGGGTGCGCAGTGGTTCAATATACACAGGTCTGCGCAACGTAATCCCTCATTGAGCAGATTAGTGTGTTGGCTCAACGTGTACTCTCCCTATTGGAGTGTACTTATTTTCAAGTACAGGGTTGAGATTGATCGAGAGCTGAAGAGGAGCAAGGATGGGTCAAAGACCAGCTCTTGGGAAGGAAGACGAAGAATCGTCCAAGGAAAATTCGACGGGAATCACCAAGTGATTCTCACCGATTCGACGGGAATCACTAGTGATTCTCGCCAAATCGTCGGAATCACTCGCCGATTCCCACCGTCTGCTTCGGCTACTAACGCCTTCAAGAATTCTGCTAAGTCAGAATCGGCAAGAATCAATAAGTGATTCTCGCCGAATCGTTGAGAATGACTCCGCATTATCTCCGATTCATCGAGAATGGTTTTGATTCTCACCGATTCACTCCGGATGGCAAGCTTTTCAACTGGAATTCTTCAAGGAAAAGTCGACGGGAATCATGAGTGATTCTCGCCGACTTCGACGGGAATCACCAATGATTCCCGCCGAATTTGCCTTAAGCGAATTTTGTCGGCTCGCTGGACGAACCAATTTATCAAGCGCTGTTTGAACAGGGCTTAGGGTTTCGTCTGGTGGGGCACAACGGTCATGAAGGCTAGATCCACATTATAAATACTGTATATATTCTAACTCCAACGGTAATCAATCGATCAATCACGATCAAAAGCCGCCGAGCGTAACCTAGCCGATCGCAAAACTCGTTCCGTCGACGTCGCCGCTCGCAAAGATAGTCGTCGCCGCTGATCTTAGAGGTCATCTTTGATCGTCCGGCGACAGCACCAAGGCTAATCTTAGCATCTCACGTTTTTATCTTGAGATCCTTTGTCTCTTGATTTGTTGAGCGGGAATATTTCTCCCCTCCGAATCGATTGAGACGATCGATCCAAGTAAGATCGTTGGTAGACCTTGCTAGCTTCGTCAATAAGCTTGGATCTACAAAGCATCGCCTCCACAATCCTTTGCCGCCGCCGATCTCGGGAAGATCCTCTCCAAGAGAGTGCTCCGATCGTGGACTCTTTGTCGTCATCAAGGAAGCTTTATTGAACGAAGAGGGACACCGGGTTCTCCAAACGTAGTTTGTATTTCTTGTACATTCTATTTTTACTTTGTTGTAAAGGAACTTTGTTTCCTCGTTGTAAGGGTTGGGTGCAACCCATGGTGGAGGAGTAGTGACTCCTTTGGGTGGAAGGGTTTCTTCCATAGTGAGAAGGATTGGATTTCAATCATGTTGGTGAAGTGACCGAGTCGTCCCTTGTTGGGAGATAGGTCGAAGGGGGAGAGTGGAACGTACCCAAATCAGGGAACCACAACACTAACTGCCTGTGTGTTTGTGTTGTGCTTGTCTTGTTTTCTTGTGCAGGTTTATTTTTAATTCCGCAAAAGACTGCAAATCACCTATCCCCCCATAGGTGAAGATAGTTGACACTAGATTGACTTTCAGAACTTATTTTCTTATTACTATCATTATTTAAGCTAAGTCTATACATTCCGTTTATTAGATACACACACCCAAAATAATGTGAATTTACCGTTAAGGTGATTCTACCGTTTTGAGTTGTGAAAGATATCTCAGCCGTATCTAATGACATCATTGAAATCAAATTTTTAGTTAATGTAGGAACTACTTTAACATTGTGTAAGAATAAAATTTTACGTGGTGAGAGGACCAGCTCGGCTGTCACCTGCATGGGTCACCTCAGTCTCTCTCCATTGCAATTCTACACCTTCTCCTGGACCACCTTGACCTCAACTAGTAAACCTCTTACATTAGACACATGACAGGTTGCACCGCTATCGAGCCACCACTCAGAAGACAAACTACGGTGACTGCTCCCGATCATATCCACAAATGACTTTGGATTTGAGGCATCTGTCAGATGTTCACCATATTTTGTGGAGCTTCCTCCTTATCTTCTTCGGGGCCTTACAATCAGCTGCCCAGTGTCCCACTTGTCGCAGTTGTGGCACTTGCCCCTCTTTTTTTTGAAAGAGGGCTTTTTAGGTGCCAACTATGCAGAGGCTTCACCTTTGGTTGTTAGTTATTTCTGAGAGGGCTTTCTAGGTCTCGAAACGAAGTTGACAGCCTGGGAGGGCTGAGCAACTTGCTTTGAGCTTTTCCTAGCAATGTTCTGATCCTCAATATGGATGAACCTTTTGAGTTCATCCAAACTGATTTTTTCTTTCTGTCTGTGCATCTCAGTCTTGGGAAAAAGAGGCCACTCAGAAGGCAGCTTACTCAGAATCATGTACACAAAGAGGTTGTCATCCATCTTCAAATGGTCATCATCTAGCTTTGACGCAGGTTGACCAGCTCTAAGAGTTAAGAAGTGATAGGCATGTTCGCTTTAAATCTGAAGTTGAAGAACGTCTCTCCGATGAGCGACTTTGACAGTCCTTCTTCTTTCTGAAAATGCACGTTCAGACGATCTCATATCTCCTTTGCAGTCTTGTAAGCATGATAGGTCAATACGAGACTGGTATTTAGGGAATTCAACAGGTAATCCTTACAGAGTCTTCATCCTTATTCCACTGGTACTCGTCCACGTCCTGGATGGTAGAAGCTAGGTCTCTGAATAATATAGAAGATCTCGTGTTCATTCATTCCTAGTTGGACTTGTATTTTCCATTTCATGCATTTGGTAGCGCTTAATTTGTAGCGGTTATGTAAATGCTACCAAAAGATATTTATGGTAGCGTGCATAACCGAACCTGTAGAAAAATAAACGCTACTTAACATTATCATTCCTACAGTATCAGTTATTTGTTCGCGGGTTATAGAAATGCTACCAATAGAAATTTATTGTTGCGTGTATAACCGCTACTAGATATTATAATGCTACCACCCTAATTTATAAAATATTCAACTCATTTAATTTATAAAATATATCTTTAATTAATTAGGTCATCAATATTCCGACCCGGTCTGCATAATTACGTGAATTATTTCAGTTCAATTTTTTTTATTTCACGCCATCTCATTGCCATCAAACTTTTAGAGTTTTTTTTTGCTTTCTTGCTGAACGAACACCCACCGAGTGCGGCTGCGGAGTCGCCGGAGTGAGGCGAGCGGCGAGTCGGCTACCGAGGAGACTTAAGAAGTTGAGATTCTTGCGACTTGAGTGGTCATATCAATCACTACTAGAAAAAATGGTCGACGACCACAACAACATATCTGTTCGAGCTTACTGCGGTGTTTTTTTTGCAGCGTGTTTTTTTGCGGCGTTTTTTTTTTTTGCGGCGCTGTCAAAACACCGCATAAGTTTTTGATTTTGCGGCGTTTAATAAAAAAAATGCAGCTAATAATTTACAACATCATTGGTTTCGTTGTTTACATAAATTAAATCGCCACCATTAATATTAAAATTTCATGCGTGCGGGAAGGTTCATGTACATTATGACAAACGCACCTAATTAATTATAAGATTCTAAATAAATTATGTTATAAAGTTAAAATATAATGCCTTAAAAAACCGTCGGCTCTAGGGTTTACGGATTCTCACTCGCGCGCGTGAGAGAGTTCTGGTCGCCGATTCCTCGATCTCAAGGCCGCCGCCGATTCCTCGATTCCAGGCTGCCGCCGATTCCTCGATCTCCAGGCCGCCGCCACCCGAATGCTCGATCTCACGACGAAAGAAGTGAACTTCCATCGATCTCCAGGTCAGATCTTTATTTAGATTCGAGGGGATCTTGGACAAACAAGGGATTGCCATTCTTTGCGGTAACTTCTCCAAATGAGCCCAGGGTTTCAACAACAAGATCTCTGTCACTCAAGGTATGATTTATTTCATGGTTTCCTTCCTAAATCGGAATAAGCCGTTGGTGGGATTTCTTGTTTAATAAACCTCAAGGATCGATAGTCCCTCACATGGAATTTGAATGCTTGTAGATATCTCGGCATCTCTGAAGCACCCCTTCAATCTCCGAGCCTTACATTTTCAGGTCTCAACTGGAAAGGAGGGTTTGCTATCAGAAGGGATTGTTGCCTACAATAGGTCCAGGTGCTGCTAATTTTTTTTTAAATAGGCAAATGCTTACAAATCTCTTAGATTGTCCATTTAGTGTTTTATTTGATTATGAATCTCTGAATTCATCATCTCTTCTTTTATAATCATGAAATGCAAAAAAAAATTATGTGTATTTAAAGCCCAAATTTATTACATCACACCTTTTGGAAATGAATAACAACATGCACCTTCACTCACGTTACTCATGCATTGTTTTGTGTTTCAATAAATACATAAGTGGCAAAATGACTAGACAATGATTTTCTTGGTATACATTTAAGTCAGATCTTTTGTCCTCAAATATTAATAGCATATGTATGAGTAGATCAGACACAATGGAAGGAAATAGACAAACAAAACTGTGGCTATGACTTCATTTGTCGCAACAGTGACGGTGGTGCTTTTGTCCAAACTCATCTGAGCAAAAACACTGTGCCAAACGGAGCCTATGTGTTCTGAAAAATATTTTCCGTCACATGTTAATCATCTACTATAAAGACGAATTAACTAACTTTTGGGGCAAATTATGTATGAACTAACTATATATAAATCTAAGATTTTGTTTACTACATGTTATTTGGGGATTTTAAATGGGAAGACATGTGAGTTGGATGATTACTCTGTCATGATTAATAACAATTGTGATCAGGGCTGGTGAGAAAAAAATGACTGTAAGTTTACAATTGTGACAATCAGGGCTGCAGGTGTCAGCGAGAGATTGGGCTGCAGGGGGGTTGGGGGTGAGGGGGGTGTGTGGTTATGTGCAATGTTCAGATGTGATCGTGCATCTTGTACCATCTAAAAATATGCTAAGATGGAAGGATCAAGCTCTGCATTAGAGTGGACAAATATTGGAAACCACATGTGGTCAGTTACTACTGAAAAAAAATATGAGAAGTTATTATAACGAGCAATATAATGAGTGCACTTAAGAGTAAGAAATTCGGATGTGGTTAAAGTTAAGTCCCCAACACTAGCTAACAATGATGAGAAATATTACAAGTTCCCACCAAAATTATGTGGCCACTTGAAGTCCTGGAATATCCAGGACAAAGAAATTATGTGGCCAATTGATGTCCTGGAATGTTCAGGACTAATTGCATATCATTTGACACCACTACGGGACACAAAAAATACATGTAGGGGCACATGCATGAAGCTCTAGTATAAGGGGAAGATATAGATACAGATATGACAATTACATACAGAAAGAAGATTAAGTGTAACCCATGTTACGTATGACAATAGATCAGCCATGTAAGGGTTAATTTTTTTTTTAATTAATGTCTTTTATTCTTATAATAATCTTTTATCTAAGAGCATCTCCAATCGTTCTGTAAAAAACCCCAAATCGCCATTTTTGCGGACAAAGATTCCTCCAACCGTTTGCCAATCAAGCCTCCATTTATGGCGATTCTCTCTCCTCTCCGTCTCTAAATTTACTCTGCCTCTAAATTTAGTAAGAGGCGGGACTCCGCCTCTAAATTATTTAGAGGCTGAGGGAGAGAGGAATTAGAGCCGGAGCCAAAAAAAATTATTGTATTTTTTTAATTAATTAGTTTGTTTATATTTATAAAAAGGAATTATTTATCTATAATCTCAGTAATTGTTAATATACTTCTTCAAATTTGACATGAAATATATCAAAAAATAGTCTTTTCGAGACCTACAAAACGAGACTAATATTGAAAACTTTCTAATTATTATTGATCATGCAAAATACGAAGAGAAACGTTATACTGATTAAACTTGCACATAAATAAAAATACATTCAAATTAATATGCATAAAATTTTTAAAATTACATTGCTTCATTGTCATGTCATTCCCACAAATGTTCAATCATTGCATCTCGAAGTGCAAAATATGCATCTCTGTCTTTGATCTTTTATGTCGATTTAGGAAACTAACGAAATCTCTCAGCTTCACTTGTGTCCATCTCTTCAACATTTGACAAAAATATGTGTAGGGGGGTGAACGGGACATCTCATTAGTATAAATCATATTGGCAATATACAGTTCTGATATGTCATTTTCGCTTGGACAAGACATTATTGTGCATTATATATTGACCAATTGCTGTCATGATTTCATGTCGCTTCATGGTGTTTGATTTATGC